>OY482675.1:38893081-38918081 GCA_960531455.1 Urophora cardui | reverse complement strand
AATAAATAAAGTTTTTAGTTTTGTACCATTTTTGATTTACTTCGTTTTTGCTTCGTTGGCAAATGTGCCCACTATCTATATATTAATAGGCTAACATTTTTCCCATACACACAATTGCCAGGCTGTTTTGCACATTTAACATACTCATATCCACATAAAATTGATATGGATGTGTTCTTATGAGTCAGGAGCAGTGCATAGGCATATAATTTTTTCTATAAATTATTTAATTTCTATATAATTAATAAATAAAGTTTTTAGTTTTGTACCATTTTTGATTTACTTCGTTTTTGCTTCGTTGGCAAATGTGCCCACTATCTATATATTAATAGGCTAACTTTTTTCCCATACAAACAATTGCCAGGCTGTTTTGCACATTTAACATACTCATATCCACATAAAATTGATATGGATGTGTTCGTATGAGTCAGGAGCAGTGCATAGGCATATAATTTTTTCTATAAATTATTTAGTTTCTTTATAATTAATAAATAAAGTTTTTAGTTTTGTACCATTTTTGATTTACTTCGTTTTTGCTTCGTTGGCAAATGTGCCCACTATCTATATATTAATAGGCTAACATTTTTCCCATACAAACAATTGCCAGGCTGTTTTGCACATTTAACATACTCATATCCACATAAAATTGATATGGATGTGTTCGTATGAGTCAGGAGCAGTGCATAGGCATATAATTTTTTCTATAAATTATTTAATTTCTTTATAATTAATAAATAAAGTTTTTAGTTTTGTACCATTTTTGATTTACTTCGTTTTTGCTTCGTTGGCAAATGTGCCCACTATCTATATATTAATAGGCTAACATTTTTCCCATACAAACAATTGCCAGGCTGTTTTGCACATTTAACATACTCATATCCACATAAAATTGATATGGATGTGTTCCTATGAGTCAGGAGCAGTGCATAGGCATATAATTTTTTCTATAAATTATTTAATTTCTTTATAATTAATAAATAAAGTTTTTAGTTTTGTACCATTTTTGATTTACTTCGTTTTTGCTTCGTTGGCAAATGTGCCCACTATCTATATATTAATAGGCTAACATTTTTCCCATACAAACAATTGCCAGGCTGTTTTGCACATTTAACATACTCATATCCACATAAAATTGATATGGATGTGTTCGTATGAGTCAGGAGCAGTGCATAGGCATATAATTTTTTCTATAAATTATTTAGTTTCTTTACAATTAATAAATAAAGTTTTTAGTTTTGTACCATTTTTGATTTACTTCGTTTTTGCTTCGTTGGCAAATGTGCCCACTATCTATATATTAATAGGCTAACATTTTTCCCATACAAACAATTGCCAGGCTGTTTTGCACATTTAACATACTCATATCCACATAAAATTGATATGGATATGTTCTTATGAGTCAGGAGCAGTGCATAGGCATATAATTTTTTCTATAAATTATTTAATTTCTTTATAATTAATAAATAAAGTTTTTAGTTTTGTACCATTTTTGATTTACTTCGTTTTTGCTTCGTTGGCAAATGTGCCCACCATCTATATATTAATAGGCTAACATTTTTCCCATACAAACAATTTCCAGGCTGTTTTGCAAATTTAACATACTCATATCCACATAAAATTGATATGGATGCGTTCTTATGAGTCAGGAGCAGTGCATAGGCATATAATTTTTTCTATAAATTATTTAATTTCTTTATAATTAATAAATAAAGTTTTTAGTTTTGTACCATTTTTGATTTACTTCGTTTTTGCTTCGTTGGCAAATGTGCCCACTATCTATATATTAATAGGCTAACATTTTTCCCATACAAACAATTGCCAGGCTGTTTTGCACATTTAACATACTCATATCCACATAAAATTGATATGGATGTGTTCGTATGAGTCAGGAGCAGTGCATAGGCATATAATTTTTTCTATAAATTATTTAGTTTCTTTACAATTAATAAATAAAGTTTTTAGTTTTGTACCATTTTTGATTTACTTCGTTTTTGCTTCGTTGGCAAATGTGCCCACTATCTATATATTAATAGGCTAACATTTTTCCCATACAAACAATTGCCAGGCTGTTTTGCACATTTAACATACTCATATCCACATAAAATTGATATGGATGTGTTCGTATGAGTCAGGAGCAGTGCATAGGCATATAATTTTTTCTATAAATTATTTGGTTTCTTTATAATTAATAAATAAAGTTTTTAGTTTTGTACCATTTTTGATTTAATTCGTTTTTGCTTCGTTGGCAAATGTGCCCACTATCTATATATTAATAGGCTAACATTTTTCCCATACAAACAATTGCCAGGCTGTTTTGCACATTTAACATACTCATATCCACATAAAATTGATATGGATGTGTTCTTATGAGTCAGGAGCAGTGCATAGGCATATAATTTTTTCTATAAATTATTTAATTTCTTTATAATTAATAAATAAAGTTTTTAGTTTTGTACCATTTTTGATTTACTTCGTTTTTGCTTCGTTGGCAAATGTGCCCACTATCTATATATTAATAGGCTAACATTTTTCCCATACAAACAATTGCCAGGCTGTTTTGCACATTTAACATACTCATATCCACATAAAATTGATATGGATGTGTTCTTATGAGTCAGGAGCAGTGCATAGGCATATAATTTTTTCTATAAATTATTTAATTTCTTTATAATTAATAAATAAAGTTTTTAGTTTTGTACCATTTTTGATTTACTTCGTTTTTGCTTCGTTGGCAAATGTGCCCACTATCTATATATTAATAGGCTAACATTTTTCCCATACAAACAATTGCCAGGCTGTTTTGCACATTTAACATACTCATATCCACATAAAATTGATATGGATGTGTTCTTATGAGTCAGGAGCAGTGCATAGGCATATAATTTTTTCTATAAATTATTTAATTTCTTTATAATTAATAAATAAAGTTTTTAGTTTTGTACCATTTTTGATTTACTTCGTTTTTGCTTCGTTGGCAAATGTGCCCACTATCTATATATTAATAGGCTAACATTTTTCCCATACAAACAATTGCCAGGCTGTTTTGCACATTTAACATACTCATTGATATGGATGTGTTCTTATGAGTCAGGAGCAGTGCATAGGCATATAATTTTTTCTATAAATTATTTAATTTCTTTATAATTAATAAATAAAGTTTTTAGTTTTGTACCATTTTTGATTTACTTCGTTTTTGCTTCGTTGGCAAATGTGCCCACCATCTATATATTAATAGGCTAACATTTTTCCCATACAAACAATTGCCAGGCTGTTTTGCACATTTAACATACTCATATCCACATAAAATTGATATGGATGTGTTCGTATGAGTCAGGAGCAGTGCATAGGCATATAATTTTTTCTATAAATTATTTAGTTTCTTTATAATTAATAAATAAAGTTTTTAGTTTTGTACCATTTTTGATTTACTTCGTTTTTGCTTCGTTGGCAAATGTGCCCACTATCTATATATTAATAGGCTAACATTTTTCCCATACAAACAATTGCCAGGCTGTTTTGCACATTTAACATACTCATATCCACATAAAATTGATATGGATGTGTTCTTATGAGTCAGGAGCAGTGCATAGGCGTATAATTTTTTCTATAAATTATTTAATTTCTTTATAATTAATAAATAAAGTTTTTAGTTTTGTACATACTCATATCCACATAAAATTGATATGGATGTGTTCGTATGAGTCAGGAGCAGTGCATAGGCATATAATTTTTTCTATAAATTATTTAATTTCTTTATAATTAATAAATAAAGTTTTTAGTTTTGTACCATTTTTGATTTACTTCGTTTTTGCTTCGTTGGCAAATGTGCCCATTATCTATATATTAATAGGCTAACATTTTTCCCATACAAACAATTGCCAGGCTGTTTTGCACATTTAACATACTCATATCCACATAAAATTGATATGGATGTGTTCGTATGAGTCAGGAGCAGTGCATAGGCATATAATTTTTTCTATAAATTATTTAATTTCTTTATAATTAATAAATAAAGTTTTTAGTTTTGTACCATTTTTGATTTACTTCGTTTTTGCTTCGTTGGCAAATGTGCCTACTATCTATATATTAATAGGCTAACATTTTTCCCATACAAACAATTGCCAGGCTGTTTTGCATATTTAACATACTCATATCCACATAAAATTGATATGGATGTGTTCTTATGAGTCAGGAGCAGTGCATAGGCATATAATTTTTTCTATAAATTATTTAATTTCTTTATAATTAATAAATAAAGTTTTTAGTTTTGTACCATTTTTGATTTACTTCGTTTTTGCTTCGTTGGCAAATGTGCCCACTATCTATATATTAATAGGCTAACATTTTTCCCATACAAACAATTGCCAGGCTGTTTTGCACATTTAACATACTCATATCCACATAAAATTGATATGGATGTGTTCTTATGAGTCAGGAGCAGTGCATAGGCATATAATTTTTTCTATAAATTATTTAATTTCTTTATAATTAATAAATAAAGTTTTTAGTTTTGTACCATTTTTGATTTACTTCGTTTTTGCTTCGTTGGCAAATGTGCCCACTATCTATATATTAATAGGCTAACTTTTTTCCCATACAAACAATTGCCAGGCTGTTTTGCACATTTAACATACTCATATCCACATAAAATTGATATGGATGTGTTCGTATGAGTCAGGAGCAGTGCATAGGCATATAATTTTTTCTATAAATTATTTAGTTTCTTTATAATTAATAAATAAAGTTTTTAGTTTTGTACCATTTTTGATTTACTTCGTTTTTGCTTCGTTGGCAAATGTGCCCACTATCTATATATTAATAGGCTAACATTTTTCCCATACAAACAATTGCCAGGCTGTTTTGTACATTTAACATACTCATATCCACATAAAATTGATATGGATGTGTTCTTATGAGTCAGGAGCAGTGCACAGGCATATAATTTTTTCTATAAATTATTTAATTTCTTTATAATTAATAAATAAAGTTTTTAGTTTTGTACCATTTTTGATTTACTTCGTTTTTGCTTCGTTGGCAAATGTGCCCACTATCTATATATTAATAGGCTAACATTTTTCCCATACAAACAATTGCCAGGCTGTTTTGCACATTTAACATACTCATATCCACATAAAATTGATATGGACGTGTTCTTATGAGTCAGGAGCAGTGCATAGGCATATAATTTTTTCTATAAATTATTTAATTTCTTTATAATAAATAAATAAAGTTTTTAGTTTTGTACCATTTTTGATTTACTTCGTTTTTGCTTCGTTGGCAAATGTGCCCACTATCTACATATTAATAGGCTAACATTTTTCCCATACAAACAATTGCCAGGCTGTTTTGCACATTTAACATACTCATATCCACATAAAATTGATATGGATGTGTTCGTATGAGTCAGGAGCAGTGCATAGGCATATAATTTTTTCTATAAATTATTTAATTTCTTTATAATTAATAAATAAAGTTTTTAGTTTTGTACCATTTTTGATTTACTTCGTTTTTGCTTCGTTGGCAAATGTGCCCATTATCTATATATTAATAGGCTAACATTTTTCCCATACAAACAATTGCCAGGCTGTTTTGCACATTTAACATACTCATATCCACATAAAATTGATATGGATGTGTTCGTATGAGTCAGGAGCAGTGCATAGGCATATAATTTTTTCTATAAATTATTTAATTTCTTTATAATTAATAAATAAAGTTTTTAGTTTTGTACCATTTTTGATTTACTTCGTTTTTGCTTCGTTGGCAAATGTGCCCACTATCTATATATTAATAGGCTAACATTTTTCCCATACAAACAATTGCCAGGCTGTTTTGCACATTTAACATACTCATATCCACATAAAATTGATATGGATGTGTTCTTATGAGTCAGGAGCAGTGCATAGGCATATAATTTTTTCTATAAATTATTTAATTTCTTAATAATTAATAAATAAAGTTTTTAGTTTTGTACCATTTTTGATTTACTTCGTTTTTGCTTCGTTGGCAAATGTGCCCACTATCTATATATTAATAGGCTAACATTTTTCCCATACAAACAATTGCCAGGCTGTTTTGCACATTTAACATACTCATATCCACATAAAATTGATATGGATGTGTTCTTATGAGTCAGGAGCAGTGCATAGGCATATAATTTTTTCTATAAATTATTTAGTTTCTTTATAATTAATAAATAAAGTTTTTAGTTTTGTACCATTTTTGATTTACTTCGTTTTTGCTTCGTTGGCAAATGTGCCCACTATCTATATATTAATAGGCTAACATTTTTCCCATACAAACAATTGCCAGGCTGTTTTGCACATTTAACATACTCATATCCACATAAAATTGATATGGATGTGTTCGTATGAGTCAGGAGCAGTGCATAGGCATATAATTTTTTCTATAAATTATTTAGTTTCTTTATAATTAATAAATAAAGTTTTTAGTTTTGTACCATTTTTGATTTACTTCGTTTTTGCTTCGTTGGCAAATGTGCCCACTATCTATATATTAATAGGCTAACATTTTTCCCATACAAACAATTGCCAGGCTGTTTTGCACATTTAACATACTCATATCCACATAAAATTGATATGGATGTGTTCTTATGAGTCAGGAGCAGTGCATAGGCATATAATTTTTTCTATAAATTATTTAATTTCTTTATAATTAATAAATAAAGTTTTTAGTTTTGTACCATTTTTGATTTACTTCGTTTTTGCTTCGTTGGCAAATGTGCCCACTATCTATATATTAATAGGCTAACATTTTTCCCATACAAACAATTGCCAGGCTGTTTTGCACATTTAACATACTCATATCCACATAAAATTGATATGGATGTGTTCGTATGAGTCAGGAGCAGTGCATAGGCATATAATTTTTTCTATAAATTATTTAATTTCTTTATAATTAATAAATAAAGTTTTTAGTTTTGTACCATTTTTGATTTACTTCGTTTTTGCTTCGTTGGCAAATGTGCCCACTATCTATATATTAATAGGCTAACATTTTTCCCATACAAACAATTGCCAGGCTGTTTTGCACATTTAACATACTCATATCCACATAAAATTGATATGGATGTGTTCGTATGAGTCAGGAGCAGTGCATAGGCATATAATTTTTTCTATAAATTATTTAGTTTCTTTATAATTAATAAATAAAGTTTTTAGTTTTGTACCATTTTTGATTTACTTCGTTTTTGCTTCGTTGGCAAATGTGCCCACTATCTATATATTAATAGGCTAACATTTTTCCCATACAAACAATTGCCAGGCTGTTTTGCACATTTAACATACTCATATCCACATAAAATTGATATGGATGTGTTCTTATGAGTCAGGAGCAGTGCATAGGCATATAATTTTTTCTATAAATTATTTAATTTCTTTATAATTAATAAATAAAGTTTTTAGTTTTGTACATACTCATATCCACATAAAATTGATATGGATGTGTTCGTATGAGTCAGGAGCAGTGCATAGGCATATAATTTTTTCTATAAATTATTTAATTTCTTTATAATTAATAAATAAAGTTTTTAGTTTTGTACCATTTTTGATTTACTTCGTTTTTGCTTCGTTGGCAAATGTGCCCATTATCTATATATTAATAGGCTAACATTTTTCCCATACAAACAATTGCCAGGCTGTTTTGCACATTTAACATACTCATATCCACATAAAATTGATATGGATGTGTTCGTATGAGTCAGGAGCAGTGCATAGGCATATAATTTTTTCTATAAATTATTTAATTTCTTTATAATTAATAAATAAAGTTTTTAGTTTTGTACCATTTTTGATTTACTTCGTTTTTGCTTCGTTGGCAAATGTGCCCACTATCTATATATTAATAGGCTAACATTTTTCCCATACAAACAATTGCCAGGCTGTTTTGCACATTTAACATACTCATATCCACATAAAATTGATATGGATGTGTTCGTATGAGTCAGGAGCAGTGCATAGGCATATAATTTTTTCTATAAATTATTTAATTTCTTTATAATTAATAAATAAAGTTTTTAGTTTTGTACCATTTTTGATTTACTTCGTTTTTGCTTCGTTGGCAAATGTGCCCACTATCTATATATTAATAGGCTAACATTTTTCCCATACAAACAATTGCCAGGCTGTTTTGCACATTTAACATACTCATATCCACATAAAATTGATATGGATGTGTTCGTATGAGTCAGGAGCAGTGCATAGGCATATAATTTTTTCTATAAATTATTTAATTTCTTTATAATTAATAAATAAAGTTTTTAGTTTTGTACCATTTTTGATTTAGTTCGTTTTTGCTTCGTTGGCAAATGTGCCCACTATCTATATATTAATAGGCTAACATTTTTCCCATACAAACAATTGCCAGGCTGTTTTGCAAATTTAACATACTCATATCCACATAAAATTGATATGGATGTGTTCTTATGAGTCAGGAGCAGTGCATAGGCATATAATTTTTTCTATAAATTATTTAATTTCTTTATAATTAATAAATAAAGTTTTTAGTTTTGTACCATTTTTGATTTACTTCGTTTTTGCTTCGTTGGCAAATGTGCCCACTATCTATATATTAATAGGCTAACATTTTTCCCATACAAACAATTGCCAGGCTGTTTTGCACATTTAACATACTCATATCTACATAAAATTGATATGGATGTGTTCTTATGAGTCAGGAGCAGTGCATAGGCATATAATTTTTTCTATAAATTATTTAATTTCTTTATAATTAATAAATAAAATTTTTAGTTTTGTACCATTTTTGATTTACTTCGTTTTTGCTTCGTTGGCAAATGTGCCCACTATCTATATATTAATAGGCTAACATTTTTCCCATACAAACAATTGCCAGGCTGTTTTGCACATTTAACATACTCATATCCACATAAAATTGATATGGATGTGTTCTTATGAGTCAGGAGCAGTGCATAGGCATATAATTTTTTCTATAAATTATTTAATTTCTTTATAATTAATAAATAAAGTTTTTAGTTTTGTACCATTTTTGATTTACTTCGTTTTTGCTTCGTTGGCAAATGTGCCCACTATCTATATATTAATAGGCTAACATTTTTCCCATACAAACAATTGCCAGGCTGTTTTGCACATTTAACATACTCATATCCACATAAAATTGATATGGATGTGTTCGTATGAGTCAGGAGCAGTGCATAGGCATATAATTTTTTCTATAAATTATTTACTTTCTTTATAATTAATAAATAAAGTTTTTAGTTTTGTACCATTTTTGATTTACTTCGTTTTTGCTTCGTTGGCAAATGTGCCCACTATCTATATATTAATAGGCTAACATTTTTCCCATACAAACAATTGCCAGGCTGTTTTGCACATTTAACATACTCATATCCACATAAAATTGATATGGATGTGTTCTTATGAGTCAGGAGCAGTGCATAGGCATATAATTTTTTCTATAAATTATTTAATTTCTTTATAATTAATAAATAAAGTTTTTAGTTTTGTACATACTCATATCCACATAAAATTGATATGGATGTGTTCGTATGAGTCAGGAGCAGTGCGTAGGCATATAATTTTTTCTATAAATTATTTAATTTCTTTATAATTAATAAATAAAGTTTTTAGTTTTGTACCATTTTTGATTTACTTCGTTTTTGCTTCGTTGGCAAATGTGCCCATTATCTATATATTAATAGGCTAACATTTTTCCCATACAAACAATTGCCAGGCTGTTTTGCACATTTAACATACTCATATCCACATAAAATTGATATGGATGTGTTCGTATGAGTCAGGAGCAGTGCATAGGCATATAATTTTTTCTATAAATTATTTAATTTCTTTATAATTAATAAATAAAGTTTTTAGTTTTGTACCATTTTTGATTTACTTCGTTTTTGCTTCGTTGGCAAATGTGCCCACTATCTATATATTAATAGGCTAACATTTTTCCCATACAAACAATTGCCAGGCTGTTTTGCACATTTAACATACTCATATCCACATAAAATTGATATGGATGTGTTCGTATGAGTCAGGAGCAGTGCATAGGCATATAATTTTTTCTATAAATTATTTAATTTCTTTATAATTAATAAATAAAGTTTTTAGTTTTGTACCATTTTTGATTTACTTCGTTTTTGCTTCGTTGGCAAATGTGCCCACTATCTATATATTAATAGGCTAACATTTTTCCCATACAAACAATTGCCAGGCTGTTTTGCACATTTAACATACTCATATCCACATAAAATTGATATGGATGTGTTCTTATGAGTCAGGAGCAGTGCATAGGCATATAATTTTTTCTATAAATTATTTAATTTCTTTATAATTAATAAATAAAGTTTTTAGTTTTGTACCATTTTTGATTTACTTCGTTTTTGCTTCGTTGGCAAATGTGCCCACTATCTATATATTAATAGGCTAACATTTTTCCCATACAAACAATTGCCAGGCTGTTTTGCACATTTAACATACTCATATCCACATAAAATTGATATGGATGTGTTCGTATGAGTCAGGAGCAGTGCATAGGCATATAATTTTTTCCATAAATTATTTACTTTCTTTATAATTAATAAATAAAGTTTTTAGTTTTGTACCATTTTTGATTTACTTCGTTTTTGCTTCGTTGGCAAATGTGCCCACTATCTATATATTAATAGGCTAACATTTTTCCCATACAAACAATTGCCAGGCTGTTTTGCACATTTAACATACTCATATCCACATAAAATTGATATGGATGTGTTCTTATGAGTCAGGAGCAGTGCATAGGCATATAATTTTTTCTATAAATTATTTAATTTCTTTATAATTAATAAATAAAGTTTTTAGTTTTGTACATACTCATATCCACATAAAATTGATATGGATGTGTTCGTATGAGTCAGGAGCAGTGCATAGGCATATAATTTTTTCTATAAATTATTTAATTTCTTTATAATTAATAAATAAAGTTTTTAGTTTTGTACCATTTTTGATTTACTTCGTTTTTGCTTCGTTGGCAAATGTGCCCATTATCTATATATTAATAGGCTAACATTTTTCCCATACAAACAATTGCCAGGCTGTTTTGCACATTTAACATACTCATATCCACATAAAATTGATATGGATGTGTTCGTATGAGTCAGGAGCAGTGCATAGGCATATAATTTTTTCTATAAATTATTTAATTTCTTTATAATTAATAAATAAAGTTTTTAGTTTTGTACCATTTTTGATTTACTTCGTTTTTGCTTCGTTGGCAAATGTGCCCATTATCTATATATTAATAGGCTAACATTTTTCCCATACAAACAATTGCCAGGCTGTTTTGCACATTTAACATACTCATATCCACATAAAATTGATATGGATGTGTTCTTATGAGTCAGGAGCAGTGCATAGGCATATAATTTTTTCTATAAATTATTTAATTTCTTTATAATTAATAAATAAAGTTTTTAGTTTTGTACATACTCATATCCACATAAAATTGATATGGATGTGTTCGTATGAGTCAGGAGCAGTGCATAGGCATATAATTTTTTCTATAAATTATTTAATTTCTTTATAATTAATAAATAAAGTTTTTAGTTTTGTACCATTTTTGATTTACTTCGTTTTTGCTTCGTTGGCAAATGTGCCCATTATCTATATATTAATAGGCTAACATTTTTCCCATACAAACAATTGCCAGGCTGTTTTGCACATTTAACATACTCATATCCACATAAAATTGATATGGATGTGTTCGTATGAGTCAGGAGCAGTGCATAGGCATATAATTTTTTCTATAAATTATTTAATTTCTTTATAATTAATAAATAAAGTTTTTAGTTTTGTACCATTTTTGATTTACTTCGTTTTTGCTTCGTTGGCAAATGTGCCCATTATCTATATATTAATAGGCTAACATTTTTCCCATACAAACAATTGCCAGGCTGTTTTGCACATTTAACATACTCATATCCACATAAAATTGATATGGATGTGTTCGTATGAGTCAGGAGCAGTGCATAGGCATATAATTTTTTCTATAAATTATTTAATTTCTTTATAATTAATAAATAAAGTTTTTAGTTTTGTACCATTTTTGATTTACTTCGTTTTTGCTTCGTTGGCAAATGTGCCCACTATCTATATATTAATAGGCTAACATTTTTCCCATACAAACAATTGCCAGGCTGTTTTGCACATTTAACATACTCATATCCACATAAAATTGATATGGATGTGTTCTTATGAGTCAGGAGCAGTGCATAGGCATATAATTTTTTCTATAAATTATTTAATTTCTTTATAATTAATAAATAAAGTTTTTAGTTTTGTACCATTTTTGATTTACTTCGTTTTTGCTTCGTTGGCAAATGTGCCCACTATCTATATATTAATAGGCTAACATTTTTCCCATACAAACAATTGCCAGGCTGTTTTGCACATTTAACATACTCATATCCACATAAAATTGATATGGATGTGTTCGTATGAGTCAGGAGCAGTGCATAGGCATATAATTTTTTCTATAAATTATTTACTTTCTTTATAATTAATAAATAAAGTTTTTAGTTTTGTACCATTTTTGATTTACTTCGTTTTTGCTTCGTTGGCAAATGTGCCCACTATCTATATATTAATAGGCTAACATTTTTCCCATACAAACAATTGCCAGGCTGTTTTGCACATTTAACATACTCATATCCACATAAAATTGATATGGATGTGTTCGTATGAGTCAGGAGCAGTGCATAGGCATATAATTTTTTCTATAAATTATTTAATTTCTTTATAATTAATAAATAAAGTTTTTAGTTTTGTACCATTTTTGATTTACTTCGTTTTTGCTTCGTTGGCAAATGTGCCCACTATCTATATATTAATAGGCTAACATTTTTCCCATACAAACAATTGCCAGGCTGTTTTGCACATTTAACATACTCATATCCACATAAAATTGATATGGATGTGTTCTTATGAGTCAGGAGCAGTGCATAGGCATATAATTTTTTCTATAAATTATTTAATTTCTTTATAATTAATAAATAAAGTTTTTAGTTTTGTACCATTTTTGATTTACTTCGTTTTTGCTTCGTTGGCAAATGTGCCCACTATCTATATATTAATAGGCTAACATTTTTCCCATACAAACAATTGCCAGGCTGTTTTGCACATTTAACATACTCATATCCACATAAAATTGATATGGATGTGTTCTTATGAGTCAGGAGCAGTGCATAGGCATATAATTTTTTCTATAAATTATTTAATTTCTTTATAATTAATAAATAAAGTTTTTAGTTTTGTACCATTTTTGATTTACTTCGTTTTTGCTTTGTTGGCAAATGTGCCCACTATCTATATATTAATAGGCTAACATTTTTCCCATACAAACAATTGCCAGGCTGTTTTGCACATTTAACATACTCATATCCACATAAAATTGATATGGATGTGTTCGTATGAGTCAGGAGCAGTGCATAGGCATATAATTTTTTCTATAAATTATTTAATTTCTTTATAATTAATAAATAAAGTTTTTAGTTTTGTACCATTTTTGATTTACTTCGTTTTTGCTTCGTTGGCAAATGTGCCCACTATCTATATATTAATAGGCTAACATTTTTCCCATACAAACAATTGCCAGGCTGTTTTGCACATTTAACATACTCATATCCACATAAAATTGATATGGATGTGTTCGTATGAGTCAGGAGCAGTGCATAGGCATATAATTTTTTCTATAAATTATTTAGTTTCTTTATAATTAATAAATAAAGTTTTTAGTTTTGTACCATTTTTGATTTACTTCGTTTTTGCTTCGTTGGCAAATGTGCCCACTATCTATATATTAATAGACTAACATTTTTCCCATACAAACAATTGCCAGGCTGTTTTGCACATTTAACATACTCATATCCACATAAAATTGATATGGATGTGTTCTTATGAGTCAGGAGCAGTGCATAGGCATATAATTTTTTCTATAAATTATTTAATTTCTTTATAATTAATAAATAAAGTTTTTAGTTTTGTACCATTTTTGATTTACTTCGTTTTTGCTTCGTTGGCAAATGTGCCCACTATCTATATATTAATAGGCTAACATTTTTCCCATACAAACAATTGCCAGGCTGTTTTGCACATTTAACATACTCATATCCACATAAAATTGATATGGATGTGTTCTTATGAGTCAGGAGCAGTGCATAGGCATATAATTTTTTCTATAAATTATTTAATTTCTTTATAATTAATAAATAAAGTTTTTAGTTTTGTACCATTTTTGATTTACTTCGTTTTTGCTTCGTTGGCAAATGTGCCCACTATCTATATATTAATAGGCTAACATTTTTCCCATACAAACAATTGCCAGGCTGTTTTGCACATTTAACATACTCATATCTACATAAAATTGATATGGATGTGTTCTTATGAGTCAGGAGCAGTGCATAGGCATATAATTTTTTCTATAAATTATTTAATTTCTTTATAATTAATAAATAAAGTTTTTAGTTTTGTACCATTTTTGATTTACTTCGTTTTTGCTTCGTTGGCAAATGTGCCCACTATCTATATATTAATAGGCTAACATTTTTCCCATACAAACAATTGCCAGGCTGTTTTGCACATTTAACATACTCATATCCACATAAAATTGATATGGATGTGTTCGTATGAGTCAGGAGCAGTGCATAGGCATATAATTTTTTCTATAAATTATTTAATTTCTTTATAATTAATAAATAAAGTTTTTAGTTTTGTACCATTTTTGATTTACTTCGTTTTTGCTTCGTTGGCAAATGTGCCCACTATCTATATATTAATAGGCTAACATTTTTCCCATACAAACAATTGCCAGGCTGTTTTGCACATTTAACATACTCATATCCACATAAAATTGATATGGATGTGTTCGTATGAGTCAGGAGCAGTGCATAGGCATATAATTTTTTCTATAAATTATTTAATTTCTTTATAATTAATAAATAAAGTTTTTAGTTTTGTACCATTTTTGATTTACTTCGTTTTTGCTTCGTTGGCAAATGTGCCCACTATCTATATATTAATAGGCTAACATTTTTCCCATACAAACAATTGCCAGGCTGTTTTGCAAATTTAACATACTCATATCCACATAAAATTGATATGGATGTGTTCTTATGAGTCAGGAGCAGTGCATAGGCATATAATTTTTTCTATAAATTATTTAATTTCTTTATAATTAATAAATAAAGTTTTTAGTTTTGTACCATTTTTGATTTACTTCGTTTTTGCTTCGTTGGCAAATGTGCCCACTATCTATATATTAATAGGCTAACATTTTTCCCATACAAACAATTGCCAGGCTGTTTTGCACATTTAACATACTCATATCTACATAAAATTGATATGGATGTGTTCTTATGAGTCAGGAGCAGTGCATAGGCATATAATTTTTTCTATAAATTATTTAGTTTCTTTATAATTAATAAATAAAGTTTTTAGTTTTGTACCATTTTTGATTTACTTCGTTTTTGCTTCGTTGGCAAATGTGCCCACTATCTATATATTAATAGGCTAACATTTTTCCCATACAAACAATTGCCAGGCTGTTTTGCACATTTAACATACTCATATCCACATAAAATTGATATGGATGTGTTCGTATGAGTCAGGAGCAGTGCATAGGCATATAATTTTTTCTATAAATTATTTAGTTTCTTTATAATTAATAAATAAAGTTTTTAGTTTTGTACCATTTTTGATTTACTTCGTTTTTGCTTCGTTGGCAAATGTGCCCACTATCTATATATTAATAGACTAACATTTTTCCCATACAAACAATTGCCAGGCTGTTTTGCACATTTAACATACTCATATCCACATAAAATTGATATGGATGTGTTCTTATGAGTCAGGAGCAGTGCATAGGCATATAATTTTTTCTATAAATTATTTAATTTCTTTATAATTAATAAATAAAGTTTTTAGTTTTGTACCATTTTTGATTTACTTCGTTTTTGCTTCGTTGGCAAATGTGCCCACTATCTATATATTAATAGGCTAACATTTTTCCCATACAAACAATTGCCAGGCTGTTTTGCACATTTAACATACTCATATCCACATAAAATTGATATGGATGTGTTCTTATGAGTCAGGAGCAGTGCATAGGCATATAATTTTTTCTATAAATTATTTAATTTCTTTATAATTAATAAATAAAGTTTTTAGTTTTGTACCATTTTTGATTTACTTCGTTTTTGCTTCGTTGGCAAATGTGCCCACTATCTATATATTAATAGGCTAACATTTTTCCCATACAAACAATTGCCAGGCTGTTTTGCACATTTAACATACTCATATCTACATAAAATTGATATGGATGTGTTCTTATGAGTCAGGAGCAGTGCATAGGCATATAATTTTTTCTATAAATTATTTAATTTCTTTATAATTAATAAATAAAGTTTTTAGTTTTGTACCATTTTTGATTTACTTCGTTTTTGCTTCGTTGGCAAATGTGCCCACTATCTATATATTAATAGGCTAACATTTTTCCCATACAAACAATTGCCAGGCTGTTTTGCACATTTAACATACTCATATCTACATAAAATTGATATGGATGTGTTCTTATGAGTCAGGAGCAGTGCATAGGCATATAATTTTTTTTATAAATTATTTAATTTCTTTATAATTAATAAATAAAATTTTTAGTTTTGTACCATTTTTGATTTACTTCGTTTTTGCTTCGTTGGCAAATGTGCCCACTATCTATATATTAATAGGCTAACATTTTTCCCATACAAACAATTGCCAGGCTGTCCCAGCAGGGCTTTCTCTTACATGTAATGGGTAAAATCATCGAGAAATCTTGATTCATCGCTTACACTTTCGAATACGGATTGCATTACTTTAACATAGGCATGTCATTGGCGGTATTGTCTTACAATATTGTAGACAATAATGCATTATATAATCGCTACTAATATTGGATAAAATAAGCTATTACAAGTAATAAGTTCTGTCACTGGTATAAGTAATTGCATATTTCACACAATCCAGTATAGTAATCTATAATGTACATATTATAATAAAAACTGGCAAAATAAACGAGAATGAGCGTAAACTGCTTTACAAAATTGCTATTTACAAAAATTTAAATCAATGTAGGCTTTGCAAAATATATCGGCAGTGTTCCAAGTCTTTTCGGTTATTTTATACAATACCGGTAAGCGAAAAAATAATTTTAAAACTAAGAGTAATTAATTTATGCCGAAAACAAATAGCAAACAGAATGAATAGAAAATCAATTCTTTGCAAAATGTATTTTAAAAAAAGCACTATTTGAATAATAATTATTACACTATGTATTTGCACAGCTATTGGCTTATTAAAAAAAATTTTAACGATGGAATAACACGACTAACCACGACAGTTTTATAATGAAAACTGGCAAAATAAACGAGAATGAGGGTAATTTGCTTTACAAAACTGCTATTTAGAAAAATTAAAATCAAAGCAAAGCGTTTGCAAAAAAATAACGGCAGTACTCCAAACCTTTTCGATTATTTTCTGCATTACCAGTAAGCGAAAAAATAATAATTTTAAAACTGTCGCATTACAAGTAATGAGCAAAGTAAGCGAAGGAGTGTTTATTAGCTATTTGTAATGCGTTATTTCATTGAATACAAGTTCAAGCCATTACCAAAATATGGAAAAACCCTGCTGGGGTTTTGCACATTTAACATACTCATATCCACATAAAATTTATATGGATGTGTTCTTATGAGTCAGGAGCAGTGCATAGGCATATAATTTTTTCTATAAATTATTTAATTTCTTTATAATTAATAAATAAATTTTTTAGTTAAGATAAATAGATATCGTAAACGTGTTTACAAATATCGTAAACACAGTTGAAGAGTCGCTTTAATTTAAAATCGCTCACCACCGGGCCTACCTTCCTAGATCTGCCTTGATTTTGACCATGATTTCGCGTCGGACCGTGATCAAAAGGGCAAATCAGTGTTGCGGAATTTGGAAAGTGTTGCTTATCTCCGCGAAAAGGAATAATTTTTGTACCAATACAAAGTTGAAAAAATAAATTGCATGGTCGAATTTCGACCACCGGCGATACTAGTTATTATTATTATTATTATTATTATTATTATTATTATTATTATTATTATTATTATTATTATTATTATTATTATTATTATTATTATTATTATTATTATTATTATTATTATTATTATTATTATTATTATTATTATTATTATTATTATTATTATTATTATTATTATTATTATTATTATTATTATTATTATTATTATTATTATTATTATTATTATTATTATTATTATTATTATTATTATTATTATTATTATTATTATTATTATTATTATTATTATTATTATTATTATTATTATTATTATTATTATTATTATTATTATTATTATTATTATTATTATTATTATTATTATTATTATTATTATTATTATTATTATTATTATTATTATTATTATTATTATTATTATTATTATTATTATTATTATTATTATTATTATTATTATTATTATTATTATTATTATTATTATTATTATTATTATTATTATTATTATTATTATTATTATTATTATTATTATTATTATTATTATTATTATTATTATTATTATTATTATTATTATTATTATTATTATTATTATTATTATTATTATTATTATTATTATTATTATTATTATTATTATTATTATTATTATTATTATTATTATTATTATTATTATTATTATTATTATTATTATTATTATTATTATTATTATTATTATTATTATTATTATTATTATTATTATTATTATTATTATTATTATTATTATTATTATTATTATTATTATTATTATTATTATTATTATTATTATTATTATTATTATTATTATTATTATTATTATTATTATTATTATTATTATTATTATTATTATTATTATTATTATTATTATTATTATTATTATTATTATTATTATTATTATTATTATTATTATTATTATTATTATTATTATTATTATTATTATTATTATTATTATTATTATTATTATTATTATTATTATTATTATTATTATTATTATTATTATTATTATTATTATTATTATTATTATTATTATTATTATTATTATTATTATTATTATTATTATTATTATTATTATTATTATTATTATTATTATTATTATTATTATTATTATTATTATTATTATTATTATTATTATTATTATTATTATTATTATTATTATTATTATTATTATTATTATTATTATTATTATTATTATTATTATTATTATTATTATTATTATTATTATTATTATTATTATTATTATTATTATTATTATTATTATTATTATTATTATTATTATTATTATTATTATTATTATTATTATTATTATTATTATTATTATTATTATTATTATTATTATTATTATTATTATTATTATTATTATTATTATTATTATTATTATTATTATTATTATTATTATTATTATTATTATTATTATTATTATTATTATTATTATTATTATTATTATTATTATTATTATTATTATTATTATTATTATTATTATTATTATTATTATTATTATTATTATTATTATTATTATTATTATTATTATTATTATTATTATTATTATTATTATTATTATTATTATTATTATTATTATTATTATTATTATTATTATTATTATTATTATTATTATTATTATTATTATTATTATTATTATTATTATTATTATTATTATTATTATTATTATTATTATTATTATTATTATTATTATTATTATTATTATTATTATTATTATTATTATTATTATTATTATTATTATTATTATTATTATTATTATTATTATTATTATTATTATTATTATTATTATTATTATTATTATTATTATTATTATTATTATTATTATTATTATTATTATTATTATTATTATTATTATTATTATTATTATTATTATTATTATTATTATTATTATTATTATTATTATTATTATTATTATTATTATTATTATTATTATTATTATTATTATTATTATTATTATTATTATTATTATTATTATTATTATTATTATTATTATTATTATTATTATTATTATTATTATTATTATTATTATTATTATTATTATTATTATTATTATTATTATTATTATTATTATTATTATTATTATTATTATTATTATTATTATTATTATTATTATTATTATTATTATTATTATTATTATTATTATTATTATTATTATTATTATTATTATTATTATTATTATTATTATTATTATTATTATTATTATTATTATTATTATTATTATTATTATTATTATTATTATTATTATTATTATTATTATTATTATTATTATTATTATTATTATTATTATTATTATTATTATTATTATTATTATTATTATTATTATTATTATTATTATTATTATTATTATTATTATTATTATTATTATTATTATTATTATTATTATTATTATTATTATTATTATTATTATTATTATTATTATTATTATTATTATTATTATTATTATTATTATTATTATTATTATTATTATTATTATTATTATTATTATTATTATTATTATTATTATTATTATTATTATTATTATTATTATTATTATTATTATTATTATTATTATTATTATTATTATTATTATTATTATTATTATTATTATTATTATTATTATTATTATTATTATTATTATTATTATTATTATTATTATTATTATTATTATTATTATTATTATTATTATTATTATTATTATTATTATTATTATTATTATTATTATTATTATTATTATTATTATTATTATTATTATTATTATTATTATTATTATTATTATTATTATTATTATTATTATTATTATTATTATTATTATTATTATTATTATTATTATTATTATTATTATTATTATTATTATTATTATTATTATTATTATTATTATTATTATTATTATTATTATTATTATTATTATTATTATTATTATTATTATTATTATTATTATTATTATTATTATTATTATTATTATTATTATTATTATTATTATTATTATTATTATTATTATTATTATTATTATTATTATTATTATTATTATTATTATTATTATTATTATTATTATTATTATTATTATTATTATTATTATTATTATTATTATTATTATTATTATTATTATTATTATTATTATTATTATTATTATTATTATTATTATTATTATTATTATTATTATTATTATTATTATTATTATTATTATTATTATTATTATTGTTATTATTATTATTATTATTATTATTATTATTATTATTATTATTATTATTATTGTTATTATTATTATTATTATTATTATTATTATTATTATTATTATTATTATTATTATTATTATTGTTATTATTATTATTATTATTATTATTATTATTATTATTATTATTATTATTGTTATTATTATTATTATTATTATTGTTATTATTATTATTATTATTATTATTATTATTATTATTATTATTATTATTATTATTATTATTATTGTTATTATTATTATTATTATTATTATTATTATTATTATTATTATTATTATTGTTATTATTATTATTATTATTATTATTATTATTATTATTATTATTATTATTATTATTATTATTATTATTATTATTATTATTATTATTATTATTATTATTATTATTATTATTATTATTATTATTATTATTATTATTATTATTATTATTATTATTATTATTATTATTATTATTATTATTATTATTATTATTATTATTATTATTATTATTATTATTATTATTATTATTATTATTATTATTATTATTATTATTATTATTATTATTATTATTATTATTATTATTATTATTATTATTATTATTATTATTATTATTATTATTATTATTATTATTATTATTATTATTATTATTATTATTATTATTATTATTATTATTATTATTATTATTATTATTATTATTATTATTATTATTATTATTATTATTATTATTATTATTATTATTATTATTATTATTATTGTTATTATTATTATTATTATTATTATTATTATTATTATTATTGTTATTATTATTGTTATTATTATTATTATTATTATTATTATTATTATTATTATTATTATTATTATTATTATTATTATTATTATTATTATTATTATTATTATTATTATTATTATTATTATTATTATTATCTATATATTAATAGGCTAACATTTTTCCCATACAAACAATTGCCAGGCTGTTTTGCACATTTAACATACTCATATCCACATAAAATTGATATGGATGTGTTCGTATGAGTCAGGAGCAGTGCATAGGCATATAATTTTTTCTATAAATTAATTAATTTCTTTATAATTAATAAATAAAGTTTTTAGTTTTGTACCATTTTTGATTTACTTCGTTTTTGCTTCGTTGGCAAATGTGCCCACTATCTATATATTAATAGGCTAACATTTTTCCCATACAAACAATTGCCAGGCTGTTTTGCACATTTAACATACTCATATCCACATAAAATTGATATGGATGTGTTCGTATGAGTCAGGAGCAGTGCATAGGCATATAATTTTTTCTATAAATTATTTAATTTCTTTATAATTAATAAATAAAGTTTTTAGTTTTGTACCATTTTTGATTTACTTCGTTTTTGCTTCGTTGGCAAATGTACCCACTATCTATATATTAATAGGCTAACATTTTTCCCATACAAACAATTGCCAGGCTGTTTTGCAAATTTAACATACTCATATCCACATAAAATTGATATGGATGTGTTCTTATGAGTCAGGAGCAGTGCATAGGCATATAATTTTTTCTATAAATTATTTAATTTCTTTATAATTAATAAATAAAGTTTTTAGTTTTGTACCATTTTTGATTTACTTCGTTTTTGCTTCGTTGGCAAATGTGCCCACTATCTATATATTAATAGGCTAACATTTTTCCCATACAAACAATTGCCAGGCTGTTTTGCACATTTAACATACTCATATCTACATAAAATTGATATGGATGTGTTCTTATGAGTCAGGAGCAGTGCATAGGCATATAATTTTTTCTATAAATTATTTAATTTCTTTATAATTAATAAATAAAATTTTTAGTTTTGTACCATTTTTGATTTACTTCGTTTTTGCTTCGTTGGCAAATGTGCCCACTATCTATATATTAATAGGCTAACATTTTTCCCATACAAACAATTGCCAGGCTGTTTTGCACATTTAACATACTCATATCCACATAAAATTGATATGGATGTGTTCTTATGAGTCAGGAGCAGTGCATAGGCATATAATTTTTTCTATAAATTATTTAATTTCTTTATAATTAATAAATAAAGTTTTTAGTTTTGTACCATTTTTGATTTACTTCGTTTTTGCTTCGTTGGCAAATGTGCCCACTATCTATATATTAATAGGCTAACATTTTTCCCATACAAACAATTGCCAGGCTGTTTTGCACATTTAACATACTCATATCCACATAAAATTGATATGGATGTGTTCGTATGAGTCAGGAGCAGTGCATAGGCATATAATTTTTTCTATAAATTATTTACTTTCTTTATAATTAATAAATAAAGTTTTTAGTTTTGTACCATTTTTGATTTACTTCGTTTTTGCTTCGTTGGCAAATGTGCCCACTATCTATATATTAATAGGCTAACATTTTTCCCATACAAACAATTGCCAGGCTGTTTTGCACATTTAACATACTCATATCCACATAAAATTGATATGGATGTGTTCTTATGAGTCAGGAGCAGTGCATAGGCATATAATTTTTTCTATAAATTATTTAATTTCTTTATAATTAATAAATAAAGTTTTTAGTTTTGTACATACTCATATCCACATAAAATTGATATGGATGTGTTCGTATGAGTCAGGAGCAGTGCGTAGGCATATAATTTTTTCTATAAATTATTTAATTTCTTTATAATTAATAAATAAAGTTTTTAGTTTTGTACCATTTTTGATTTACTTCGTTTTTGCTTCGTTGGCAAATGTGCCCATTATCTATATATTAATAGGCTAACATTTTTCCCATACAAACAATTGCCAGGCTGTTTTGCACATTTAACATACTCATATCCACATAAAATTGATATGGATGTGTTCGTATGAGTCAGGAGCAGTGCATAGGCATATAATTTTTTCTATAAATTATTTAATTTCTTTATAATTAATAAATAAAGTTTTTAGTTTTGTACCATTTTTGATTTACTTCGTTTTTGCTTCGTTGGCAAATGTGCCCACTATCTATATATTAATAGGCTAACATTTTTCCCATACAAACAATTGCCAGGCTGTTTTGCACATTTAACATACTCATATCCACATAAAATTGATATGGATGTGTTCGTATGAGTCAGGAGCAGTGCATAGGCATATAATTTTTTCTATAAATTATTTAATTTCTTTATAATTAATAAATAAAGTTTTTAGTTTTGTACCATTTTTGATTTACTTCGTTTTTGCTTCGTTGGCAAATGTGCCCACTATCTATATATTAATAGGCTAACATTTTTCCCATACAAACAATTGCCAGGCTGTTTTGCACATTTAACATACTCATATCCACATAAAATTGATATGGATGTGTTCTTATGAGTCAGGAGCAGTGCATAGGCATATAATTTTTTCTATAAATTATTTAATTTCTTTATAATTAATAAATAAAGTTTTTAGTTTTGTACCATTTTTGATTTACTTCGTTTTTGCTTCGTTGGCAAATGTGCCCACTATCTATATATTAATAGGCTAACATTTTTCCCATACAAACAATTGCCAGGCTGTTTTGCACATTTAACATACTCATATCCACATAAAATTGATATGGATGTGTTCGTATGAGTCAGGAGCAGTGCATAGGCATATAATTTTTTCTATAAATTATTTACTTTCTTTATAATTAATAAATAAAGTTTTTAGTTTTGTACCATTTTTGATTTACTTCGTTTTTGCTTCGTTGGCAAATGTGCCCAC
>OY482675.1:38204077-38212881 GCA_960531455.1 Urophora cardui | reverse complement strand
TATGCGAGTGCGGTAACATTTCTTTTGTGCGATCGGTGTTTTAGAAAAAAAAAGGGAAAAGAAATAGAAGTTTTGAGTTAAAATTGGATAGAGTGTAGGAAAAGAATTTAGTATTTTATAATTAAAGTAGAGTTTTAGAAATAAAAGAAGAGTGGAGAAATTAAATTTTAAAAGAAAAATATAGAGACGAGTGGTGTTAGAAAAATTAATAAGTGTTAGTGGAAGAAAGAATAAAGTTTCGGGTTAGGGTGTGTAGAAAAAAAAGAAAAGGAAAATTAAAGTTGGTGGTGGTTGTTTGGTGGTGGTGTTAATAGTTACGGACAAGGATCAAGGTGGACTGTAGCGGATCGGTGGTGGACACCGCGGAGATTTTGAAGCCGGAACACACTCCGGTTCTGATAAGTATACTCTGTGTTGTTGTTCTTGTAGAATTTGTCGCTTCTGTGTTTCGTTCCCCGATTTCCTTAACCCATCCTTTAGCATCCCGCACCCAGAGCCCAGTCATTTGGCGGCGGGTTAAAGTTGTTCCTGGCAGCTCAGGAACTGTGCGAGTGGGTTCGTAACCTTCCGGTTGGACCTCACCTCGGGTGCACCCATAAAACATTTGTTTGTCTTAGTTTTGGGTATTTTCGTGAAAAGTTTTTGGTATTTTAATTTTGGTTGATTTTAGTTTTGTGGTTGATTTATTTTATGTACCCACCCCGTCTCCACTGAGAGAGTCGGTGCATTTATATTTCGTTATTGTCACCTAGAGTTGTTGTTTTGCCCTTTTTGTATTAAGCCGTGGCTGTGTTATTTGTGTAAAAGGGTAGGTGACACTTCTTCCACTCGCTCACGGTCCTTTGTGTTGGGCCTGCAGGCGCACCTCTCGCAAATTGAGGATTCTTTTCCATTTCCTCGGAAAGGATGTCAGATTGTTTAGTTGTCGTTTTTTTTGTCCTAAAATTAAAACATATCTCTATTATTTAACTACATTGCCTAAATTAGCTGTTACTTACGTTCGCCCAGCACTCATTTTTAAAATGAAGAAGTTAAATAAAAGATTATAAAAATGCTAATTTTTTTTAATATTTAAAATAACCACCAAACGACACCAGAAAATGAAGTGACTAGTTTGACAGTTGAAGTGCGTGTTCGCGCCAGTTTTCGTCGTACATAATACCAAAAACGTAACCGATTCACTTACACTCACCGACAGTCACTTATAGTCACTTTACGTTTTGCATAATGCCAACATCACTTCTCACCAGAAAAAGTGGCCGTGTGTGACTCGTTGCGTTTTGTATAATAAGGGCATAAGTAAAGGGAACCGCCAATTATTACACAAAGCCATAAAGTTACGACGCGAGAAAAAACTTGCATCTGTGTATACATTTCGAGGCTACGTACATGTTAAAGCAGAAAAGGTAAAGACGGTGAGCCAACAAAAATTACATGTGAGGATGATTTCCTGCAGTTTGGATAGCGTTTTGCTTTTTTTGTTAGTGTGTATTATATATTTATCCCTTAATGTAATTTATTTTATTATTATTATTTTATTATTATTATTATTATTATTATTATTATTATTATTATTATTATTATTATTATTATTATTATTATTATTATTATTATATTATTATTATTATTATTATTATTATTATTATTATTATTATTATTATTATTATTATTATTATTATTATTATTATTATTATTATTATTATTATTATTATATTATTATTATTATTATTAATTATTATTATTATTATTATTATTATTATTATTATTATTATTATTATTATTATTATTATTAATATTATTATTATTATTATTATTATTATTATTATTATTATTATTATTATTATTATTATTATTATTATTATATTATTATTATTATTATTATTATTATTATTATTATTATTATTATTATTATTATTATTATTATTATTATTAATATTATTATTATTATTATTATTATTATTATTATTATTATTATTATTATTATTATTATTATTATTATTATTATTATTATATTATTATTATTATTATTATTATTATTATTATTATTATTATTTATTATTATTATTATTATTATTATTATTATTATTATTATTATTATTATTATTATTATTATTATTATTATATTATTATTATTATTATTATTATTATTATTATTAGTATTATTATTATTATTATTATTATTATTATATTATTATTATATTATTATTATTATTATTATTATTATTATTATTATTATTATTATTATTATTATTATTATTATTATTATTATTATTATTATTATTATTATTATTATTAGTATTATTATTATTATTATTATTATTATTATTATTATTATATTATTATTATTATTATTAGTATTATTATTATTATTATTATTATTATTAGTATTATTATTATTATTATATTATTATAATTATTATTATTATTATTATTATTATATTATTATTATTATTATTATTATTATTATTATTATTATTATTATTATATTATATTAGTATTATTATTATTATTATTATTATTATTATTATTATTATTATTATATTATTATTATTATTATTATTATTATATTAATATTATTATTATTATTATTATTATTATTATTATTATATTATTATTATTATTATTATTATTATTATTATTATTATTATTATTATTATTATTATTATTATTATTATTATTATTATTATTATTATTATTATTATTATTATTATTATTATTATTATTATTAATTATTATTATTATTATTATTATTATTATTATTATTATATTATTATTATTATTATTATTATTATTATTATTATTATTATTATTATTATTATTATTATTATTATTTTATTATTATTATTATTATTATTATTATTATTATTATTATTATTATTATTATTATTATTATTATTATTATTATTATTATTATATTATTATTATTATTATTATTATTATTATTATTATTATTATTATTATTATTATTATTATTATTATTATTATTATTATTATTATTATTATTATTATTATTATTATTATTATTATTATATTATTATTATTATTATTATTATTATTATTATTATTATTATTATTATTATTATTATTATTATTATTATTATTATTATTATTATTATTATATTATTAATATTATTATTATTATTATTATTATTATTATTATTATTATTATTATTATTATTATTATTATTATTATTATTATTATTATATTATTATTATTATTATTATTATTATTATTATTATTATTATTATTATTATTATTATTATTATTATTATTATTATTATTATTATTATTATTATTATTATTATTATTATTATTATTATTATTATTATTATTATTATTATTATTATTATTATTATTATTATTATTATTATTATTATTATTATTATTATTATTATTATTATTATTATTATTATTATTATTATTATTATTATTATTATTATTATTATTATTATTATTATTATTATTATTATTATTATTATATTATTATTATTATTATTATTATTATTATTATTATTATTATTATTATTATTATTATTATTATTATTATTATTATTATTTTATTATTATTATTATTATTATTATTATTATTATTATTATTATTATTATTATTATTATTATTATTATTATTATTATTATTATTATTATTATTATTATTATTATTATTATTATTATTATTATTATTATTATTATTATTATTATTATTATTATTATTATTATTATTATTATTATTTATTATTATTATTATTATTATTATTATTATTATTATTATTATTATTATTATTATTATTATTATTATTATTATTATTATTATTATTATTATTATTATTATTATTATTATTATTATTATTATTATTATTATTATTATTATTATTATTATTATTATTATTATTATTATTATTATTATTATTATTATTATTATTATTATTATTATTATTATTATTATTATTATTATTATTATTATTATTATTATTATTATTATTATTATTATTATTATTATTATTATTATTATTATTATTATTATTATTATTATTATTATTATTATTATTATTATTATTATTATTATTATTATTATTATTATTATATTATTATTATTATTATTATTATTATTATTATTATTATTATTATTATTATTATTATTATTATTATTATTATTATTATTATTATTATTATTATTATTATTATTATTATTATTATTATTATTATTATTATTATTATTATTATTATTATTATTATTATTATTATTATTATTATTATTATTATTATTATTATTATTATTATTATTATTATTATTATTATTATTATTATTATTATTATTATTATTATTATTATTATTATTATTATTATTATTATTATTATATTATTATTATTATTATTATTATTATTATTTTATTATTATTATTATTATTATTATTATTATTATTATTATTATTATTATTATTATTATTATTATTATTATTATTATTATTATTATTATTATTATTATTATTATTATTATTATTATTATTATTATTATTATTATTATTATTATTATTATTATTATTATTATTATTATTATTATTATTATTATTATTATTATTATTATTATTATTATTATTATTATTATTATTATTATTATTATTATTATTATTATTATTATTATTATTATTATTATTATTATTATTATTATTATTATTATTATTATTATTATTATTATTATTATTATTATTATTATTATTATTATTATTATTATTATTATTATTATTATTATTATTATTATTATTATTATTATTATTATTATTATTATTATTATTATTATTATTATTATTATTATTATTATTATTATTATTATTATTATTATTATTATTATTATTATTATTATTATTATTATTATTATTATTATTATTATTATTATTATTATTATTATTATTATTATTATTATTATTATTATTATTATTATTATTATTATTATTATTATTATTATTATTATTATTATTATTATTATTATTATTATTATTATTATTATTATTATTATTATTATTATTATTATTATTATTATTATTATTATTATTATTATTATTATTTTTTTTTTTTTTATTATTATTATCCTTGTTACTGTTATTAATAATTAATACTATTAATAATAAAAATAAATTAATTACATTATACATATTATTTATATTTAAAAACTATTCCGCTGCTCTAAAATTCTATATATATTAGCAGTTGCTTCTGCTTGGCATTCGCAAGCATAAGCAACCCTTCTTATGTTATCATTTAGGTCCTGCATTAGAACCAAAAACTTGTTATTCTGCTCTATTTGGCTTTCTAAGAGGCTACCCCTCTTCCGTTTTCGGCTCCTTCGCTGTTGTTGTGGGTTTACGGGGGGAGTGGACTCAGGTTGTTCGGGCGGAGTGGGCTGAGGGTTTGTGGGTGGAATAGGCTGAGGTTCGGGCGGAGTTGATGGAGGTTGCTCAGACAGAGTGGTTTCTGTTGGGGCCGGCTGCACATTCTGCTCTTCCACAAATTGAGCGGGTGAGGCGGTTGAGGGGGACGGGCCCACACCAAATTCCTTGGAGCTGCTGATTTTCTCAAGTGCAAAACCCTGTCAATTGTTTGCTCAAATGGTGTCAGAGGGTGCTCAGTGAATGCGACTTTCTTTATTCAGGGAAATTTTATTCTTTGTTCTATGCTTCATGTCTGAGTACACCTACATAAGTACATAAGTAAATATATCCATATATTATATATTATAATATGTATAGATAAATGGATTTAACATCAAATCATACCTCATCTGTAGTATGTTTGTATGGATTTGAAATCCATAGTATTGATGAGAGAAGATAATTGTTAATGGATATACAGAACAAAGTAAAGGATACTGTCCAGTGAGATATTAGGAAAATAAAAAAATGGGCGTAGTCCATTTTTACCCCTCCCTAGTACCACAACAAATTCTTTGCAATTTTTCTTAAAGCCCACCGGACGCTATCTTTTACTTTTCCCGGCAACCATGTATAAATTTTACATACCTTCTGTCGCGGTCTGATCGCGACAAAATAGTTTTCCTTTTGCTACTCCCACTATGTATGTATGCACTGGCAGAGCAAATTTTCATTTGTTTTGTTTATTTACCTTTTTACCTTTTATCCTTTGTTCCCAACGGAGAGCGCACCCTAGCGGCGACAAATGAAGTTAATTGATATTGCCATGATGGGCAGTACTGGCGGAGTGTGTTGCGAGCTTTTGCCTTTTAGCGGAGTTCCCCACCAAATTGTTATACATATATGTAAATATGTAGGATGTAAATAAAGGAAAACAATGAGCGCGGAAGGCGCAGAAAGGGGTGTCATCGCTTTCGTCCCTTTTGCGGTGCATTAAGGCATCCGCTAGATGAAGGCAGTTTAGGTGTGTGTGGTTGTATATCATTGGTCGGGGCATCGGTGATGACCGCACAGGTTAGCGGTTCGGTGGGACCGGGTGGTTACCCACACATACAGCCTGATGGTATATACAAAAAAAAGTATATGCTGGCGCGCAGCCTTCGGCCTGGCTCGCGGGTGCGCGTCAGAATACTCTTGTATGCGAGTGCGGTAACATTTCTTTTGTGCGATCGGTGTTTTAGAAAAAAAAAAGGGAAAAGAAATAGAAGTTTTGAGTTAAAATTGGATAGAGTGTAGGAAAAGAATTTAGTATTTTATAATTAAAGTAGAGTTTTAGAAATAAAAGAAGAGTGGAGAAATTAAATTTTAAAAGAAAAATATAGAGACGAGTGGTGTTAGAAAAATTAATAAGTGTTAGTGGAAGAAAGAATAAAGTTTCGGGTTAGGGTGTGTAGAAAAAAAAGAAAAAGGAAAATTAAAGTTGGTGGTGGTTGTTTGGTGGTGGTGTTAATAGTTACGGACAAGGATCAAGGTGGACTGTAGCGGATCGGTGGTGGACACCGCGGAGATTTTGAAGCCGGAACACACTCCGGTTCTGATAAGTATACTCTGTGTTGTTGTTCTTGTAGAATTTGTCGCTTCTGTGTTTCGTTCCCCGATTTCCTTAACCCATCCTTTAGCATCCCGCACCCAGAGCCCAGTCATTTGGCGGCGGGTTAAAGTTGTTCCTGGCAGCTCAGGAACTGTGCGAGTGGGTTCGTAACCTTCCGGTTGGACCTCACCTCGGGTGCACCCATAAAACATTTGTTTGTCTTAGTTTTGGGTATTTTCGTGAAAAGTTTTTGGTATTTTAATTTTGGTTGATTTTAGTTTTGTGGTTGATTTATTTTATGTACCCACCCCGTCTCCACTGAGAGAGTCGGTGCATTTATATTTCGTTATTGTCACCTAGAGTTGTTGTTTTGCCCTTTTTGTATTAAGCCGTGGCTGTGTTATTTGTGTAAAAGGGTAGGTGACACTTCTTCCACTCGCTCACGGTCCTTTGTGTTGGGCCTGCAGGCGCACCTCTCGCAAATTGAGGATTCTTTTCCATTTCCTCGGAAAGGATGTCAGATTGTTTAGTTGTCGTTTTTTTTGTCCTAAAAATTAAAACATATCTCTATTATTTAACTACATTGCCTAAATTAGCTGTTACTTACGTTCGCCCAGCACTCATTTTTAAAATGAAGAAGTTAAATAAAAGATTATAAAAATGCTAATTTTTTTAATATTTAAAATAACCACCAAACGACACCAGAAAATGAAGTGACTAGTTTGACAGTTGAAGTGCGTGTTCGCGCCAGTTTTCGTCGTACATAATACCAAAAACGTAACCGATTCACTTACACTCACCGACAGTCACTTATAGTCACTTTACGTTTTGCATAATGCCAACATCACTTCTCACCAGAAAAAGTGGCCGTGTGTGACTCGTTGCGTTTTGTATAATAAGGGCATAAGTAAAGGGAACCGCCAATTATTACACAAAGCCATAAAGTTACGACGCGAGAAAAAACTTGCATCTGTGTATACATTTCGAGGCTACGTACATGTTAAAGCAGAAAAGGTAAAGACGGTGAGCCAACAAAAATTACATGTGAGGATGATTTCCTGCAGTTTGGATAGCGTTTTGCTTTTTTTGTTAGTGTGTATTATATATTTATCCCTTAATGTAATTTATTTTATTATTATTATTTTATTATTATTATTATTATTATTATTATTATTATTATTATTATTATTATTATTATTATTATTATTATTATTATTATATTATTATTATTATTATTATTATTATTATTATTATTATTATTATTATTATTATTATTATTATTATTATTATTATTATTATTATTATTATTATTATTATTATTATTATTATTATTATTATTAGTATTATTATTATTATTATTATTATTATTATTATTATTATTATTATTATTATTATTATTATTATTATTATTATTATTATTATTATTATTATTATTATTATTATTATTATTATTATTATTATTATTATTATTATTATTATTATTATTATTATTATTATTAGTATTATTATTATTATTATTATTATTATTATTATTATTATTATTATTATTATTATTATTATTATTATTATTATTATTATTATTATTATATTATTATTATTATTATTATTATTATTATTATTATTATTATTATTATTATTATTATTATTATTATTATTATTATTATTATTATTATTATTATTATTATTATTATTATTATTATTAGTATTATTATTATTATTATTATTATTATTATTAGTATTATTATTATTATTATTATTATTATTATTATTATTATTATTATTATTATTATTATTATTATTATTATTATTATTATTATTATTATTATTATTATTATTAGTATTATTATTA
>OY482675.1:37694077-38199077 GCA_960531455.1 Urophora cardui | reverse complement strand
TATTATTATTATTATTATTATTATTATTATTATTATTATTATTATTATTATTATTATTATTATTATTATTATTATTATTATTATTATTATTATTATTATTATTATTATTATTATTATTATTATTATTATTATTATTATTATTATTATTATTATTATTATTATTATTATTATTATTATTATTATTATTATTATTATTTATTATTATTATTATATTATTATTATTATTATTATTATTATTATTATTATTATTATTATTATTATTATTATTATTATTATTATTATTATTATTATTATTATTATTATTATTATTATTATTATTATTATTATTATTATTATTATTATTATTATTATTAATTATTATTATTATTATTATTATTATTATTATTATTATTATTATTATTATTATTATTATTATTATTATTATTATTATTATTATTATTATTATTATTATTATTATTATTATTATTATTATTATTATTATTATTATTATTATTATTATTATTATTATTATTATTATTATTATTATTATTATTATTATTATTATTATTATTATTATTATTATTATTATTATTATTATTATTATTATTATTATTATTATTATTATTATTATTATTATTATTTTATTATTATTATTATTATTATTATTATTATTATTATTATTATTATATTATTATTATTATTATTATTATTATTATTATTATTATTATTATTATTATTATTATTATTATTATTATTATTTATTATTATTATTATTATTATTATTATTATTATTATTATTATTATTATTATTATTATTATTATTATTATTATTATTATTATTATTATTATTATTATTATTATTATTATTTTATTATTATTATTATTATTATTATTATTATTATTATTATTATTATTATTATTATTATTATTATATTATTATTATTATTATTATTATTATTATTATTATTATTATTATTATTATTATTATTATTATTATTATTATTATTATTATTATTATTATTATTATTATTATTATTATTATTATTATTATTATTATTATTATTATATTATTATTATTATTATTATTATTATTATTATTATTATTATTATTATTATTATTATTATTATTATTATTATTTTTATTATTATTATATTATTATTATTATTATTATTATTATTATTATTATTATTATTATTATTATTATTATTATTATTATTATTATTATTATTATTATTATTATTATTATTATTATTATTATTATTATTATTATTATTATTATTATTATTATTATTATTATTATTATTATTATTATTATTATTATTATTATTATTATTATTATTATTATTATTATTATTATTTATTATTATTATTATTATTATTATTATTATTATTATTATTATTATTATTATTATTATTATTATTATTATTATTATTATTATTATTATTATTATTATTATTATTATTATTATTATTTATTATTATTATTATTATTATTATTATTATTATTATTATTATTATTATTATTATTATTATTATTATTATTATTATTATTATTATTATTATTATTATTATTATTATTATTATTATTATTATTATTATTATTATTATTATTATTATTATTATTATTATTATTATTATTATTATTATTATTATTATTATTATTATTATTATTATTATTATTATTATTATTATTATTATTATTATTATTATTATTATTATTATTATTATTATTATTATTATTATTATTATTATTATTATTATTATTATTATTATTATTATTATTATTATTATTATTATTATTATTATTATTTTATTATTATTATTATTATTATTATTATTATTATTATTATTATTATTATTATTTATTATTATTATTATTATTATTATTATTATTATTATTATTATTATTATTATTATTATTATTATTATTATTATTATTATTATTATTATTATTATTATTATTATTATTATTATTATTATTATTATTATTATTATTATTATTATTATTATTATTATTATTATTATTATTATTATTATTATTATTATTATTATTATTATTATTATTATTATTATTATTATTATTATTATTATTATTATTATTATTATTATTATTATTATTATTATTATTATTATTATTATTATTATTATTATTATTATTATTATTATTATTATTATTATTATTATTATTATTATTATTATTATTATTATTATTATTATTATTATTATTATTATTATTATTATTATTATTATTATTATTAGTATTATTATTATTATTATTATTATTTATTATTATTATTATTATTATTATTATTATTATTATTAGTATTATTATTATTAGTATTATTATTATTATTATTATTATTATTATTATTATTATTATTATTAGTATTATTATTATTAGTATTATTATTATTATTATTATTATTATTATTATTATTAGTATTATTATTATTATTATTATTATTATTATTATTATTATTATTATTATTATTATTATTATTATTATTATTATTATTATTATTATTATTATTATTATTATTATTATTATTATTATTATTATTATTATTATTATTATTATTATTATTATTATTATTATTATTATTATTATTATTATTATTATTATTATTATTATTATTATTATTATTATTTTTTTTTTTTTATTATTATTATCCTTGTTACTGTTATTAATAATTAATACTATTAATAATAAAAATAAATTAATTACATTATACATATTATTTATATTTAAAAACTATTCCGCTGCTCTAAAATTCTATATATATTAGCAGTTGCTTCTGCTTGGCATTCGCAAGCATAAGCAACCCTTCTTATGTTATCATTTAGGTCCTGCATTAGAACCAAAAACTTGTTATTCTGCTCTATTTGGCTTTCTAAGAGGCTACCCCTCTTCCGTTTTCGGCTCCTTCGCTGTTGTTGTGGGTTTACGGGGGGAGTGGACTCAGGTTGTTCGGGCGGAGTGGGCTGAGGGTTTGTGGGTGGAATAGGCTGAGGTTCGGGCGGAGTTGATGGAGGTTGCTCAGACAGAGTGGTTTCTGTTGGGGCCGGCTGCACATTCTGCTCTTCCACAAATTGAGCGGGTGAGGCGGTTGAGGGGGACGGGCCCACACCAAATTCCTTGGAGCTGCTGATTTTCTCAAGTGCAAAACCCTGTCAATTGTTTGCTCAAATGGTGTCAGAGGGTGCTCAGTGAATGCGACTTTCTTTATTCAGGGAAATTTTATTCTTTGTTCTATGCTTCATGTCTGAGTACACCTACATATGTACATAAGTAAATATATCCATATATTATATATTATAATATGTATAGATAAATGGATTTAACATCAAATCATACCTCATCTGTAGTATGTTTGTATGGATTTGAAATCCATAGTATTGATGAGAGAAGATAATTGTTAATGGATATACAGAACAAAGTAAAGGATACTGTCCAGTGAGATATTAGGAAAATAAAAAAATGGGCGTAGTCCATTTTTACCCCTCCCTAGTACCACAACAAATTCTTTGCAATTTTTCTTAAAGCCCACCGGACGCTATCTTTTACTTTTCCCGGCAACCATGTATAAATTTTACATACCTTCTGTCGCGGTCTGATCGCGACAAAATAGTTTTCCTTTTGCTACTCCCACTATGTATGTATGCACTGGCAGATCAAATTTTCATTTGTTTTGTTTATTTACCTTTTTACCTTTTATCCTTTGTTCCCAACGGAGAGCGCACCCTAGCGGCGACAAATGAAGTTAATTGATATTGCCATGATGGGCAGTACTGGCGGAGTGTGTTGCGAGCTTTTGCCTTTTAGCGGAGTTCCCCACCAAATTGTTATACATATATGTAAATATGTAGGATGTAAATAAAGGAAAACAATGAGCGCGGAAGGCGCAGAAAGGGGTGTCATCGCTTTCGTCCCTTTTGCGGTGCATTAAGGCATCCGCTAGATGAAGGCAGTTTAGGTGTGTGTGGTTGTATATCATTGGTCGGGGCATCGGTGATGACCGCACAGGTTAGCGGTTCGGTGGGACCGGGTGGTTACCCACACATACAGCCTGATGGTATATACAAAAAAAAGTATATGCTGGCGCGCAGCCTTCGGCCTGGCTCGCGGGTGCGCGTCAGAATACTCTTGTATGCGAGTGCGGTAACATTTCTTTTGTGCGATCGGTGTTTTAGAAAAAAAAAAGGGAAAAGAAATAGAAGTTTTGAGTTAAAATTGGATAGAGTGTAGGAAAAGAATTTAGTATTTTATAATTAAAGTAGAGTTTTAGAAATAAAAGAAGAGTGGAGAAATTAAATTTTAAAAGAAAAATATAGAGACGAGTGGTGTTAGAAAAATTAATAAGTGTTAGTGGAAGAAAGAATAAAGTTTCGGGTTAGGGTGTGTAGAAAAAAAAGAAAAAGGAAAATTAAAGTTGGTGGTGGTTGTTTGGTGGTGGTGTTAATAGTTACGGACAAGGATCAAGGTGGACTGTAGCGGATCGGTGGTGGACACCGCGGAGATTTTGAAGCCGGAACACACTCCGGTTCTGATAAGTATACTCTGTGTTGTTGTTCTTGTAGAATTTGTCGCTTCTGTGTTTCGTTCCCCGATTTCCTTAACCCATCCTTTAGCATCCCGCACCCAGAGCCCAGTCATTTGGCGGCGGGTTAAAGTTGTTCCTGGCAGCTCAGGAACTGTGCGAGTGGGTTCGTAACCTTCCGGTTGGACCTCACCTCGGGTGCACCCATAAAACATTTGTTTGTCTTAGTTTTGGGTATTTTCGTGAAAAGTTTTTGGTATTTTAATTTTGGTGGATTTTAGTTTTGTGGTTGATTTATTTTATGTACCCACCCCGTCTCCACTGAGAGAGTCGGTGCATTTATATTTCGTTATTGTCACCTAGAGTGGTTGTCTTGCCCTTTTTGTATTAAGCCGTGGCTGTGTTATTTGTGTAAAAGGGTAGGTGACACTTCTTCCACTCGCTCACGGTCCTTTGTGTTGGGCCTGCAGGCGCACCTCTCGCAAATTGAGGATTCTTTTCCATTTCCTCGGAAAGGATGTCAGATTGTTTAGTTGTCGTTTTTTTTGTCCTAAAAATTAAAACATATCTCTATTATTTAACTACATTGCCTAAATTAGCTGTTACTTACGTTCGCCCAGCACTCATTTTTAAAATGAAGAAGTTAAATAAAAGATTATAAAAATGCTAATTTTTTTTAATATTTAAAATAACCACCAAACGACACCAGAAAATGAAGTGACTAGTTTGACAGTTGAAGTGCGTGTTCGCGCCAGTTTTCGTCGTACATAATACCAAAAACGTAACCGATTCACTTACACTCACCGACAGTCACTTATAGTCACTTTACGTTTTGCATAATGCCAACATCACTTCTCACCAGAAAAAGTGGCCGTGTGTGACTCGTTGCGTTTTGTATAATAAGGGCATAAGTAAAGGGAACCGCCAATTATTACACAAAGCCATAAAGTTACGACGCGAGAAAAAACTTGCATCTGTGTATACATTTCGAGGCTACGTACATGTTAAAGCAGAAAAGGTAAAGACGGTGAGCCAACAAAAATTACATGTGAGGATGATTTCCTGCAGTTTGGATAGCGTTTTGCTTTTTTGTTAGTGTGTATTATATATTTATCCCTTAATGTAAAGATAGTACATCTCTTTGTTTTATTCTCTTGTTCTTTTATCTACATTTTTATTTGTTGCCTTAAATATGCTTTTGATTTTCGCGCTACGCTTTGTAATGGTTATAACTAGGGCATGGAAATCTATGCAAATACATGTTTTTCTTAGATTTAGGTAGAGCAAAATAAATAAACAATCTTTGCGAATCGTGAAATTTTCTTAAAAATGGCATTCAAATGTTTTTGCATATTTTGCATATTTTGGTCATATATGCATAGTTTTACATATTTTGCGTTGTTTGCATTTTTTTATTACATATTTCGCATTATATTACCTATTTTTGTAACTTGCTAGTTGACAGTTTTATACAAACGAAATTCATGCATAACAGTCATCTGACGACGAATAGAGTTTCGTGTGAACACGGCTATTATTAGTATTTTCGATACGGTGCATACCTGTCGACAAAGAGCCGTTTTCAAACATGCTCCTATTACCTCTGTGGATGTAGAACGTTCGTTTTCTATGTATAAGAGCTTTTTCCGACCGAACCGGCAAAGTTTTCTTTTTGAGAATATGAAAAAATATTTCATTGTGTTTGCTAATGAGTCGTTAAATAAGGATTAACCTTTACAAATTATGAAATGTTCAAGACTGAATTTATGTACATATCTATAAAAATACACATACATATTGCTAGCTTAGAGTGCAAATTTTCCTTTTTTCAAACATTGTAGGAGAGACAAAAAACAAAAAATTAACAAATTTCGAAATGAAAAAAAAAATTTCTGTTCATGTAAATATTTTGGACTTACACAATTTTCTTCGCTTTTTGGACTTACACAATTTGCGTATCGATTAGAAATATGACAAGTATCATAGACTTGTTTAGCGTGGTGCGTATTTGATTTTTCTAGCGTTCTACATAAAAATACAGTTTTTCAAAATAGTGGACTTACACAGTTTGCACTCTAAGCTAACGATATGTATAAACGTACAACGTAAGAGCAAAATTTAATTAAAAAATGTTTGTACCTAATTTATTTAACTATTGTAACTTCAATAAACATGAATTATCTGAAGTTGAAAAAATTTGAATTAATGCATTTTTTTTTTTGATTTTTCATGAATATTTCTGTTTTTGTTGCATTTTTTATGCGCATATTTTTTATTTTTTAGTACATGAAATTCCATGCCCTAGTTATAACCAATAGCGCATGTAGCGTTGATGATTGTAGTCTCGCGATGATTAATATATTTTGTGGAAACCAAACTGGCTTGAAGGTTGTCCATTTTAATGCACGTAGTCTCAATAGTGAGAAAATGGACATGGTGAGGAAATTTTTTGAGTTTTCGGCTGTGGACGTCATATGTATATCTGAAACATGGTTCACTACTGATTTAAGAGATGCACATTTGAACATTAATAATTACAAACTACTTAGAAGTGATAGGTTAGGGAAGAAAGGAGGGGGTGTTGCAATTTATTATAAAGACAATTTAAAAGCAAACTTGGTAGTGCAGTCAACTGGAAGTAATGTCGAATATGTGTCTGTGGAACTGTCTACTCTTGGATCTAGAACCCTTATTTGTTGTGTTTACAACCAAAATAAATACTATAGTAAATGTGATTTCTTTCGATATATGTCATCGATCTCAACCGACTATGATAACATTATTGTCTGTGGTGATTTCAATATTAATTTGTTACATAAGGATTGTTATAGCTGTAGTCTTACTGATAATGTATCTGGTGTTGGTTTGTCTTTTGTTAATGTGTCTGTTCCCACAAGGTATGGAAATAACTGTTGTCCAAGTCTTCTTGACTATTTTATTGTATCTGACCCTGCGATAGTATTAAAGTTTGACCAAGTATCGTTTATATCTGATCATGACCTGATTTTTTGTTCGTTTGACATTAAACTTGACCGCAATAATGACTCCACTAATGCTTAGACTTTTCTAGATTATCGCAATATAAATGTCAATAGCCTCTTAAGCGACCTGTGAGCAATAAACTGGTCTAATTGTTGGGGTTTCAGCTCAGTAAACGAAAAGCTCTCCTTTCTTAATAGAGTGGTTTTGCAGGCCTTTAGAGGTCATGTGCCAGCAAAAACAGTGTTGAATAAATCCTCATCCTGTCCGTGGTTTAACACCAAAGTTCGTGTGGCCATTAAAAAACGATGCAAAGCATACTCGGCTTGGAGAAGGGACAGAACGGATATGAATTAGTGATGGGCGAGTCCGAGATGTTTAGACAATCGAGAGAATCGCCATCGTTGCAAAATCACAATCGAGATGTTTTTGCGATTGTTCCGAGTCAGCGAGTCGGAGGTTGTTTCGATGACATCTCGACTACACAATCGAGATGTTTTTGCGACTGTTCCGAGTCGGCGGGCCGGCTGTTGTTTTGATGATTTTTTTAGTTGATAAAATAAACTGAATGAGTGTTGTTGATGAAGAAAGTAGGATTGTTAATGGAAGTGAGGCAAATACATATGTAAATAAATGAACCAAATTGAAAAAATATGCTATATATAGACGCTGCATTTTTGCAATCACAATTAAAGAGTGTCGTGCTTAATAAATTCAATTAATTATTTAAACATTAATACATTAATAAATTTTCTGAAGTGAGACGCTTACGAAACAAATTAATTTTACGAGCAGTAACAACGGCAATAGATTTGTACCACTGTATACTTTTTTAAACGGTTTTATTTAGCTCACCCCGTTTGTTTTTTATTTATTTTTTTTATTTATTCTTGGGTCAAATTTAGTAATTCAAATTTCACCCTCTTCCTGTCAACCGATTAATCTGAAATTTTGTACGCATGTATAACCCCGATGACAATGCAATATTATGAAAAAAAAATTCCGATAAGTGGCGCGTGGGTCGCTATATTTACAAAAATCGCATTTATGGTCCGATTTCGCTGAAATTCGGAACATGTATTACTACCTTGAAAAGAAATATTTTCTTTAAAAAAAAATGCCGCTAGGTGGCGCGTGGGTCGCTATATTTACAAAAATCGCATTTATGGTCCGATTTGGCTGAAATTCGGAACATGTATTACTACCATGAAAAGAAATATTTTCTTAAAAAAAAATTCCGCTAGGTGGCGCGTGGGTCGCTATATTTACAAAAATCGCATTTATGGTCCGATTTGGCTGAAATTCGGAACATGTATTACTACCTTGAAAGGAAATATTTTCCTAAAAAAACTTCCGATAGGTGGCGCGTGGGTCGCTATATTTACAAAAATCGCATTTATGGTCCGATTTGGCTGAAATTCGGAACATGTATTACTACCTTGAAAAGAAATATTTTCTTAAAAAAAAATTCCGCTAGGTGGAGCTGAGATCGGGGTAATTAAAACTGAAAATCTTAGGTGCGAAACTGTTTGAAGAAGGTCAAGCCTACGTGGCTCTTAGTAGAGTAAGAACTTTGCAGGTACTACGTATAGAGGCGTTGGACTGCAATAAACTAACGGGCAAGAAACCTTGCAATAATGAAGCACTAAATGAATTAAACAGAATGCGAAATAAAACTAAAAACTAGAAAATAAAAATAGGTAAAAAAAACTTTTTAAGTTAAACGGTTTTATGTTATACATACATTGCAATGTTTAAGATAAATGTACTAAAAACCAAAAAATAATAAAATAGATACAGTCGTGGGAATTATAAACATTTGCATAGACTAGACTAAAATAAAACCGTAGGGCACGTCAATTGTCTACAATCGTTGATTAAAATGTTTGTTTTTTAATGTTACACTATAATTAGGCAGTTGTTCAACCGACAACGATGGACGTGTGATAAGTAGGGCTAGAATGTGGAAAAAAGCTAGCAAGCAAGTGAGCGAGTAGTACTTTTATCATATGTTTTGTCGATTAAAGACAAACTACGAGCAGTGAAACGATTCCTCGTGTGAATGTCCAACGATAAACTAGTTGAAACATCTCTTTTATTAACATGGAGTGTATAACTATTGGAATTTCCATGAGCAAGAAAATAGTAAGTAATTTCCTCACCGTCTGCGGGCCAACTGCCTAACGACGAATTAAACGATTCTTCTATCGCACATTAAGTCGATAATTTGTAGACAATTAACGTGCCCCCCGGTTTTATTTTAGTCTAGTCTATGCAAATGTTTATAATTCCCACGACTGTATCTATTTTATTATTTTTTGGTTTTTAGTACATTTATCTTAAACATTGCAATGTATGTATAACATAAAACCGTTTAACTTAAAAAGTTTTTTTTTACCTATTTTTATTAAGCAATTTTGATATTCAAGCGGCAACAACAAATGTTATGTATTTTTTGCAGCGAGTCCGAAATGTAGGGTTGCTTTGAAAACGAGAGGAATCATTGGTGAGTCCGAGATGTTGTAGCGATTGTTTCGACTGACGGCCATTTACGACTTGACTCGAATACGAATGAAAACCATCGAGAGCATTCGAGATGTTTCAACAATCGAGAGAATCGAATAAAACATCTCGGACTCGCCCATCACTAATATGAATTGGTGCGCATTTAAAGCAAGTAAATGTGGTGATCGTTCGATTTAAGCGAGCCAGCGGAAAATTTCAATTGAATGCAACAAAAAGAACAAGAGCAATAACAACAACAAAAACAACCGATACAAGAAAACAAAATCAAATAAAAAATAAAGTGATTATGTAGAACAGGAACGTAATTGTCGACGATTGCTTTTCACTGATAAGCACTTGCGCGCACACACATCACACACCTGACTTGATATGTAGAGTTGGAATTGTGAAATAGTGAAAAGTGTTTATACATAGATGGAAAATGGGCAAATGGGTAGAGGTGTTAGATCCGTGACGCGATCAGTAGCTGGCTGATTGGCTGGCTGATTGGCAAATGAAACTGTAACATAACAAATGAATGATGCGTTTGCGCTGATAAAATGTGAAAATTTATTTAGATAATTTGCAACTGACATTTTTAGCGTTACACATACTCGTATTCGATGGAAGATGGAGTGAAGTGAAGAAAATTGGGTCAACAAATTGAAATCATATATGTATTTAATGAAGCCACTCTTATTTCCAGGCGAGAAAAATGCATTTATTTTTCAAAAAAGCTCTGCCCCTCCCTACCGAATAATGTTCTGTGGCGTAATCTGAAAGCATTGCGTGTCCATGTCAGTGATAAGCGGACATGGGCAAAGAGAGCTCTTTGTGCTGCGAGCGTAAAAAAATGTATACGTACACAAATTCAGAGCATAATTATTTCAGCGAGAGAACGATTCAGTTCGCCTTCAACAGTGATGGAAGCAGGTTGATGCTTTTTTTTTGTCCGTAACAACAGTGGGCGACTGATGTATGAAATTTTTTTAAAATGATTAAGATTAGTTGGGAAATTTATAATTTTTTTATTTTAAATTTTCTCAATAGTGTTAAATGTAGCCATTTGAAATCAAATGAAGTATAATTTTTTATGCCATTTTCAACTCTTTAAAATTGAAAATGGGTTAATTTTGTATGCTTTTATATTGAAATTGCAATTAATTCGAATGTGAATCGAAATCAATCAACATTTATTTTTTATTAAATTTGTATCTACAAACATACCTATTTTTAATATAACCTCTATTTTCATGTTCTAGATGTTCTTTTCATCAACACACGAAGTTACGAAAATTTTTTGAATTTTGCTTCACTGTGCAATTTTAAGCACACTACTACATGCTTACGCTCTCTGCTTGTTCGCTTGTGGTGGTGCCCATGCTTGGTGATAAGCAGCCTTGGGCAAAACCTTAGCACCTGCTAAATGAGAGTAAGCGCCCGTGTACGTATACACACCGATTGTCACTACTACAGACAAATAAAGAGCGTAAAACGAGCGCTTACGATGGGACTTGGCGATCGTCGCTTAGAAAAAATAATCAGTTTGCCTTCGACTGGCGTGAAAGCAAGTGGTCGCTAGGTGATCGTCGCTTGAAATTCTTTTATTCTATTTGCAGATGCCAAACAACAAGCAAAACTACGAGAAGTTTCCATATAACGTGGGTACACAAATACATATGTAGGTATGTGTATACGTACGTTCCCTGCAAAAAATGCGATTAATCCGGGACGTGTCCGGGATCAATCGCAAGGGAGCATGCGACTAATACAATTTTACATCCCTTTATATGGAGTGAATTGATCGCATTTGTTCGAGCATGTCCTATGAAGAGACTAATTGTTCAACTTGTATACCCGAACGGGTACCAATGTAGATTAATCACTAACATACCGAACGGGTACAAATGTAGATCAATCGCTTTCATCCCGAACGGGTACAAATGTAGATCAATCGCTTACATCCCGAACGGGTACAAATGTAGATTAATCGCTTTCATCCCCAACGGGTACAAATGTAGATCAATCGCTTCCAGCACGAACGGGTACAAATATAGATTTTTCCAAGTTGTACGCCAAGGCAATTTTTAATAACAATCTTTAAAAAATTGTAAATGTTAATGCATATATAAATAAAGATTATATAATGTTTTACTTTTGAAAAAAAATCTCAATAAATAAATAAAAAAATTGTAAGTTTTGAGTATGCATTATATGAGCGTAATGTAAAGGATTTTTTCATTGAATAGTTTAGGCAACATTTTGTTAAAATTATTATTCATCATTGTTATTAAAAGAAAGGGTGTTCAATTCGTTTTACCGGTTGCTCTACAATTTTTTAAATACATTGCATATTTTTGTAAAATTTCTACATTTAAGGAATCTAGATTTGTGCCCGTTCGGAATGAAAGTGATTAATCTACATTTATACGCGTTCGGGATGAAAGCGATTAATCTACATTTATACCCGTTCGGGATGAAAGCGATTAATCTACATTTATACACGTTCGGGATGAAAGCGATTAATCTACATTTATACCCGTTAGGGAACAATTGGGCTACAATTAGTCTACATTTATACCCGTTCGGGAACAATTGGTCTACAATTAGTCTACATTTATACCCGTACGGGAACAATCGGGGACTAATTGTGGACCAATTGTTCTCGAAAGAGATCAATCCGGGACAAATATCTTTCAGGATTAATCGCACATTTTTTTGCAGGGTTGTTTCATAATTTCGCGAAGCGTGCGCGCATGACCCTGCTCGCTCAACATCTGCATGCAGACTGATTATTTTTAGTAATTTTTCACTTTATCCTACAGTAGGCGCACCAACACACACTCATTTTTTAGTAATGGCTTGAGTGTAGTGGTGCCCAAGGCTGGTGATGTCTCCGTGTACGCCAGTGATCATGGAGGAACAATAAAGGAGAATGCATAAGATCAGCTGACTTCTTCTTCAATCTTCATAAACACACACGAACACAAGCATTTTTTTTGTTGACATATTCCACACACACACGCACCCTAGCATTTCCATAGGGGCCGAATCTGTCAAATTCTTCTACATTCCTCTTTGCATGACACTTCTTGCCCCACTATGTATGAAGGTATGTCGTCATGCGTAAACCTTTATTGTTGAATCATGCCAGTGATAGGCGTTTCATAGATCAATTGATCGCGCTCAAATCACACAGACACGTTATGCTCTTTCTTTTGTAAACGATTTAGTCGTCGCTCAGCAAGTGGCGTAGCAACATCGTGGGTTAATGTCGCTTGTTTGCGCATATTTATATATGTAAAAGCATAATTACTTATACATATGTACGCATGCTTGTCGTTTTTATAAACGACCGCATTCATTGAGGGCCAGCAAGCGACTAAACAAAAACAAACCAATTGATTTGCGCTATTACGGCGCTCTCACTTATACAGTTGCATTTCAATTTTGCCTATCACTGGTGTACGCTTAGCCCTGATACTCTGAATCAGTGTTGACGCTCAAAAATTTCAAAAGGTGGCCCAAAAAATTAAAAAAAGTGGCCCCAATTTTTATATATCGTCGGTGATTCTGCAAAACGTGCTATGTCGCCGTGACTAAATTTTTGAGAAAGGAGGAAACACTATATATATTTTCACTTTTCGCTGTGTTTTTTAAATTTTTATAGTATATATATAAGCGAAGTTATATATAAAAGCAAAATCTATGTGATTGACAAAAGTGTAAAAAGGTTATTTAGGTGTATTCAGGAAGAAGTGAAAAGTGACATGGAACGTATTGCAGTAGCACCGACAATATTTTTGTGGTTTATTTAATGCTTAAAGAAAATGGAATTTAAATTATTCTCTACACTAACGCAGTGTTAATATGATCGTTCGTTGAGCAGACGGAATAACCCGAGAAAGGCAAGGAATTAAAAAAAAACTGTTATAGCGTTCGTTAAGCCGTAGGAAAGTGCAAGAACCTTAGGAATTTTACCAAAAAAGAGCGAATATGAGTGCAAAGAATGTAAATTGGGGTAAAATTATTACATTTCTTGCACTTTCCTACGGATCAACGAACGCTATATGTGTTTGTGTGTGTCTCGGCTGCTCCGTGCTTTTCATTATCTTAACGAACAGCCCAAATTTCAAAGTATTTAAGGGTAGTGTTGGCAAACAAATTAAATAAAGAACCTTTCTAAACGGTCGAGAACTAAGTCTTTCACACAGTGCAAAATTTCTAGGAGTTTTTCTGACGCCTAAGTTAAACTGGAGGCTTAACATACATAGAACTAAGAAGGCTTACGGTGCCTTGTATGCCTGCAAAAGAATGCTGGGAAAAAAATGGGGTCTGAGGCCAGAACTCACAGCATGGATGTACAAAGCAGTTATTCGATCAATCTTAACCTACGCATCACTGGTGTGGTGGAGAGCAACCGAGGTGAACTACATGGCTGATAAGCTAGGAAGAGTTCAACGAGCTGCTTGCGTTGCAATCACAGGGGCGATCAGATCATGCCCCACGGAGGTTCTGAACGTGATTTGCAATATCCTGCCCATTGATCTTTTTGTGAAGGAAGCGGCATCCCAGGGTGCTCTTAGGCTGTGGGAGTTAGGACTCTGGAAGGAACGTACATATGGGCATGGGTGTATACTGCTCCAAGTTACTGACTCCTACATCAACACAAAGACAGACTATGTCTGCCCTACAACAGTATTCGATACAAACTATGAGATTATCTTTCCATCTAGGAAAGACTGGGGAGGTGGCAAACTTGCTCATAGATTGGATGTTTCTGTTTTCACGGATTGGTCAAAGATGAGATGCGGGGTGGGAGCCGGTGTCTTCGCAACTCAACCGGACATTTCTATGTCAAATAGGCTGCCGAACACGGCGAGCGTTTTTCAATCTGAAGTTTTCGCCATACTGGAGGCCTGCAAGGCTCTAATGGAAACGGAAGGTGCCGACGCATAGTTTGAAGTTTCAATTTAAAGTTTTAAACTCCGCGTTGAAGTAAAAAGACGTGTTAATGCAATCCCCTGAAAATTATCCCCGCGGGTGATCGAAATATATTGTATTTGTATTTGTATTTGTATTTGTATTTTATTGTTATTCTGATCCTAGCACAACAATCGGAAAGATTATATTATAGTGCTAGCCACTGTACATGTTGTATTACATTTAAGAACAAAAAATGAAACTTAACTCTAAATTAAATTTACGTTAAAATGAAATATGAAAGTATACGGAAGAACAGAGAATAAGAAGGTAAAGGGTAAAGAAATACGTTCGAACGAGTGTGTTTATAGAATAGCATATACATATAAACATAGATTATGACTTATTATAAAAGCTGGTTAGCTCATTTTTGAACTGTAGTGTATTGTTTAATGATCTTAGTCGAATAGGTAACGAGTTCCATAGACGGATAGAGCTTATGAAGAACTGACGCTCAGATAACAGAAACCGATATTTAGTATGCACTAGAAGTACAGACCTCGAAGAAGTCAGAAACTGAAACTGGGAAATAAAAAAATTTATAAATTTGTTTCAATTGACCTGAAGCCTTCAAGAGTTTTTAAATGAAGTAGAATGAGGCGAGATGTGTAAAATGGCACTAGAGATTCAAAGCTCAAGGACGTGAGAGCAGCTAGTTAATAAAATTATTTGATGTTCCAGAAATACCTTTGTTAAAGAGTAGGCGTGGTCATAAACCGATTTCAATAAATTTCTGCGTGTCTATTAACACAAGTTATGAAAGTGTATAAACCAAGTTTCGTCATAGTATCTCAATTGTTTGTCGAGTTATAGACTAAGAAATCTCGTATATTCCTTTGTCTAAAAAGAGGCGGTGCGACGCCCATTTTCCAAATTTTTTCTATTTTTTGTTTCCGGTCTATTGTGGATCTCATGCCACAAAATTTCAATGAATTATCTTTATATTTGACAGAGATATCGCTTAAAATGTTTTTATTAGGTCACTTTATTATACACATATATAAAAGTGGGCGTGGTCGTCAACCGATTTCGCTAAAATTTTGAACATGTATTACCACAAAAAATAAAAGTGTACACACCAAGTTTCGTCAGTAAATATAAATTATTTGTCGAGTTATAATCTAAGAAATTTCGTATATTCCTGCTTCTAAAAAGAGGCGGTGCCACGCCCATTTTCCAGAATTTTTGTGTTTTTCGTTTCATGTCCGCAGTTGGACTCCTGCCATAAAATTTCAATGATATTCTTTTTATTTGACAGATATATCGCTTAAAATGTTTTTATTAGGTCACTTTATAATACACATATATAAAAGTGGGCGTGGTCGTCAACCGATTTTATCAATTTTTCGTCCAAACATTTGCCTAAGTAAGTATATTACGCATACCAAATTTCATCGATATATCTTCAACGGTTTCTGAGTTATGACTCATAAGACTTTCAATGTTTGCCCTTTAATAAGTGGGCGTGGCACTGCCCATTTTTCAAAATTTTTGTGTTTTTTGTTTTATGTCCATAGTTGAACTCAAGCGACAAAATTTCAGTGATAGATCTTTATATTTGACAGAGATATGGCTTAAAATGTTTTTATTAGGTCACTTTATAATACACATATATAAAAGTTGGCGTGGCCGTCAACCGATGTTAACTATTTTCCTTCCAAACGTTTGCCTAGAAAGTACATCACGCGTACCAAATTTCATCGATATATCTTCAATGGTTTCTGAGTTATGACATATATAACTTTCAATGTTTGACCCTTAATAAGTGGGCGTGGCACCGCCCATTTTCCAAAATTTCATCAAATTTCTTCACAGGAGCCTGAGCTCAACACGTGTGTAAAATTTCATCGCTCCAGCAATATTAGTGACTGAGATACCAAATTTACGATTTTTTCTATATAGGAAAAGTGGGCGTGGTCATAGTCCGATTTCGCCCATTTTCAATACCAACCGTCCCAGTCTCGATACCAACTTGCATTCCAAATTTCATCAAAATATCTCAATTTTTGCGCGAGTTAGAGTGTTTACAGACGGACATGGCTCAATCGATTTCTCTTTTCACCCTGATCATTTTGATATATGTAAGTCTATATCTATCTCGATTATTTCATTCAATTTTCCACTTCGAACCGCTTTGAATGTTTTTTGACAGTTTAAAATGAAAATATACAGATGCCAAACGTAAACCCAGAACTGCAATCTGAACGGTCTCGTTTATCGAACAAGTTTTGTTCATTTATCACGCTAAATGAAGTCAATCTTATAGGCGAATTCTGTAACTCCGTCTCATCTCAAGTCACAAAATTTGAGATTTGAGACATGAGACATTTGTAGTGACTTGAGCCATTTTTGGTATTCTGTAAGCAACATTCACTAAAAATTTCACCAAAGACTGTTGTGAAAATGTACTGAGACTGTTTGAGATAACAAAATAATTTAACGAATACTCACTAATCGATTACATACGAAAATAGGGTTTGGAAATGAATTTATGAGCAATATATTACATTAAAAAAATAAAGCGTATCATTACTACTTATCACTTATAAAAATAGTTATGAATATAATGTTTTATGAGTATTTTATTTGAACCGATTCGCAAAAAAAGTCATGTAACGTAAAACATTAAAATATCGATAAATATCCTATCACATCACTATTTACACTTGATCGAAATGGCGGAAAAAAGTAAGTTAGCAAAACCAGCAAAATTTTATTACTTTGCTAATTTCATACAAATAAACTTGTTTTATTACAGAAATTAACAAGCGAACAAGCAAAGAGCAAACAAATTGTAAGTTTTTATAAATTTTGACGCTTTATTTAGTTCACCTCAATGTTTTGTTTATTTTGTGACCTCCTCGCCACCAGGTCACTAATTAGTGACGTATTTTTTGAGACTTGAGGCGTGACCTCGCTTACAGAATACCAAATTGTCTCAAAATCAATCTCACCACGAAAAAGTCTCCAAAATTCTCTATTAGTGACTTGATACAGCTTACAGAATACTAGTATTAATGTACTATAACTTACGACTTGATTAAGGTTTGCCGCAAGTAGAAGGTGGGTTCATTTAAAATTGGCTTGGTCTGCTTCCGTTAATAGCCTCATATATAATTCTAATTATATCCAATAGTAAGTTTTGTTAGAATATTTTAGTATTTTTTTCAAAGTAAAGTGCGTTGCAGGGGATCCTCTTTCAGGAGTTGAAATATAATTGCCACAAACCACAAAGAATTATATTATACTTACCAAATCAATACGATCTATTGTAGTTAATTTAAAGCTTTGATTTTTAGCATCTAATATCACATTAACCATTGCGCACATCTCTGACGGTATTATGTAATCGGTGGATATGAAGGCCACATTTTTTTTTAACCACGATTGAAATGAAGAGTCAGTACGATGTATGCATTGTTCAATCATTTCAGCTGCCATCATTTTAAGGCGTTGCTCCAAATGCTGTCGAAACTCCGCATCCGGCCAATGTAGATCACGAATAAATGATTGCAAGGCATCTAACTTCCAGAAGAGATCCTCAGATGTAGCACAGCCATTTCTACATAAGTAATGTTCAGACGCACATATTAGTTTTTATTTTTACGCAAACTTCAAGCTGTTTAGTTGTGTTAACATTTGATTTATAATTTTTTTACTTAATAAAAGTTATAGGCCCGTTTTCACCCACCGTACCACAATGGGATATTTTGGAGCTTAATCCAAATACAAACAAGTGCTTGGTATCAAATGGAAGAGAATAAAATTCTACATAACAATGTAATCAAACTTTGGCTTGTCAAAAAACAATGCTAAGTGAAAATCCTTGACATCAAAATGACTCCCAGGACCTTTACAAGATCAATCATGTATCCTTTTCATTTTTCTAACTTTTTAGAAAAAAAGTTCTCTTATAACTGTTAAATCCGGACTTTTATTTTTTAGTAGAAAAAGGAACGGCTTATTCGATTGAGATAAATTTGGCACTAATCGATTCGTTTGATTTCCAGAATCCAGAAATGTATACTTCTTCAACATTATATTTTACCAATACTTAAACTTTAGCATAAATAAACTACAACAATTTTCCCATATGGGTACGAATAAGTGATCTTCATGTCCGGATATCTCCGAAACTAGATCCGACACAAAAAAAATGGATAAGATATTCGGAACTAGGACTAAAATATACTTCAGAAAAGTCTTCCTTCATTCTTCGCGGCCAAAGTTGATCAAAAAGTGTTGATTTGAAATACCAAAAAATTTAATCCGGAATTTTATTTTTTATGTTCGAAAATAAAATTCCTTTCTAATAAAAAACAAACGGCTTATGCAATTGAAATAGGTTTGGTAGCAATCGATTCGTATTGATTTTTAGAATCCAACAATGTACACTTCTTTGATATTATATTTTACTAATACTACAAATTTAGCATAAACAAACATACAACTATGTATATTTTCATATGCTACTCATAACAAGTGGCAAAATACATGGAACTGGTGTGTATTTTTATACCTTTCGTGAAAATGAAATGGTATTATAACTTTGTGCCAAAAAATTTTTGTTGAAAGTACCAAAAGGAGAAGAGTTAGACTGGAATGAAAAAAAAAGTTGACCTGAAGAAGCAAAAAAATTGAGGTACTATGTAGGTCTTGTTCCTTACGTCCCCAGGAACCCGAATCTGGTAATTAGAAAATCGCGACAGCTTCTTTTTGGCGTTTATCGTAAAAAACGCATTTCTTCCTGTAGCGTAGTCACCTTTAATTAATCTTTCGAAAGAAACTTGCAAAAAATGATTATTATTTCGAGGTATTATGGGCTTGTGTGCGGAAAAACCGCTCAAAAGAACATTAGAAGGAAGTGTAGAGCTTCAAAATACGAAAATAATGACGTATCAATTTTAAAAATCGGATGATAAATAACAGTTACAAGAAAAAAATAATTTCGGCGGTATTTCGCGGGATCAAAAAAAAATTTTTTTTGTGTCCCTTAACCCTCTCAACATAAATTTCAAATTTAGGGGCGGACTTTTACAACTTTTTTTTCGACCCTATCTAATGTATATACACTAAGGTGGAGTGAAAAGTTTTTTTTGGAAATTCAATTAAATTAGTTCCAAAGCCAGAACGGCACCTTTCTAGCCCAGAAATAAGTCTGTAAAATTTTATTGACCTACTCGCATGTTTAGAGGTGCCCCCAGCCCCACAAAGTTGAAAAAAATAGCACGATGTGGTACAAATGTGAAATTTCTTAAATTATAAAATCAAAAATCGAAGTATGAGGATTAATAAATATGGCTAAGTTGAGTATTAAAGTGAATTTTTTTTTTTGGAAACAACAACAACAATCGTTGTTAAAGGTCAAAGTTTATATTATGCATTTTGTAAATTGCAATTACTTAAAAACTACTGCATCGATTTCGAATATTTTTATACCATTTCATAGGTATTTTGATTCCCTTTAATTTCATGTACATTTTATATATGAAAAGTAAGGGAGGTAAAAGGGGGGTTGACCCCGCAGTGGGGTGTTATGGAACCCCCATGAAATGTATTAATTTGATATCAAAATACCTATCGAATGGTATAAAAATATTCGAAATCGGTTCAGTAGTTTTTAAGTAATTGTAATTTAAATAATGCATAATATAAACTTTGACCTTTAATAACTTTTGTTGTTGTTGTTTCCACAAAAAAAATTCACTTTAATACTCAGCTTAGCCATCTTTATCAATCCTCATACTTCGTCTTTTGATTTTATAATTTTCAAAATTTCATATTTGTACCAGATCGTGCTTATAGCATTCAACTTTGCGGGGCTGGGGGCAGTTCAAAACGTCATCCTATCGCCATGAAATTTTGTGGGGTTCATTAACTCCTATAAAGGCAACTTTTCATTGCTGGTACGTTCAAAAAACGAACAAATAAAAAATCTCCATATTTTTTTACTAAACCTTAATATACACCTCACTTTACTTTCCCTTTTTGTAATCATGTCGGTTTACCAGCGAAACGTTGGGTAAAATAGGTGAATAGCTTTATTTGCACTAAATAAGTAAATAGATCACACCAGCCTACTTGCAAACCAAATTAACGAATTTAATTTCTACGCTTTCACTCTCATAAGTATAGAGGTGAAATTTTCTCTATATTGTTACGTATTTGTCGATAGCTCGATTATTTCTATCGGGTTCGTATCGCTGAATTGTTAAATAAAAGTCTTTATTTAATTCTTAATTCACTCCTCTTTATTTCACGACTAAAAAGTCTACACTTATTTCACTTGACTTGATGTTAACACTTCTACGGTTAAGTTACGACTGACTGCAGAGCGCCTGCTCGCCGCCTTATATAGTCTGCCAAGCGCAATCTTCAAAATTTTGGCAACACTGGAAATTATCTGGTCTTTCCTTCTAGTTCCGGCAGTTTCATTAGAGGTGTGTTCAGTCATTATTAGTGATGTGAGTTGAACCGATTATATTCGTCACACTGCCCTCCACCTAAGTCTGATCGTCCCGTCCCGTCTGACACATTGGGCCATATTAATAAAATCCAAGCAAATGCTTCTACTCAAAATTTCAGATATTTGACATTAATTTGTATGAATCAAATTTCAAAATTTGAGTAAAAGGTCTGAAATCTTGAGCAAAAGCAAATGCTTGGCTTTTATTAATATGGTCCATTACTTGTTCCAAATGCTGCTAGCCTTTCCAGATGAACCACTTTCATTTTATTCCTCGGTCTTCCAAACGTTTGTATGCGATACACAACATCGTTGAGCCGTTTAATCACTTTGTAGGGCCCTTCCCAAGTACACTGCAATTTCGAGGACAAACCTTTCTTTCGCTGCGGGTTGTATAGCAAAACTAGATCTCCCTCAACAAAACCTTCTGAGTTCATCGCCTTGTCGTATCTGGCCTGCATCTTGTCACTCATGATCTTTGTTCGCTGTATTACAAGTTCATGAATTTCTCTCATTTCCTCTTCCAGAACGTTGTTAGATTGTCTGGCATTTATTCCCGCATCAGCACTTATCCGAAATTTCAGGTCAGCTGGCAGTCGAAGATCACTACCAAAGATTACTTTTGCAGGAGTCTGACCTGTTGTAACGTGTACGGCCGATCGATATGCCATCATGAACAGTAGAATATGAGTGTCCCAATCTCTCTGGAACTTGTCCAGCACTTTTCGTAAATGTTCCTCTAATGTTCTGTTAAATCTTTCTACCATGCCGTCTGATTGTGGATGCAACGCAGTTGTTCGGGTTTTCCTAATACCCAGTGTCTTGCACATCTCCTGGAATGCAACTGATTCGAAGTTCCTTCCTTGGTCAGAATGTAGCTCTATAGGTGCACCATATCTCGCCACCCAATTGTTGGTAAATACTTCGGCTATAGTTTCTGCTTCTTGATTTGGAATCGGGTACACGTCCGGCCATTTGCTGAAGTAATCCATGACCACCAGTACATATTTGTTTCCAAGTTTGCTAGTAGGAAATGGCCCAGCTACATCCATGGCAATCTCAAATGGTGCTCCTGAGTTGTATTGTTTCATCAGCCCATGACTCCTGGATTTGGGACCTTAGCCTTTATGCACACATCGCAGTTCGCAATCCACTCAACAACTGTCTGACGGTAGCCGACCCAATAAAATCTCTTCTTGATTTTCTCTACCGTCTTTGTTACTCCAAGATGACCTCCACATGGACCATTGTGTGGTTCATTTAGCACATCCGGTATTCTTTTCCTTGGAACAACTATCAATGTTTTAGAACTTTGACCATCTTCACTCTCCCAAACACGATGTAGGCAACCATTTATCAATTGCAAACTATTTCACTGTGCCCAATATGATTTGGCAACAGGACTCTCTGGTGACATTTTTTCTTTTGATGGTCGTTCATTTTGCTCCAAACCGATCATTACACGTGTCAGATCTGGATCTTCAAGCTGACACTTCCTTAGCTGTTCCGCATCCCTTTCGTCTGTGGATGTTATTGTCATTCGCCGAACTTCCGCTCAGCTCTGGAGGAATTCTTTCGTTCGAGGTTACATTGTTTTCGCAATACTGCATCAGTATTTCCTTGTATGGTTCCTTTCTGGCGATCTATTGATTTGGACATCTGCTCATGCCCGTCAACCTTGCGCTTTCGCTTATCCACAGTGCTGAAATTACTGGAGCCCTTGCTACAATGACGTGCTATGTGTCCTGTTTTCCTGCACCTGAAGCATTTCACAGCTCTATTCCTCTTTTTCTGCAGTTCATTCAGCACCTCCAATATCTTAGTTAGCAAGTCTTGCGTATCCACTTCCACCCGATGAGCTTTGTAAGTGAGCTTACTCAACAAAGATGCTGTTTCCTGCATCAAGGCATATGAGACCGTTTCGGCAAAAGTTCCTTTTGGATTTGCATAGGTAGCCCTCTTCGTTTCAATATCTCGTATTCCATGACGAAGCTTTGAATTTTCATTCTTTCGATGAATTCTTGAGGTGCTCCTGCGTTTGCCAAATGACCTAGTCTCTCAATCTCAGAAGAAAACTCTTGTAACGTCTCATTTGGTTTCTGGAAGCGATTCTGCAACTCCATTTGGTATATCTGCTTCCTGTGCTCGCTACCATAACGTCTTTCAACGGCGCCCATAATTGCGTCATAGCTGTTCCTTTCGCCCTCGCTAACAGTCTGTAATATTTCTGCTGCAGGTCCTTTCAATGCTACGAACAGGGCAGCGACTTTGTCCTCCGCACTCCAATTACACTGTAGGTAAATTTTTAACTTTTGAAATATCACAGAGAAACGCCGAAACACGTCAACTTAATTTTTGGCTGTAGAATACGACGGCATTTACAGAAAGTCAAAGTTAGCTCTTGTTTTAGAGATATTTAGGAAAGAATTTTCAGAGCTCTGAAGGTAATTTTTTTTCCATCTATAAACTTTACTCAGGCTTGGAACCCTTTCCTCGCATAAAAATTTTGACAGTTGTTCTTACTTATTTGGGACATTCTAAATTCAATGCCGCCTTTAGTTTCCCCAAATTGGGTCCGGTTTTCGAGATAACGGTATTTAAAAATTACCATCAATTTGGGCTTTTTTGTTAATAACTCAGTCAGTTTATGAGATAGATTGCCAAAACTTTGCACGTGTTAATATTTTAGTATTACCTTAACTATTTCTGAAAATAATTGAAATCGGTTGACTATAACATATAGCTGCCATACAACCGATTTTTCAGATGTGGACATTTTGGGGTATAGCTTCGCTACTCAAACAGCTAAGGACATGAAACTTAGGAGAATTTCTACTTGTGATGGCCTTAATCTATTCCCTGAAAATTGTCAAGATCGGGTCACTATAACATATAGCTCCCATACAACTGATTGTTCAGAGATATGGTTTTGCACATTTATTTCCTTATAACTCCGAAAATAGTCATTCTGCGTGAAAAAGCAACATAAACACTTTCATTCAAAATTAATAAGTGAAAAATTTTCTCATATACGATTTCCACGTATCTGCATCAGTTATTGCACTTTTGTGCAACCAAAGTTGAAATTTCACCATAGGCATTTTTTTCAAGCCCAATAACTCATATATCGTATTAAATGAATTAGATGATCTTTATATCGTCTTACAGAGAGTTAAAAGAACTATTATACAGTTTTTAAATGAAGAAAATATATGCATATTTGAGGATTTTATATGCATTTGAATAATTTTTTTTGTTAATTTTTCATAAAATTTTATTCCAAATAATGCCTAAAAGTATGCTTCAATAGTTTTCAAACAATAGTTTTGTAGGAAAATTTTACTATAAATGCATATAAAATCCTTAAACATGCATATATTTTCTTCATTTAAAAACTGCGTAATAGTTCTATTAATTATCTGTAAGACGATGTAAAGATCATCTAATTCATTTAATACGATATACGAGTTATTGTGCTTGAAAAAAATGCCTATGGTGAAATTTCAACTTTGGTTGCACAAAAGTGCAATAACTGATGCAGATTCGTGGAAATCGTATATGAGGAAATTTTTCACCTATTAATTTTGAATGAAAGTGTTTATGTTGCTTTTTCACGCAGAATGACTATTTTCGGAGTTACAAGGAAATAAATGTGCAAAACCATATATCTGAACAATCAGTTGTATGGGAGCTATATGTTATAGTGACCCGATCTTGACAATTTTCAGGGAATAGATTAAGGCCAATACGAGTACAAATTTTTCAAACTTGCATGTCCTTAGCTGTTTAAATACCAAAGTTATACCCATAAATGTCCACATCTGAAAAATCGGTTGTATGGCAGCTATATGTTATAGTCACCCGATTGCAATTATATTCAGAAATAGTTAAGGTAATACTAAAATATTGTCACGTGCAAAGTTTTGGCAATCTATCTCATAAACTGACTGAGTTATTAACAAAAAAGTCCAAATTGATGGTAATTTTTAAATACCGTTATCTCGAAAACCGGAGGCTATTTGGGAAAACCAAAGGCGGCATTGAATTTAGAATGCCCCAATTAAGTAAGAGCAACTGTCAAAATTTTATGCGCGTAAAGGGTTCCAAGCCTGAGTAAAGTTTATAGACGGAAAAAAAATTACCTTCAGAGCTCTGAAACTTCTTTCCTAAATATCTCGAAAACAAGAGCTAACTTTGACTTTCTGTAAATGCCATCGTATTCTACAGCCAAAAATTTAGTTGGGGTGTCTCGGCGTTTCGCTGTGATATTTTGACCTCCCTACAGTGTTATTTACAACTGCCGTTTTCTCAAATTGTAGCTTGAATACTTGAAGTGGACCACTTCCATCAAACGACGGAGGTTTTATCTTCTGTGTAGCAGTTGAAGCGATTGGACGACTTAGTTGAATATCTTGAAGACGGGCTTTCAATGCTTTTACATCGTCCTCTAATTTTTCTTGTCTTTCTTCAAGGACCTCTTTAACTTGTATAATTTTTGCATCCTGTGCCTTGAATTGTAAGGACATGGGTTCTTCTTGTGTCTCCAACTGAGCCGCAATGCCGGACACCTGTGATGAAAGTACTGACTGTTGCAATTCCATTTTGGACGTTAAATGTGCCTGTTGTTCTTAGATTTTTGTCGACATCAAACTCATCTACATTAATATTATATGCTTCCATAGCTACTCTTAACCTTGCCTGTAGTTCAATTTTATTGCCGGTTGTACTCAGGTTTCTCTTTTCTAACTCCTTTTTAAGCTCTTGGATTTTCAGTTCGTTTAACTTTGCCATTATATTTATTTCGCTATCCTTGTCTCGTTATCCTTGTTTCGTTATCCTTGCTTCGTTATCCTTGCTTCTTTATCCTTGGTCCTGGAATTTATTTAACAATTCCAATTCTGACACCAATTGTTACGTATTTGTCGATAGCTCGATTATTTCTATCGGGTTTGTATCGCTGAATTGTTAAATAAAAGTCTTTATTTACTTCTTAATTCTTCTTCGTCTTCTTGATTGGCGCTTAACCGTCTAGACGATTCTGGCCGAGTCCAACAGAGCGCGCCAATTGCTTCTGTTTCGTGCAGCATGGCGCCACTTGGGAACACCTAGGGAGGCAGCATCGCTGTCCACCTGATTTTCCCAACGCAGTGGAGGTCTCCCTTTTCTTTTGCGTTCAGCGGGTTTCGATAGAAATGCTTTCTTGGCCGGAGCGCCTTCGTCCATTCTCACGACATGACCTGCTCAACGCAGCCGCTGGATCTTTATTCGCTGAACAATGTCGATGTCTGTGTAAAGCTCGTACAGCTCATCGTTAAATCTCCGTCGATACTCGCCCACGCCAACGCGCAAAGGTCCATAAATCTTACGAAGAACTTTTCTCTCGAATACTCCAAGTGCCATCTCATCTGATTTTGAAATTGTCCATGCTTCTGCGCCGTACATGAGGACTGGAACGATGAGCGTCCTGTAGAGTGTGATTTTTGTTTGTCGAGAGAGGACTTTACTTTTCAGTTGCCTACTTAGTCCGAAGTAGCATTTATTGGCAAGCGTGATTCTTCGTTGGATCTCCGTGCTGACATCATTCTTGGTGTTAATGCTGGTTCCCAGATAGACGAAGTCCTTAACAGTTTCGAATTTGTAGCTATCAACATTGACGTGGCTGCCAAGGCGTGCTGTTTCTTTGTGTGATGACAGGAGGTACTCGTCTTGTCCTCGTTGACCGCCAAACCCATTTTCTTAGCCTCTTTATCCAGCTTGGAGAAGGCAGAACATACGGCGCGCTTGTTAGTGCCAATGATGTCGATGTCATCGGCGTACGCCAGCAGTTGCACACTCTTGTGATATAAGATGCTTCCTGTATGGTTAAGTTCTGCAGCTCGTATTCTCTTTTCCAGCATCAAATTGAAGAAGTCGCACGAAAGAGAGTCACCTTGTCTGAGACCTCGTTTGGTCTCGAACGGCTCGGAGAGGTCCTTCCCAATTCTGACGGAGCTGGTGGTGTTAGTCAATGTCATTTGGCATAGCCGTATAAGTTTACCAGGGAAACCAAATTCAGACATTGCGGCATACAGGCAATTCCTATTCGTGCTATCAAAAGCGGCTTTAAAATCGACAAAGAGATGGTGTGTGTCGGATCCTTTTTCATGGGTTTTTTCCAATATTTGTCGTATTGTGAAGATCTGGTCGATGGTAGATTTACCAGGTCTGAAGCCACACTGATAAGGTCCAATCAGATTGTTGACGATAGGCTTCAGTCTTTCGCACAATACACTTGCTAAGACCTTATATGCGATATTCAGGAGGCTTATCCCACGATAATTGGCGCGTACTGTGGAGTCTCCTTTTTTGTGGATTGGGCAGAGCACACTTAAGTTCCAATCGTCGGGCATGCGCTCGTCCGACCATATTCTGCATAGGAGTTGATGCATGCTCCTTATCAACTCTTCGCCACCATGTTTGAATAGCTCGGCTGGCAAGCCGTCAGCGCCCGGGGCCTTGTTATTCTTAAGCCTAGATACTGCTATTCGCACTTCGTCATGATCAGGTGGTGGAACATGCCTACCATCATCTGCTATTGGGGATTCGGGTCGTACATCTTCTCCTTCCGCACTTTCACTGTTGCCATTATCTAGCAAGGAGGAGAAGTGATCCCTCCACAACTTAAGTATGCTCTGGACATCAGTTACCAGATCACCGTTATCATTCCGGCAGGAATTTGCCCCGGTCTTGAAACCTTCAGTCATCCGCCTGATTTTTTGATAGAATTTTCGAGCATCGTTCCTACCCGCCAGCATCTCAAGCTCTTCACACTCGCGCCTTTCAGCCTCCCTTTTCTTCTTTCGAAAAAGGCGCCTCTCTTCCTTCTTCGCCGTTCGATAACGCTCCCATACGCTTCGCGTTGCGCCCGCACACAATGTAGCCCTGTAGGCGGCGTTCTTTCTTTCCGAGGCATCGCGACATTCCTTGTCGTACCAGGTGTTCTTGTGGGCTCGCTTGTATCCTATAGATTCCTCAGCGGCGATACGAAGTGAACGAGCGATGTGTTCCCATTCCTCAGATACATCGTTTGGTGAAGGGTTGCTCTCAGAGAGCAGGAGTGAGAGCCGAGTGGTGTATTGATTGGCTGTCTGCGTTATGTGCAGCCTTTCGACTTCAAACTTTCCTTGCTGTCCTGCTGGCACATTCTTTGCTGCACAGAGGCGGGTGCGTACCTTGGCTGCTACAAGATAGTGGTCGGAGTCGACATTGGGACCACGGATTGTGCGCACATCTAGGATGCTGGAGCTGTGTCTGCCGTCGATCATGACGTGATCAATTTGATTTCGCGTTTTTCGATCAGGAGACAGCCATGTGGCTTGGTGTATTTTTTTGTGCTGGAATCTGGTACTGCTAATGACCATGTTTCGTGACCCGGCGAAGTCGATCAGCCTCGTCCCATTGGGACTGGTTACGTCGTGGAGGCTGAGTTTTCCGACTGTGCTGCCAAAGATACCTTCCTTACCCACCCTGGCATTAAAATCGCCAAGCACAATCTTAATGTCGTGACGGGGGCAGCGGTCGTAGGCATGCTCTAACTGCTCATAGAAAGTGTCTTTGATCGCATCGTCCTTCTCTTCCGTCGGGGCGTGGGCGCAGATAAGAGATATGTTGAAAAATCTCGCTTTGATGCGGATGGTGGCTAGACGCTCGTTCACTGGCGTGAACGACAGTACTCGGCGGCTGAGTCTCTTTCCCACCACAAAACCAACACCAAATATACGCTCCTCTGCATGGCCACTGTAATATATATCGCAAGGCCCACATTTCTTCTTGCCTTGCCCCTTCCACCGCATCTCTTGTATGGCGGTGATGTCAGCTTTCACTCTTTCGAGGACATCAACCAGCTGGGCAGAGGCACCTTCCCAATTAAGGGTCCGGACGTTCCAGGTGCTTACCCTCAAATCATAGTCCTTTAAACGTTTGCCGTGGTTGTCATCAGAAAGGGGTGGTCTCATCCGAGGCTTTGTTGTTGTTTTCATTTTCTTAATTCACACCGCTTTATTTCACGACTAAAAAGTCTACACTTGCTTTACTTGACTTGATGTTAACACTTCTACGGTTAAGTTACGACTGACTGCTGAGCGCCTGCTCGCCGCTTTATATAGTCTGCCAAACGCAATCTGGAAAATTCTGGCAACACTGGAAATTATTTGGTCTATTCTTATACTTCTGGCAGTTTCATTAGAGGTATGTTCAGTCATTACTAGTGATGTGAGTTGAACCGATTATATTCGTCACAATATGTTAGCGATAATATCAATGTTGTGCTAATTTCGGCTGGGGTATTAGTAAAATAATAGCTTTGTTCAACAACTTTACTTGCAAGAAGAGCGTCAGTGACAAATTAAGAGTAAAAACGAGAAAAAGAGAAAACTATCAACCAAAGTTATTGAACACAAAATCGTAAACATTTGCAAGTAAACAGCTGATGGGCTGTTTTCACAATTTGATTTTTAGGTTAGGTTGTAATTGAAATTTTTGAAATTGCAAATAAATGTAAATAACTGAATTAGGAAAACGAAAATCTACTTTGGATATTCCCCAACATCGTCAAGATTCCTTTTTGCGCTAATTTATTTAGTAAGCAATTAGAAATTTGCGATTAAAATGTTTGCATATTTCCAATTAAAATTTTTGTGATCATATGTTTTTGACGCTTCTATTTTTTTTAAAGCTGCAAGTAGTTGCAAGTGAAAATTTTACTTGCAACTATTTTCAACTCTCTCGAAGTCTTACTCTCCCAATTTGGATCTCTTTTGCAAAATTTTTGGGTTATTGAACATAAAATTCGCAACTATTTATAAAAGCAATTAAAAATTTTGAGTTATTGAACAAAGCTATAATGTCAAAGAAGTATACATTTTTGGATTTTAGAAATCAATGCGAATCGATTGGTTCTAAATTTATATCAATCGCATAAGCCGTTCATTTTTTATTAGAAACGACTTTTATTTTGGCTGGAAAAACAAAAGTCCGGACGTAACCTTTTTTGTTTCAAATATAGTATTAAAAGTCCAAAAATAACTGTTTTGTATGGACTTTTATTTTAAAAGTTATAACTGTTTGGGTCCCTGCTTTCCAGATTGAATTCAGAAAACTCCAAGTTTCCAATATAGGTAATTGGATTTCAGAATTTTTAATTTTGATTTAAGAATATTTTTTTGGTGTTCGGAACATGTTTTTGGATTTCAGAAAACTAAAATTGTATTTCAGAATAGGGTCAGAATATTATAAATCGATCAAAAAAAAGTTAACTGCGAATTTGGCGAAGCCAACCTAAATCGATATCCGTACGACTTTTAAAATTTTCTGTATACTTAGTTTTAAAAATTTCTTTTTTTAAGTTAAAGTCTGACGTAATTTTTGGGTAAAATGTTAATATCTCAGGAACTCTAAGTCGTATTTGATTGATTTAAAAAGCATTATTACCAGAAAATTCCAGGCTATTATAAAATGGTATCATATTGCTACATTTTATATAAGAATCATAAAAACGAAATTGTGAGGTTATAATTTGCGATGTTCGCCTACTCAGAAAATTTGAAATTTAATACCACAGAGAGACCTATCAATCAAAAACACAATTCCACTATCCACGGATTTAAAAAAATTAATGTTTAGTTAGTACTTAAGTTGTGGAGGGATCACTTCTCCTCCTTGCTAGATAATGGCAACAGTGAAATTGCTGAAGGAGAAGATGTACGACCCGAATTCCCAATAGCAGATGATGGTAGGCATGTTCCACCACCCGATCATGACGAAGTGCGAATAGCAATGCCTCGGCTTAAAAATAACAAGGCTCCGGGCGCTGACGGTTTGCCAGCCGAGCTATTCAAACATGGTGGCGAAGAGTTGATAAGGAGCATGCATCAACTCCTATGCAGAATATGGTCGGACGAGCGCATGCCCGACGACTGGAACTTAAGTGTGCTCTGCCCAATCCACAAAAAAGGAGACTCCACAGTACGCGCAAATTATCGTGGGATAAGCCTCCTGAATATCGCATATAAGGTCTTAGCAAGTGTATTGTGCGAAAGACTGAAGCCCACCGTCAACAAGCTGATTGGACCTTATCAGTGTGGCTTCAGACCTGGTAAATCTACCATCGACCATATATTCACAATACGCCAAATACTGGGAAAAACCCATGAAAAAGGAACCGACACACACCATCTCTTTGTCGATTTTAAAGCCGCTTTTGATAGCACGAAGAGGAATTGCCTATATACCTACCGCAATGTCTGAATTTGGTTTCCCTGCAAAACTTATACGGCTATGCCAAATGACGTTGACTAACACCGCCAGCTCCATCAGAATTGGGAAGGACCTCTCTGAACCGTTCGAGACCAAACGAGGTTTCAGACAAGGTGATTCCCTTTCGTGTGACTTCTTCAATTTGATGCTGGAAAAGATAATACGAGCTGCAGAACTTAACCATACAGGAAGCATTCTATACCACAAGAGTGTACAACTGCTGGCGTACGCCGATGATATCGACATTATTGGCACTAACACTCGCGCCGTATGTTCTGCCTCCTCCAAGCTGGATAAAGAGGCTAAGAAAATGGGTTTGGCGGTTAACGAGGACAAGACGAAGTACCTCCTGTCATCACACAAAGAAACAGCACGCCTTGGCAGCCACGTCAATGTTGATAGCTACAAATTCGAAACTGTTAAGGACTTCGTCTATTTGGGAACCAGCATTAACACCAAGAATGATGTCAGGACGGAGATCCAACGAAGAATCACGCTTGCCAATAAATGCTACTTCGGACTAAGTAGGCAACTGAAAAGTAAAGTCCTCTCTCCACAAACAAAAATCACACTCTACAGGACGCTCATCGTTCCAGTCCTCATGTACGGCGCAGAAGCATGGACAATTTCAAAATCAGGTAAGATGGCACTTGGAGTATTCGAGAGAAAAGTTCTTCGTAAGATTTATGGACCTTTGCGCGTTGGCGTGGGCGAGTATCGACGGAGATTTAACGATGACCTGTACGAGTTTTACACAGACATCGACATTGTTCAGCGAATAAAGGTCCAGCGTCTGCGTTGGGTAGGTCATGTCGTGAGAATGGACGAAGGCGCTCCGGCCAAGAAAGCATTTCTATCGAAACCCGCTGAACGAAAAGAAAAGGGAGACCTCCACTGTGTTGGGAAAATCAGGTGGACAGCGATGCTGCCTCCCTAGGTGTTCCCAAGTGGCGCCATGCTGCACGAAACAGAAGAAATTGGCGCGCTCTGTTGGACTCGGTCAGAATCGTCTAGACGGTTAAGCGCTAATCAAGAAGAAGAATGTTTAGTTAAGTTTAGTAAATTTTATGTTTAATAAATTCTTTTAAATTTCACTACATAAAATATGTCGGGGATCTTCAAGTACATATACATTAGATAGGGTCAAAAAAAAAGTTGTAAAAGTCCGCCCCTAAATTTAAAGCTTATGTTGAGAGGGTTAAGGGACACAAAAAATTTTTTTTTTTTTTGATCCCGCGAAATACCACCGAAATTATTTTTTTTCTTGTAACTTTGTTATTTATCATCCGCTTTTCAAAATTGATACGTCATTAGTTTCGTATTTTGAAGCTCTACACTTCCTTCTAATGTCCTTTTGAGCTCTGAGAAGTCGTTTTCACATAGTTGTGTCAGCTAAATTATTTGAATGTCCATGAATTATCCTCTTTGTTTTGCCAAATGAAAGTGCTTCAAAATTCATGACAATGTCTCCTTGAAACGGTTTTACTAAATTAATAAACAAAGAAATTACGCCACTAAGAATATTTAATGTAGCTATTATTTAACTAATTTTTTTAAGCAATTCAGTATATGTAAAGTTGTAAAAGTCCGACCCTAAATTTGAAGCTTATATTGAGAGGATTAAAGACAAAATTTTTATTTTTTTTTTTCTGATCCCACGAAATACCGCCGAAATAGTTTGTTTAATGTAACTTTGTTATTTGACTTCAGAGTTCAAAAGTACATTAGAAGAAAATATAGAGCTTCGAAATACGAAAATAATGACGTATCAATTTTAAAAATCTGATGTTAAATAACAAAGTTACAAGAAAAAAACCATTTCGGCGGATTCAGAAAAAAAAAATTTATTTGCCCTTAATCCTCTCAATACAAGCTTCAAATTTAGGGGTGGACTTTTACAACTTTACATACATATACTAAATTGCTTAAAAGAAATGAGTTAAATAATAGCTACATCAAATATTCTTAGTGACGTAACTTCTTTGTTTATTAATTGTAAAACCGTTTCAAGGCAACATTGTCATGAATTTTGAAGCACTTTCATTAGGCAAAACAAAGAGGATAATTCATGGACATACAAATAAGTTAGCTGACCCAACTGTGTGAAAACGACTTCAGAGCTTCAAAATACGAAAATAATCGGATGAAAAATAACAAAGTTACAATAAAAAAACGATTTCGGCGATATTTCGCGGGGTCAACAAAAAATTTTTGTTTGTGTCCCTTAACCCTCTCAACATAAGCTTCAAATTTAGGGGCGGAATTTTAAAAGTTTTTTATTTCGTATGGGGACCAACCCAGTCTAATATACATGGTACTTTCGAGTATTTTTATACTCAGCTGTACTAGTACACAGAGTATTATAGTTTTGATTTCCTAACGGTGGATTGTAACAGAATGAAATAATCGAGATAGATATAGACTTATATATATCAAAATGATCAGGGTGAAAAGAGAAATCGATTGAGCCATGTCCGTCCGTCCGTCCGTCCGTCTGTCCGTCTGTCCGTCTGTACGCACGATAACTCGCGCAAAAATTGAGATATTTTGATGAAATTTGGAATGCAAGTTGGTATCAAGACAGGAACGGACGGTATTGAAAATGGGCGAAATCGGACCATGACCACGCCCGGCTCCCCTATATAGTAAAAATCGGAAATTTTGTATCTCAGTAACTAATAGAGCTGGAGTGATAAAATTTCACCCACGTATTGACCTCAGGCCCTTATGAAGAAATGTGGTGTGTTGAAGACATGAGTGAGGATGAGGATCTCATCCAGTTTGATTAGAAAAACACCCATAAAATATACTTAATAAATTTTTTGGTCATCTCTACTTACCCTTTATATACATATGTACTTACCTTTTATGCCCGCTTTCCCTGGAATTACTCTTTCTACTTACCAACGTGTTTTAATACTTACCATTTCTCCTGTAAATACCTACCTCTTCACTGGAATTGCCCATACTCACCTTCGCTCTATCATACTTGCCCTTTCAATACTCTTATATACCTATATACTTACCTTCTCTCCTTGGAAGAGTCCCGCTATCCACTTACCTTTTTCTGCTCTATCAAATAAAAACATGTATATAATTAGTCAGTTGAGTTATTGAACCTAATGTAAAAAGGAGCGAATCGGTCCGGCTAGCAAACGAAGAAACAAACAGTGTATTAATTAGAATAAAATAAGTTGTGCATACATAAAATAATTTGCAAATTGAAATCAAACTGGATGAGATCCTCATCCTCACTCATGTCTTCAACATGGCGGCCGGCCTGCGCGGATGAGGGGATCAGCAGCTCTTGAAGCTCTTCCAACGATGATACCGCTTTTGTAAATAATGTCTTCATTAGCCGTTGATTGTTGTTGTTGCTGGGTCGTTTCTTGGCACGTTTCACGATGACACGCCGATTGCTGCTCATGGGCTTGGGTCTCTGAATCACACGTCGATTGTTAGATTTTGGCCGTTTTTCCCAGTGAAGCAGGGTATGATGGGCTAAGCCACATCGATGGCAACGGTCGGAAGAATTGCATGCACTCGTCACATGAGAAGTTGCCAGGCAGTTTATGCAGTAGCCATGAGCCCGCACTGAGTCGTAGCGTTCCTCAGGCGTCATGGCTAGAAAGGCGCGGCACAGGCGGAGTGAATGTTCCTGGCAACATAACCGGCATGTGTTATATCTTGGATACCGTCTGTAAAGAGAATGGAAGAGAAAACTCATCATATTGGCTGGATGCGAGAGAAGGGGAGAAGTCGTTAGGTGCATTGGATAGAGAGCCTATTGTGCAGGTGGAAGAGAGCAGAGTTTTGCAATGGGGCGTGTGTATACTCCGTTTTGGGTGCGTACATCGACTACTCGGACTTGTTTGTCGGACCCCAGGTGAAGTTTTATTACGCGTCCAAGTCGCCATTCATTTGGAGGGAGTGTGTCATCTTTTATGACTACTAAATCGCCTTCTGCAACGTTTGCTTGTTGGGTTTTCCATTTAGTTCGCTTATGGAGTTCTCTGAGGTATTCATTTTTCCATCGAGTGCTGAATTGATGGTGTAATACCTGCAATTTTTGCCATTTGTTTATGAGCGAGAGATTTTCGGAATTCTGTTCTGGAAGTGAGAGTAATGGGGCCCCACGCAGGAAGTGTCCTGGAGTTAGGACGAGCAGATCATTAGGATCTTGAGACATGCGAGAGATCGGCCTTGAGTTTAGAACCGCTTCTATTCGAGTGAGTAGTGTGGTGAACTCCTCGAATGTAAATTTGTGATTTCCGGCAACTTTGAGGAAATGGGTTTTGAAGCTTTTGACTGCTGCTTCCCATAATCCTCCCATATGAGGGGCATATGGTGGGATGAATTGCCAGGACATGCCGTGAATGGAGTATTTATTAGCTATGTCGGCTGCAGTTTCTTGCAGAAATTTGGCAAATTCTCTTTGCAATTCTCGGCTTGCACCGACGAATGTTTTGCCATTGTCGGACATAACTTTATGGGGAAGTCCACGGCGACTAACAAAGCGAGAGAATGCTGCTTTGAATGCAGCTGTCGTCAAATCTGAGCAGACTTCGAGATGGACTGCTTTTGTGGAGAAACACACGAACACGCAAACGTACGCCTTTGCATATGATGCTTTTCGAAGCGTCGACGTTTTTACTTGGAAGGGTCCGGCGAAATCTATACCTGTGGTGTGAAATGGTAGAGAATATGTGCACCTTTCAGGGGGGAGTGCAGCCATTATCTGAGATCTGGTCTGCTGTTTGTAAATGGTACAGGTCTTGCAGTGAAATATGCATTTTTTGACCTTTTGCTTGAGGCGAGGGATATAATATTCTTGTTGTATCATGCGAATCATTAATTGCTTTTCTGCATGCAACAAGGTGGAGTGAGTAAAATCCAGCAATAATGAGCAAAATCTCGAATTATCTGGAATTATTATGGGGTGGCGTTCATTTTCGCTAAGAGGTGAGTGGGCGAGCCTGCCATTCACACGCATTACACCTGATTTATCCAACATCGGATTTAGAGATAAGAGCGAACTCTTTTTGTTAATTGGGTTATCAGCTTGTAAATCTGCAATCACATCTGAGTAATATTTCGCTTGTGTATGAATAATTATGCGGGATTTTGCATATGTGATTTCGCTTTGAGAGAGAGTGAGACTTTGAGCAATTTTGAGTTTTTTCGCTTTGTGTATAAAGCGATATATGTATGCAAAAACGCGTAGAGCTTTCCCGAAAGATGAGAAGCGTTCGAGCATATCGGGAGTTTCTATCGAGTGAAATGACTCGATGCGTTTTTGTTCTGGTGGAGTGGAGTTGTTTGGTGCTGTTTTTGGCCAGCATGTGGATGCTTTAGAAAGCCAATCTGGGCCATTCCACCATAGAGAGCTGTGAGATAATTCTTGGGGTTTACATCCACGTGTACAAAGATCAGCTGGGTTATCACCACTGGATACATGACGCCAAGTGGCATTGCTCACATTATCGAGGATTTGAGACGTTCTGTTTGCCACATACGTCTTCCATGTGTGGGGTGGCTTTTCGAGCCATGCGAGTACAATTGAGGAGTCTGACCAGAGTATTAACTCTTGGGAAGTCAGCTTTAAGTGAGAGCGCATTTGTTTCACGAGTTTTGAGAGAAGTACTGCTCCGCAAAGTTCGAGACGGGGAAGGCTCACAGTGTTTAAAGGAGCCACTTTGCTTTTTGCAGCGAGTAAATGCGTTGAGAATGAGTGTTCGCTATTTTGCACTCTGAGATATACGCAAGCGCAAAATGCTTTTTCTGATGCATCTGAGAAGCCGTGCATTTGATACTGTTTATCGGGAGAGAAATCGATCCATCGGGGGATTTTTATTTCGCTTATCGCGGGGAGATTTTCGCGAAATGTGTTCCATTTGTGAAAAGAGTTGGGTTTTACATGTTCATCCCAATCTGTTCCTTCTAGCCAGAGTTGCTGTAGCAGAATTTTGGCTACTATCATTATGGGCGATAGCCACCCTGCCGGGTCAAACAATTTCGCAATTGCCGAGAGTATTTGCCGCTTTGTGCTTGAGTTAGCGACGGGTAGAGGATCGTATGAGTAAGTGAATGTGTCACTTATTGCATTCCATTTTATGCCCAGAGTTTTTGTGGAGCTGGAATCGTGAAATTTCAGAAAATCTGCATCGAGTAAGTCAGATTTTGGGATATTTTTGAGGAGATCGGGATGATTAGCCGTTATCTTTTTCAGTGGAAAACCGGCTGATTTTAGTGCTTCGATAACTTGGTGAAGCGAGTCGAGAGTGGACTGTATTGTGTGTTCGCCCGAGAGAATATCATCTACGTATGTTTGGTGTAGCAAGATATCGTGAGCGAGAGGGTGGGAGTGTTGCGAGTCTTCTGCGAGTTGGTGGAGTGTTCTGATGGCGAGATAGGGGGCGCAGTTTACACCAAATGTCACCGTTTTTAGTTTGTAATCTGCCATGGGGAGTTCCGGAGATTTTCGGAAAACAATTCTTTGGAAGTCCTGGTCTTCCTCGTGTACGAGTATTTGGCGATACATTTTCTCGATATCGCCATTAAAAACGTATTTAAAAAGTCGCCAATTGAGTAGGACGAGCATTAAATCGTTTTGGAGAATCGGTCCTGTGTGAAGGACATCATTTAAGGAGTTTCCTGAGTGGGAGATTTTCGAAGCATTAAAGACGACGCGAACTTTTGTGGTTTTACTGTCTGGTTTCAAGACAGCGTGGTGAGGGAGGTAAAAGGAGAAATATTTTCCGTTTTCTATGGACTCGAGAGGTGGGATTCGTTCCATATGACCCAACGTGATGTATTCAGCCAGAACTTCTGAGTATTTCTGCTTAAGTTCTGGCCGTTTTTCCAGGGAAGCAGGGTATGATGGGCTAAGCCACATCGATGGCAACGGTCGGAAGAATTGCATGCACTCGTCACATGAGAAGTTGCCAGGCAGTTTATGCAGTAGCCATGAGCCCGCACTGAGTCGTAGCGTTCCTCAGGCGTCATGGCTAGAAAGGCGCGGCACAGGCGGAGTGAATGTTCCTGGCAACATAACCGGCATGTGTTATATCTTGGATACCGTCTGTAAAGAGAATGGAAGAGAAAACTCATCATATTGGCTGGATGCGAGAGAAGGGGAGAAGTCGTTAGGTGCATTGGATAGAGAGCCTATTGTGCAGGTGGAAGAGAGCAGAGTTTTGCAATGGGGCGTGTGTATACTCCGTTTTGGGTGCGTACATCGACTACTCGGACTTGTTTGTCGGACCCCAGGTGAAGTTTTATTACGCGTCCAAGTCGCCATTCATTTGGAGGGAGTTTGATTAGAAAAACACCCATAAAATATACTTAATAAATTTTTTGGTCATCTCTAATTACCCTTTATATACATATGTACTTACCTTTTATGCCCGCTTTCCCTGGAATTACTCTTTCTACTTACCAACGTGTTTTAATACTTACCATTTCTCCTGTAAATACCTACCTCTTCACTGGAATTGCCCATACTCACCTTCGCTCTATCATACTTGCCCTTTCAATACTCTTATATACCTATATACTTACCTTCTCTCCTTGGAAGAGTCCCGCTATCCACTTACCTTTTTCTGCTCTATCAAATAAAAACATGTATATAATTAGTCAGTTGAGTTATTGAACCTAATGTAAAAAGGAGCGAATCGGTCCGGCTAGCAAACGAAGAAACAAACAGTGTATTAATTAGAATAAAATAAGTTGTGCATACATAAAATAATTTGCAAATTGAAATCAAACTGAAATTGTTAAAACAAATAAAAGCAAACATATACAAAAAACCCAATCTAAGTGTTTTTAATTTTATTAAATAATAACGAAGGAAAAAACATACAAACACACTGCGACACATAAAGTGGTGCGAAATTGTACATGGTGAAATTTTGGAAAATGGGCGGTGCCACGCCCACTTATTAAGGGGCAAACATTGAAAGTTTTATGAGTCATAACTCAGAAACCGTTGAAGGTATATCGATGAAATTTGGTAGGCGTGATATACTTACTTAGACAAATGTTTGGACGAAAAATTGCCAAAATCGGTTGACGACCACGCCCACTTTTATATATGGGTATTATAAAGTGGCCTAATAAAAACATTTTAAGCCATATCTCTGTCAAATATAAAGATATATCATTGAAATTTTATGGCAGGAGTCCAACTATGGACATAAAACAAAAAACACAAAAATTTTGGAAAATGGGCGTGGCACCGCCTCTTTTTAGAAACAGGAATATACGAGATTTCTTAGCCCATAACTCGACAAATAATTTATATATAATGACGAAACTTGGTGTGTACACTTTTATTACTTGTAGTAATACATGTTCAAAATTTTAGCGAAATCGGTTGACGACCACGCCCACTTTTATATATGGGAACTATAAAGGGGCCTAATGAAAACATTTTAAGCGATATTTTTGTCAAATATAAAGATAATTCATTGAAATTGTGTGGCATGAGTTCTACAGTAGACCGGAAACAAAAAGTATAAAAATTTTGGAAAATGGGCATGGCACCGCCTCTTTTTAGACAACGGAATCTACGAGATTTCGGAGCCCATACCTCGACAACTAATTGAAATATTATGACGAAACTTGGTTTATACACTTTTATAACTTGTGTTAATAGACACGCAAAAATTTATTGAAATCGGTTTATGACCACGCCTACTTTTTAACAAAGATATTTCTGGAACACCCTTTGGAAATTTGTAACGTGACATCTTTGTAACTAGAAGTCATAAAGGAATTAAATTTTGCACAAAGAATATTCATATGCTTAGTTGGATGACTTTATGCAGCACTCGCTTATATAAAATACACCGTGTTTCCATCAAACGTAAACAACAATGAAAGCATACAGCTGAGTATCTAATGTTCGATTCCACTCGAACTTAGGCTTCCTTACTTGTTTATACATTTCGCTAAATTGAGCCAAGGTTTTAACGTATTTTTTGCTTTTCTTTTGGGTGTTTTAATTAGCTAAATGTTTACTGCAGACTTACCCGTATAGGCAATAGCTTTTAAGTCTAATATGTATTGATTTATGTGGTATAAATATATCATTCTGTGCTCTTATACATATCTATTATTAACAAGTAAGGAATCCAAAGTTCAAGTGGAATCGAACATTAGATACTCACCTGTATGCTTTCATTGTTTGTTTGCGTTTGATGGAAACGCTGTGTATTTTATATAAGCGGGTGCCGCATGAAGTGGGCGTAGTCCCGACCATTTTCAAAATTTTTATCAATGATCCGACTAAGTGTATAAATATACTCGTTAGTGAAAAATTTTATCAATGTGTTACTTTTAGTTACAAAAATGTCAATATACAAATTTCTGAAGAGCATTCTAATAGCATCTTTGTTAAAAAGTAGGCGTGGTCATAAACCGATTTCGAACGTGTATTACAAATAAACAAGTGACAAAAGTGTGTACACCAAGCTTAGTCATTTATTTGCAACATCCCATGGAAAAGGTCCACGTGATGGATTGGGTGGCACAGTTAACGACACGCTTCTCGACAAGGATGCATCGTAACGTTAATATTATCGTTTACCGAAAAAAAGCAATCGTTTCCGTTGAAACTATTCAGGTTTTTACCGTTTACGCAATTATCAAAATAATTTATAGTCGCAAAATAACGATAATGAAATTATCGAAATAATACAATTTCGTTGATTAGCGAAAAGAAATTATCAAAATAATTTCATTTCGTTGATTAGCGTTATCATAACCAAATTTATAACGTTGAAATGCTTAGTGCGCTCGCAATGCCGTCGCGAACAATCGGCCGAGTACTCGCATACATACATATATGCATATGCACACGAACTGCTACGATTTGAGTGGCAGCTGTGTATGTATGCGCGTCGTGCAGGCAATCTTTTGGTTGATTTACTTCGTCTGAACGTTACCGGTTGAATTTTGATAATTTAGTTTTGTGAGTTATCGAAACGAAATGGTTTTGATAATTTAGCGTTGCGAATTAACGAAAAAAAACCATTTTGATAATTTAGCATTGTGAATTAACAAAACGAAATAGAATCCATTCGTTCGTTAAGCATCTCTGCTTCTCGAGTCAGCGCACAAAGACCACTTGTGAACCATATTACAAACACTAAGGAACTTTAGGAAGGGCGTCAAGGGTTCTTCAAAAGTATTTCTTTTGTATACGGTACAGATGAAGATTTCAACAAGACAGATAGTTTTCTCAAACCCCCTTAAAATTATCGAAAGGTATAAAAAATACTCGGAAGTAACATGTATATGTACTTGAAGATCCCCGACATATTTTATGTAGTGGGATTTCATTTTTAAAAGAATTTATTAAACATAAAATTTACTAAACTTAACTAAACATAAATTTTTTTAAATCCGTGGATAAAAATGATCGAAATGATGTTAAAAGGGGAAAATTAGTTTCTTCTCATATTGGCACGAAGGTAAGATATGTGATAAAAAGCAAAGCCTACTGTTAGCTTTACTCATAGTGGTATATTTTATTGATAGAAGTGCAAGTATTGCTACACATAGTAACATTCATCGCTGCAGTTTATTTAATCATGCCTGTCCCAAAAATCTGAAAGTAGGGTTGAGTTCTTGATTGATAGGTCTCTCTGTGGTATTAAATTGCAAATTTTCTGAGTAGGCGAACCTCGCGAATTATAACCTCACAATTTTGTTTTTATGTTTCCAATATAAAATGTAGCAATATGATAACATTAAATAATAGCCTGGAATTTTCTGGTTCTATTAACTTTTTACCCAAAAATTACATCATACTTTAACTTAATATATAAACTTAAAAAAAGAAAATTTTAATACTAAGTATACAGAAAATTTTAGAAGTCGTACGGCTATAGATGTACATATGTTGGATTCGCAAAAATCGCAGTTAACGTTTTTCTTTTTTGGTCGATTTATAATATTCTGACCCAATAAGTAATTGGATTTCAGATATAGACAATTCGATTTCGGAAAACATCGCTTGAATTTCAGATATTTATTTCATAAAGTTTCGAAAGAACTTATAAGTATAAGTCAGGTTATCAAATCATGTGAACGGCATAAGTAATATACTTACAACTTAAAATAATATATACACATGTAATATTTTTTTATGCGGAGTGTTGCGCTTCCCGAGCACAGTCTCCTTCTGTTACTCTTGCTTTTGCTTGTCTATTTTTCCTTCAAGATATTGTAGCCGTTGGAGCGCATAATGCAATTTGCATTTTCATGACCTACTTATGCATAATCAAGTATTTACTTATATGGCAAACACAGTTCGAAAAATATTCTCTTGACACAGCTTTACGATTTCTTATAACCAATTCCAGTTGCCTTTTTTGAAATCCAATTTGGTTTTTTGAAATCCAATTTTTGTTTTCTGAATACCAACTACCTTTTCCTAAATCCAAATGACAATTTCTGAAATCCAATTTTCAATTCTAAAATTCAATTAACGCTTCCTGAAATACAATTGGAGGTTTCTGAATTCAATATGGAAAAGATGTAGTGTACTGTCGCCATGAAAATCTCTTCACTAAAATTTAGATAACACTAATAAAGTTCAATGCTTCACTAACAAGAATCTGTCAAAACCAAAATCGTCTAATGGTAATATTTTGAGAAAACCGTGATTTTATATCTGTGGCAATTTGCAATAACTGCTTAAGAAAACCTGGTTTGCCGCAAATTGAGTTTTAAGTTATAAATTCATATTTGAACAAGTAAGGAAGCCTAAGTTCGAGTGGAATCGAACATTAGATACTCAGCTGTATGTTTTCATTGTTTGTTTGCGTTTGATGGAAACACGGCGTATTTTATATAAAGCGAGTGCCGCATAAAGTGGGCGTAGCCACGCCCATTTTCAACATTTTTATCAGTGATCCAACTAATCATATGAATATTATTCTTTGTGCAAAATTTCATTCCTTTTTGACTTCTAGTTACAAGATGTCACGTTACAAATTCCCAAAGGGTGTTCCAGAAATATCTTTGTTAAAAGTAGGCGTGGTCATAGCCGATTTCAATAAATGTTTGCGTGTCTATTAAAACAAGTTATAAAAGTGTATAAACCAAGTTTCGTTATAATATCTCAATTATTTGTCGAGTTATAGGCTAAGAAATCTCGTATAGTATTCCTTTGTCTAAAAAGAGGCGGTGCCACGCCCATCTTCCAAAATTTTTATATTTTTTGTTTCCTCATGCCACAAAATTTCTATGAATTATCTCTATATTTGACAAAGATATCGCTTAAAATATTTTTATTAGGCCACTTTATAGTTCCCATGTATAAAAGTGGGCGTGGTCGTCAAACCGATTTCGCTAAAATTTTGAACGTGTATTACCACAAGTAATAAAAGTGTACACACCAAGTTTCGTCATTATATATAAATTATTTGTCGAGTTATGGGCTCAGAAATCTCGTATATTCCTGTTTCTAAAAAGAGGCGGTGCCACGCCCATTTTCCAAAATTTTTGTATTTTTCGTTTTATTTCCGCAGTTGGACTTCTGCTATAAAATTTCAATGACATATCTTTATATTTGACAGAGATATCGCTTAAAATGTTTTTATTAGGCCACTTTATAATACACATATATAAAAGTGGGCGTGGCCGTCAACCGATTTTGGAAATTTTTCGTCCAAACATTGCCTAAGTAAGTATATCACGTGTACGGAATTTCATCGATATATCTTGAACGGTTTCTGAGTTATGACTCATAAAACTTTCAATGTTTGCCCCTTAATAAGTGGGCGTGGCACCGCCCATTTTCCAAAATTTTTGTGTTTTTTATTTAATGTCCATAGCTGGACAAAATTTCAATGATAGATCTTTATATTTGACAGAGATATGGCCTAAAATGTTTTTATACTCAGCTGTACTAGTACACAGAGTATTATAGTTTTAATCACATAACGGTGGATTGTAACAGAATGAAATAATCAAGATAGATATAGACTTATATATATCAAAACAAGTAAAAGCGCGGCTGTCTTCGGCCGTACCGAAGACTTCATACCTTTCATGAGTGGGGAAATGAAAAGTTACCTATGTATGTACATAGCCGGATTAAGTTTAATTTATAATTTTAATTCTGTGGGTTCATTTATGGAAAGATTTATTAGAAAAAATGGTGTCTTGGCTATTTATATGGAGGAGTTATACACCAAAATGTCCATATCTGAACAATCGGTTGTATGGGAGCGATGTGTTATAATGGTCCGATCTTGACAATTTTCGGTAACCCCGTTTGGGCCCATATGGGTACAAATACTTAAAAATTTCACGCCGTTAGCTGTTAAAATGGAGGAGTTATACACCAAAATGTCCATAACTGAACAATCGGTTGTAGGGGAGCTATAGGTTATAGTTGTCCGATCTTAATAATTTTCGGTAATCCCGTTTGGGCCCATATGGGTACAAATACTTAAAAATTTCACGCCGTTAGCTGTTAAATTGGAGAAGTTATACACCAAAATGTCCATATCTGAACAATCGGTTGTAGGGGAGCTATATGTTATAGTGGTCTGATCTTGACAATTTTCGGTAACCCTGTTTGGGCCCATATAGGTACAAATACTTTAAAATTTCACGCCGTTAGCTGTTAAAATGGAGGAGTTATACACCAAAATGTCCATAACTGAACAATCGGTTGTAGGGGAGCTATAGGTTATAGTGGTCCGATCTTAACAATTTTCGGTAACCCCGTTTGGGCACATATGGGTACAAATACTTAAAAATTTCACGCCGTTAGCTGTTAAAATGGAGAAGTTATACACCAAAATGTCCATATCTGAACAATCGGTTGTAGGGGAGCTATAGGTTATAGTTGTCCGATCTTAACAATTTTCGGTAATCCCGTTTGGGCCCATATGAGTACAAATACTTAAAAATTTCACGCCGTTAGCTGTTAAAATGGAGAAGTTATACACCAAAATGTCCATATCTGAACAATCGGTTGTAGGGGAGCTATATGTTATAGTGGTCCGATCTTGACAATTTTCGGTAACCCTGTTTGGGCCCATATAGGTACAAATACTTAAAAATTTCACGCCGTTAGCTGTTAAAATGGAGGAGTTATACACCAAAATGTCCATAACTGAACAATCGGTTGTAGGGGAGCTATAGGTTATAGTGGTCCGATCTTAACAATTTTCGGCAATCTCGTTTGGGTCCATATTTGTACAAATACTTCAAAATTTCAGGCCGTTAGCTGTTAAAATGGAGGAGTTATACACCAAAATGTGTATATCTGAATAATCGGATGTTCTGGAACTATATGTTATAGTGGTCCGATCTTGACAATTTTCGGTAACCTTGTTTGGGCCAAAATGGGCACGTCTACTTCAAAGTTTCATGTCCTTAGCTGTTTAAATGGGGAAGTTATGCACAAATTACATCCAAAAATTTCATGTAATAATAATAATAATACAATGGCGCTATTATAACTCTGACGAGTTTTATGGCCGAGCTTCTCTCCCAATTCGAGGTGTGCTCCTTTTTGTTTTTTCCTACTAATTGGGTGGACCTACAGTTTTATGCCGGCTCCGAACGGCGAAAGCATTTTTTGTGAGAAGCTTTTTCATGGCAGAAATACTCTCGGAGGGTATGCCGCCCACTGCCGAAAGGTGACCGCTGCTCTTAAAAAAACCCAATAATTAGATTTTTACTAATTAGAAAAATTGTTTTGGTGTTTTGCTCGGACCGTGGTTTGAACCCGAGACCTCTGGTATAGCAGGCGAGCACTCTACCCACTGCACCACAGCGGCCTATATAAAATTTCATGTATATCTGAATAATCGGTTGTTTTCTATATGTTATAGTGGTCCGATTCGGCCGGTTCCGACAAATGATCAGCTGCATATAACAACATACCTGTATTCCGAATTTCATTCAGATATCTCAAAAACTGAGGGACTAGTTTGCGTTCACACAGACGGACGGACAGACAGACGGACAGACGGACATGGCTTAATCGACTCAGCTCGTGATTCTGATCATATCGGTATATATTTTGGTGGGTCCCCCACGCATCCTTCTGGTACTTTCGACAAAAAAATTTTGGCACTAAGTTATAATACCATTTCATTCTCATGAAAGGTATAATGATCAGGGTGAAGAGAGAAATCGATTGAGCCCTGTCCGTCCGTCCGTCTGTAAACACTCTAACTCGCGCAAAAATTGAGATATTTTGATGAAATTTGGAATGCAAGTTGGTATCGAGACTGGGACGGTTGGTATTGAAAATGGGCGAAATGGGACCATGACCACGCCCACTTTTCCTATATAGAAAAAATCGGAAATTTGGTATCTCAGTTACTAATATAGCTGGAGCGATGAAATTTTACCCACGTGTTGAGCTCAGACCCCTAGAAAGAAATCTGATGAAATTTTGGAAAAATGGGCGGTGCCACGCCCACTTATTAAGGGTCAAACCTTAAAAGTTTTATATGTCATAACTCAGAAACCATTGAAGATATATCGATGAAATTTGCTACGCGTGATTTACTTACCTAGGCAAACGTTTGGACGGAAAATAGTTAAAATCGGTTGACGGCCATGCCCACTTTTATATATGTATATTATAAAGTGACTTAATAACAACATTTTAAGCCATATCTCTGTCAAATATAAAGATCTATCATTGAAAACACTCTAACTCGCGCAAAAATTGAGATATTTTGATGAAATTTGGAATGCAAGTTGGTATCGAGACTGGGACGGTTGGTATTGAAAATGGGCGAAATGGGACCATGACCACGCCCACTTTTCCTATATAGAAAAAATCGGAAATTTGGTATCTCAGTTACTAATATAGCTGGAGCGATGAAATTTTACCCACGTGTTGAGCTCAGACCCCTAGAAAGAAATCTGATGGAATTTTGGAAAAATGGGCGGTGCCACGCCCACTTATTAAGGGTCAAACCTTAAAAGTTTTATATGTCATAACTCAGAAACCATTGAAGATATATCGATGAAATTTGCTACGCGTGATTTACTTACCTAGGCAAACGTTTGGACGGAAAATAGTTAAAATCGGTTGACGGCCACGCCCACTTATATATATATGTATATTATAAAGTGACTTAATAAAAACATTTTAAGCCATATCTCTGTCAAATATAAAGATCTATCATTGAAATTTTGTCGCATGAGTCCAACTATGGACATAAAACAAAAAACACAAAAACTTTGGAAAATGGGCGGTGCCACGCCCACTTATTAAGGGGCAAACATTGAAAGTTTTATGAGTCATAACTCAGAAACCGTTGAAGATATATCGATGAAATTTGGTGTGCGTAATATACTTACTTAGGCAAATGTTTGGACGAAAAATTTCCAAAATCGGTTTGACGGCCACGCCTACTTTTATATATGTGTATTATAAAGTGGCCTAATAAAAACATTGTAAGCGATATCTCTGTCAAATATCTATATATTAATAGGCTAACATTTTTCCCATACAAACAATTGCCAGGCTGTTTTGCACATTTAACATACTCATATCCACATAAAATTGATATGGATGTGTTCGTATGAGTGAGGAGCAGTGCATAGGCATATATTTTTTTCTATAAATTATTTAATTTCTTTATAATTAATAAATAAAGTTTTTAGTTTTGTACCATTTTTGATTTACTTCGTTTTTGCTTCGTTGGCAAATGTGCCCACTATCTATATATTAATAGGCTAACATTTTTCCCATACAAACAATTGCCAGGCTGTTTTGCTCATTTAACATACTCATATCCACATAAAATTGATATGGATGTGTTCGTATGAGTGAGGAGCCGTGCATAGGCATATATTTTTTTCTATAAATTATTTAATTTCTTTATAATTAATAAATAAAGTTTTTAGTTTTGTACCATTTTTGATTTACTTCGTTTTTGCTTCGTTGGCAAATGTGCCCACTATCTATATATTAATAGGCTAACATTTTTCCCATACAAACAATTGCCAGGCTGTTTTGTACATTTAACATACTCATATCCACATAAAATTGATATGGATGTGTGCGTATGAGTGAGGAGCAGTGCATAGGCATATATTTTTTTCTATAAATTATTTAATTTCTTTATAATTAATAAATAAAGTTTTTAGTTAAGAGAAAGAGATATCGTAAAAATGTTTACAAATATCGTCAACACAGTTGAAGAGTTGCTTTAATTTGAAAGCACTCTCTCTCTCTCTCTCTTCCTATTTGTTTATTTATGAACATTGGGATCGCATTCGAAAAATCTACTCAAATCTCTGCTCTATGAGTGAAATCTTTGTCTATGAGTGATTTGTAGATTTTCTATTAGGATTTTTATAAATGCCAGGGCGATAGAGCGCAAGAAAACTCAAAAGTTCCAAGAAGTAGGCCGTGCGATAGAGAAAAGGGTGCAACCAATTACAAATACATTGAAATTAAAACCTCCATCGAATACTTTGCCGAAGCCATTTTTGGCGCTCAAATATATTTTATTATATGGATGCCACACTTATTTACTTTAGATTATTTACTTTAGATTGTGCCAATACATACATATGTGCACTTTTCAATTATTTTCATTTAATTATTATTTTCATTTCACTTTATTCAATGTTAGGTCTTTTTTATTTTCATTTATTTCTTTTTATTTCAATTTTACTTAATTCGTCTTTATTATACTTTATTACTTTATTTATATTTGTACTATTTTTTATTTACTTCGTTTTTGCTTCGTTGGCAAATGTGCCCATTATTTATATACATATATATTTACTTTCATTTATTTACTTTTTTATTTCTTTTTGTTTTAATATTTTTTCTTTTTATTTCAATTTTACTTAATTCGTCTTTATTATACTTTATTACTTTATTTATATTTGTACTATTTTTGATTTACTTCGTTTTTGCTTCGTTGGCAAATGTTCCCACTATCTATATATCAATAGGCTAACATTTTTCCCATACAAACAATTGCCAGGTTGTTTTGCACATTTAACATACTCATATCCACATAAAATTGATATGGATGTGTTCGTATGAGTGAGGAGCAGTGCATAGGCATATATTTTTTTCTATAAATTATTTAATTTCTTTATAATTAATAAATAAAGTTTTTAGTTTTGTACCATTTTTGATTTACTTCGTTTTTGCTTCGTTGGCAAATGTGCCCACTATCTATATATTAATAGGCTAACATTTTTCCCATACAAACAATTTCCAGGCTGTTTTGCACATTTAACATACTCATATCCACATAAAATTGATATGGATGTGTTCGTATGAGTCAGGAGCAGTGCATAGGCATATAATTTTTTCTATAAATTATTTAATTTCTTTATAATTAATAAATAAAGTTTTTAGTTTTGTACCATTTTTGATTTACTTCGTTTTTGCTTCGTTGGCAAATGTGCCCACTATCTATATCTATATCTATATATTAATATGTTAACATTTTTCCCATACAAACAATTGCCAGGCTGTTTTGTACATTTAACATACTCATATCCACATAAAATTGATATGGATGTGTGCGTATGAGTGAGGAGCAGTGCATAGGCATATATTTTTTTCTATAAATTATTTAATTTCTTTATAATTAATAAATAAACTTTTTAGTTAAGAGAAAGAGATATCGTAAAAATGTTTACAAATATCGTCAACACAGTTGAAGAGTTGCTTTAATTTGAAAGCACTCTCTCTCTCTCTCTCTTCCTATTTGTTTATTTATGAACATTGGGATCGCATTCGAAAAATCTACTCAAATCTCTGCTCTATGAGTGAAATCTTTGTCTATGAGTGATTTGTAGATTTTCTATTATGATTTTTATAAATGCCAGGGCGATAGAGCGCAAGAAAACTCAAAAGTTCCAAGAAGTAGGCCGTGCGATAGAGAAAAGGGTGCAACCAATTACAAATACATTGAAATTAAAACCTCCATCGAATACTTTGCCGAAGCCATTTTTGGCGCTCAAATATATTTTATTATATGGATGCCACACTTATTTACTTTAGATTATTTACTTTAGATTGTGCCAATACATACATATGTGCACTTTTCAATTATTTTCATTTAATTATTATTTTCATTTCACTTTATTCAATGTTAGGTCTTTTCATTTCATTTATTTCTTTTTCTTTTTATTTCAATTTTACTTAATTCGTCTTTATTATACTTTATTACTTTATTTATATTTGTACTATTTTTTATTTACTTCGTTTTTGCTTCGTTGGCAAATGTGCCCATTATTTATATACATATATATTTACTTTCATTTATTTACTTTTTTATTTCTTTTTGTTTTAATATTTTTTCTTTTTATTTCAATTTTACTTAATTCGTCTTTATTATACTTTATTACTTTATTTATATTTGTACTATTTTTGATTTACTTCGTTTTTGCTTCGTTGGCAAATGTTCCCACTATCTATATATCAATAGGCTAACATTTTTCCCATACAAACAATTGCCAGGTTGTTTTGCACATTTAACATACTCATATCCACATAAAATTGATATGGATGTGTTCGTATGAGTGAGGAGCAGTGCATAGGCATATATTTTTTTCTATAAATTATTTAATTTCTTTATAATTAATAAATAAAGTTTTTAGTTTTGTACCATTTTTGATTTACTTCGTTTTTGCTTCGTTGGCAAATGTGCCCATTATTTATGTACATATATATTTACTTTCATTTATTTACTTTTTTATTTCTTTTTGTTTTAATATTTTTATTACAAGCTTTTATTTAACTTCACTTTTTGTATGTATGGGGGTATGTATGTATGTCGTGGAATTTTGCAACGAATATTTAAGATACTTCTAGTTGAGCTAGGTACTTGAAATTTGGAACATAGTTCAGGACCCGAAGACAATGCAAAGTGAAATAAAAAAAAATCCGATAGATGGCGCCGGTGTCGAGATATTTGTAAAATTCGTATTTACCGACCGAATTTGTTCATATTCGGTATATATATTGCCTATGAGAAAGTAAATACATCTGTGGAAAAAAATCGCCGCTAGGTGGCGCTCGTGTCAAGTTATTTGTAAAATTCGTATTTACCGACCGAATTTGTTCATATTCGGTATATATATTTCCTATGAGAAAGTAAATACATCCGTGGAAAAAAATCGCCGCTAGGTGGCGCTGGTGTCAAGATATTTGTAAAATTCTTATTTACCGACCGAATTTGTTCATATTCGGTATATATATTGCCTATGAGAAAGTAAATACATCTGTGGAAAAAAATCGCCGCTAGGTGGCGCTGGTGTCAAGTTATTTGTAAAATTCGTATTTACCAACCGAATTTGTTCATATTCGGTATATATATTGCTTATGAGAAAGTAAATATATCCGTGGAAATAAATCGCCGCTAGGTGGCGCTAGTGTCAAGATATTTAGAAAATTAGTATTTATGAACCAATTTTGTTCCTATTTTGAACACGTATTACGAAGTAATCTATTCACAAAAGAGTATAGTAAAACCACTTAAAAGACTCCACAGGAATTGGATAATAAAAAAACTGGCTGAGCAGAAACCATCAAAATGTAAAATATAGTGCACTTCATATTAAAAACTGTTGGACTATATTGATAGTGGGAGTGTTGACAAATATTAGATGTAATATGCATTGTAAAACTAAAAAGGCAAAAATAAAACAAAGTAAAAAAATTTTTTTAAAAAGCTTTTATTTAATATTAATATAAAAATTTACTAAAAAGGAAAAAAATAATTTTTTTATATTTTTGAACAAGATTTATATTAGTCCTTAGTTCATTTGGATCTTAATTTCAATCTAAGCATACATTTAACGTATTTCTTCAAAGCATTTCTGTATATGTATCAACATAAATAAAAGCGCGGATACTCATTAGATATTCATGTTATAAAACAGTATTGGTGAAATGTAAGGAAGCGATAAAAACTTTAAATTCCAATTACGTAAGATATGCATTACGTAAAGAGCACCCGCGCTTTTATTTATGTTGATACATATACAGAAATGCTTTGAAGAAATACGTTAAATGTATGCTTAGATTGAAATTAAGATCCAAATGAACTAAGGACTAATATAAATCTTGTTCAAAAATATAAAAAAATTATTTTTTTTCTTTTTAGTAAATTTTTATATTAATATTAAATAAAAGCTTTTTAAAAAATTTTTTTTACTTTGTTTTATTTCTTTTTATTTCAATTTTACTTAATTCGTCTTTATTATACTTTATTACTTTATTTATATTTGTACTATTTTTGATTTACTTCGTTTTTGCTTCGTTGGCAAATGTGCCCACTATCTATATATCAATAGGTTAACATTTTTCCCATACAAACAATTGCCAGTCTGTTTTGCACATTTAACATACTCATATCCACATAAAATTGATATGGATGTGTTCGTATGAGTGAGGAGCAGTGCATAGGCATATATTTTTTTCTATAAATTATTTAATTTCTTTATAATTAATAAATAAAGTTTTTAGTTTGGGATGGGGGTATGTATGTATGTCGTGGAATTTTGCAACGAATATTTAAGATACTTCTAGTTGAGCTAGGTACTTGAAATTTGGAACATAGTTCAGGACCCGAAGACAATGCAATGTGAAATAAAAAAAAATCCGATAGATGGCGCTGGTGTCGAGATATTTGTAAAATTCGTATTTACCGACCGAATTTGTTCATATTCGGTATATATATTGCCTATGAGAAAGTAAATACATCTGTGGAAAAAAATCGCCGCTAGGTGGCGCTCGTGTCAAGTTATTTGTAAAATTCGTATTTACCGACCGAATTTGTTCATATTCGGTATATATATTTCCTATGAGAAAGTAAATACATCCGTGGAAAAAAATCGCCGCTAGGTGGCGCTGGTGTCAAGATATTTGTAAAATTCGTATTTACCGACCGAATTTGTTCATATTCGGTATATATATTGCCTATGAGAAAGTAAATACATCTGTGGAAAAAAATCGCCGCTAGGTGGCGCTGGTGTCAAGTTATTTGTAAAATTCGTATTTACCGACCGAATTTGTTCATATTCGGTATATATATTGCTTATGAGAAAGTAAATATATCCGTGGAAATAAATCGCCGCTAGGTGGCGCTAGTGTCAAGATATTTAGAAAATTAGTATTTATGAACCAATTTTGTTCCTATTTTGAACACGCATTACGAAGTAATCTATTCACAAAAGAGTATAGTAAAACCACTTAAAAGACTCCACAGGAATTGGATAATAAAAAAACTGGCTGAGCAGAAACCATCAAAATGTAAAATATAGTGCACTTCATATTAAAAACTGTTGGACTATATTGATAGTGGGAGTGTTGACAAATATTAGATTTAATATGCATTGTAAAACTAAAAAGGCAAAAATAAAACAAAGTAAAAAAAATTTTTTAAAAAGCTTTTATTTAATATTAATATAAAAATTTACTAAAAAGGAAAAAAATAATTTTTTTATATTTTTGAACAAGATTTATATTAGTCCTTAGTTCATTTGGATCTTAATTTCAATCTAAGCATACATTTAACGTATTTCTTCAAAGCATTTCTGTATATGTATCAACATAAATAAAAGCGCGGATACTCATTAGATATTCATGTTATAAAACAGTATTGGTGAAATGTAAGGAAGCGATAAAAACTTTAAATTCCAATTACGTAAGATATGCATTACGTAAAGAGCACCCGCGCTTTTATTTATGTTGATACATATACAGAAATGCTTTGAAGAAATACGTTAAATGTATGCTTAGATTGAAATTAAGATCCAAATGAACTAAGGACTAATATAAATCTTGTTCAAAAATATAAAAAAATTATTTTTTTCCTTTTTAGTAAATTTTTATATTAATATTAAATAAAAGCTTTTTAAAAATTTTTTTTTACTTTGTTTTATTTTCTATAAATTATTTAATTTCTTTATAATTAATAAATAAAGTTTTTAGTTTTGTACCATTTTTGATTTACTTCGTTTTTGCTTCGTTGGCAAATGTGCCCACTATCTATATATTAATAGGCTAACATTTTTTCCATACAAACAATTGCCAGGCTGTTTTGCACATTTAACATACTCATATCCACATAAAATTGATATGGATGTGTTCGTATGAGTCAGGAGCAGTGCATAGGCATATAATTTTTTCTATAAATTATTTAATTTCTTTATAATTAATAAATAAAATTTTTGGTTAAGATAAATAGATATCGTAAACGTGTTTACAAATATAGTAAACACAGTTGAAGGGTCGCTTTAATTTAAAAGCGCTCACCGGGCCTACCTTCCTAGATCTGCCTTGATTTTGACCACCATTTCGCGTCGGACCGTGATCAAAAGGGCAAATCAGTGTTGCGGTACAACTGGAATTTGGAAAGTGTTGCTTATCTCCGCGAAAAGGAATAATTTTTGTACCAATACAAAGTTGAAAAAATAAATTGCATGGTCGAATTTCGACCACCGGCGATACTAGTAAAAATTATTATAAAATTATGTATTTAAAAATGTTACAAAAACTTGCCTCAAAGATCATGAAAAGAAAATTTGGATTTTCTCCAAAATAGTTAGTAAGTTCTTTAATAATTTTGAATGGACTGTGAACGACGTTGCCTTTGTTTCTTTTCAAAAATTGCTTCAATTTGTCTATCGATTTTTCGAAGTTTTGGCAAAATATATCAGCCTTGATTTCCATTAATTGTTCAAAGTGCTGACACAAGCATTGCTCATGAAATAGAAATGGCCAATTTATTTGTACGTCTATTATAGAAGGCTGGGGATTCATGTTATTAAAATATTGCCTCTGCAACCAAAAACAGTCTTTCATATGCGATTTAATTAAATTCATTTCTTGGTATTCTGGGCCATTTTCAAATAATGTTTTTAAATATTTCTGGTTAGATTCCATCATATGTAAATCTTTTGGCGGTATATCTTCCTTGACTTCCCAATGGGCGCATGTGCTTTCAAATATGTTCGTTTGTCTTCTCTTTTTAAAAGGAATGTTAGATGCGAGATTTGTTGGCTTAGTGTTTGGCGATCGATTCAAAAAGTAATTTCGATTTCGCATTATTGTCAAAAGCGGTGTTGTCGTTAGAGAGATGATATTACCTTCATTGTCTCTTTCGAGCAAGGACTCGGGATATTTTGTCACGGCTTGCTGAGCCACTGATCTGAAAATCCCCATCGGAATGTAAAATGAGAATATACGCATTTCATCAACTAATAAATTAGCCAAAACATTCAATTTTTTTCCTAATTTTTGACCATTATATAACAACTGCATTATATCAGATGGAACTTTTTGCCAAGGTATTTCAAAGTTCTCAAACATTTTTTTTTACTTGGGGAGTTGTTTCTGAGTTTGACGTGAGAGCGCCGCTCGACATTGTCAATGTTGTGTCATCGGAATAATGCGTGGTGTCCGAGGGACCTGTCACAAGTATATACTCATTGGAATGATATACGTCCTGCGTTAGAGGTATAATTGCAGATGTAATTGACGATGGCTGTGATTCTGTAAAAATTTCACAATTTTCTTGGTTTGTTGGAGTCGCTGTAGTTGGGCGCTCAGTCCATTCCTCATTTCCCAATAGCATGGAAATTTAGTTATTTTTCAAATAGTATTCCAGAACGGAGTTACTACAAATCTCAGTTCCATCGTTTTCTAGGAACAACCTTGATCCTTCAATACCAAATTTTTTTGCTACAGATGAAATTGTTAAGTATGTATATAAGTACTTTAAATATTAAGCTTTGAATAAGACCGTCATACCTTCCTCAATTATCGCCTCTATAACTGCAGCAGCCATGAATGATTTTTTTATGCGCCTATCGGAGCTCCAAACTTTGCAGACTACCTCTTCCATTTCAAATTAAATATGTAGGCCTTAATAATAAAATAAAAATACTTAAAGTAACTTAATTTTATAGCATATTAAAAACTTTTAATTATCTACGACGAATGTTGAGGATAAGGAAAGATAGTACTTATTTTTTGTGTAAATTACTTTTACTGGATTGTGCATTAAGAGATTTTTTATATTAACCAAACTATAACAATTTTCATTGCCTAAGCTTTCATACAGTATTGTGTTATAATTATACCACATTTTAAGTCTTGCCGTAAAATATAATATCTTGAAAGTTTTCACTTAAGTGTATGGAACAAATTTGAAGTATTGTAATGCTTGCTTCTTCAAGACAGTCTGTTAAAATAAAATGGTTTTCTTCAAACTTAACGTTATTATATGACAATTTCTTGGTAACAAAAGCAAAATGCCTTGGTAAACTGAAATTAAACATATCTGTTTCAAGACGTTCAGCACTATCGCATATTACGTTGAAATTAAATCTCTTACCAAACATACTTGCTTGCATCTGTTGGTGTTTTTCAGAGAGTGTTAAGGTTATATTTTTAAAGTTTTTTGTGGTTTTTGAAATCCTTTTGAAATATTGGTGCCAAAACAATTTTTCTAATTAGTAAAAATCCAATTATTGGGTTTTTTAATAACAGCGGTCACCTCTCAGCAGTGGGCGGCATACCCTCCGAGAGTATTTCTGCCATGAAAAAGCTTCTCACAAAAAATGCATTCGCCGTTCGGAGCCGGCATAAAACTGTAGGTCCACCCAATTAGTAGGAAAAACAAAAAGGAGCACACCTAAATTTGGGAGAGAAGCTCAGCCATAAAACTCGTCAGAGTTATAATAGCGCCATTGTATTATTATTATAATTGCTATACGCATATTTTTAATCTGATTAAAAGTCAGGGATGGGCACCTCCCATACAAAATTTTCCGTTTTTTCGTAATATCTCTTGAAATATTTGTACTAGAATAATGAAAAATTTTGTGAAGGAATAATACAAAAATATATACTCAACGGATAAACAATTTAGGTCTTGGTAAAGCAGGGATGGGCACTCTCCTCCCATATAAACTGAAATTTTCACATCGAATATCTCTAGAAATATTTGTAGTAGGTTACTGAAAACTGGTGTGAGGGCATATGAGATAACTATGTATTAAACGCGAAAAACACTAGGTCTTGGTAAAGCAGGGATGGGCACCTCCCATACAGACTGAAACTTTCACAGCGAACATCTCTGGATATATTTGTAGTAAGGTACTGAAAACTGGTGTGAGGGCATGTGAGATAACTATGTATTAAACGGGTAAAAATGCTAGGTCTTGGTAAAGCAGGGATGGGCACCTCCCATACAAACTGAAATTTTCACATCGAATATCTCTGGAAATATTTGTAGTAGGGTACTGAAAATTGGTGTGAGGGCATGTGAGATAACTATGTATTAAACGGGTAAAAACGCTAGGTCTTTGTAAAGCAGGGATGGGCACCTCCCATACAAACTGAAACTTTCACAGCGAATATCTCTGGAAATATTTGTAGTAGGGTACTGAAAACTGGTGTGAGGCATGTGAGATAACTATGTATTAAACGGGTAAAAACGCTAGGTCTTGGTAAAGCAGGGATGGGCACCTCCCATACAAACTGAAATTTTCACAACGAATATCTCTGGAAATATTTGTAGTAGGGTACTGAAAAATGGTTTGAGGGCATGTGAGATAACTATATATTAAACGGGAAAAACACAAGGTCTTGGTAAAGCAGGGATGGGCACCTCGCATACAAACTGAAATTTTCACAGCGAATATCTCTGGAAATATTTGTAGTAGGGTCCTGAAAACTGGTGTGAGGGCATGTGAGATAACTATCTATTAAACGGGTAAAAACGCTAAGTCTTGGTAAAGCAGGGATGGGCACCTCCCATACAAACTGAAACTTTCACAGCGAATATCTCTGGAAATATTTGTAGTAGGGTACTGAAAAATGGTGTGAGGGCATGTGAGATAACTATATATTAAACGGGAAAAAGACTAAGTCTTGGTAAAGCAGGGATGGGCACCTCGCATACAAACTGAAATTTTCACAGCGAATATCTCTGGAAATGTTTGTAGTAGGGTACTGAAAACTGGTGTGAGGGCATGTGAGATAACTATATATTAAACGGGTAAAAACGCTAGGTCTAGGTAAAGCAGGGATGGGCACCTCCCATACAGACTGAAATTTTTACAGCGAAAATCTCTTGAAATATTTATAGTAGGGTACTGAAAATTGATGTTGGGCATATGAGATAATTACGTACTCAACGGACAAAAGAAAATAAGAAAACTATCTTTGACGTCAAGAATGATATTTTTCTATGTAACTTTTTTGGACTAACTCAATATGCTAATATTTTTAAAAGCACGTGGTGTGAAACCCGCGGGTAACCTCTAGTATATTTATGTAATTAAATGAATGTGTATATTAATGTGTAAGGAAGATGCTAAGAAAGTATTTTTATCGAAAACCGCTGAACGCAGAAGAAAAGGGAGGCCTCCACTGCGTTGGGAAGATCAGGTGGACAGTGATGCTGACTCCCTAGGTATTCCCAAGTGGCGCCACGCTGCGCGAAACAGAAATAGCTGGCGCGCTTTATTGAACTCGGCCAGAATCGTCTAGACGGTTACGTGCCAATTAAGTAAGTAAGTAAGTATATTAATTTTTGCTTCAATATCAAAATAAGGTAAATTGCCAAAAATTCGGAATTTTTTAGTGAATTTTAAGTCACTGAGCTACGAAGCGGAATACTCAGAAAATTCAAAAAATTTTAGTAAAACTTTAATGAAAATTTGTTTAGTGTTTGCCCAATATTTGCACAAAGTTTTAATTGATATTGTTTATATCATCCATATGTATGTATCTCACTCTAAATCATAAAGTGATACAGCTCGAAATTCAAAAATTTAAAACGATGAAGTGCTTTTTCTTTACAAACAAGGCAAATTCATTATATGGTAATGGCAGGACGAATTCGGCAATATTCGCCTCGATTCGCTTTAAGTTTTTGTCCATCTGAATGTCAAACTCAAAGTCAAATATTTCTTTGTATGACATTCTTCTGTACACGGCGAGTTAAAAACGAGAAGAAGAAGAAGAAGTCAGCTGTTCACTTACCATTACCATATGAATGAATTTGCCTTGTCTACAAGAAAGTCTATGGAGAGAATTGACATACGAGTATAACGTTAGTTTTCCAGGCAAAGCCTATGGGAAAGAATTTGGGGAAGTCGCCAGATTATAAAATCTATTATGGAGAAAACCCGACTTAAAAAATTTCTTACGAAAACTTGGTAATTTAAAAATTCTGCACGAAAAGTAGCACTATAAATTTTTGCCTGACAAAATGTTGCAATAATTTTATATGCAATTCGTCTGCCAAAAGTCGAAAATGCTACTTTTCTAAAAATTTTAAGTGCTAGTTTTCGTCAGCCAAAAGTCGAGTGCTACTTTTTCAAATACACATTTAAAGTGCTAGTTTTCGTCAGACACAAAAAAGCGGGTGGTAGTTTTCGTACGGTACGGCGATTAAACATACATAAGAATATTTCTTTTTGTTCAAATGGTATTGAATTTTTACTTTTGATCTCTTTGTTTTTATGTCAAATAAGTGAATAAACCAATTTTTTGTTTAATACATTTTGTTTTATTTGCCCTCCCCCCCCAAAAGTACCACATTTTTTCTAAGTTGTACCGCGAAACCCCCTTTTTGGTCTCGTCGATCCCCCTTTCGCCATTTTTCATCTGGCAACCCTAGGCGTGGCACAACCATACATACTTAATCTTTCATGCTGAATATCTCTGGAAGTGTTTTCCGTAGGATATCAAAACTTGGAGGGATAGGGAGATATCTCCGAAACCAATCGAGATATTGAATTTAATAGAATTACTTATTGCAGCACTCATCAGCACCTTTTATTTGATACCCATATTGTACTAACACATTTTGGATCACCCTTGGTCCACATATTGGTCGATAACTCCGAAACTGGTTGAGCTATAGAAATAAGGGATATCTTAAATCTTAAAGTAGACTTCTATAATAATAATAATACAATGGCGCTATTATAACTCTGACTAGTTTCATTCAATTCCATCATTCCAATTTTTAGTGACCCGCGCACCAACATAAGGACAGACAGACAGTCAGACCGACAGAAATTTTAAAAACAGTTCATTTGGATTCCTCTAGCTCCTTTTTTTATTTTCTGTATAACTGCAACCTACAGAGATCAACGGTTGCAATTTTATTATATGTAGAGATACTCAGTTTTCGCACGTGTAACGTTAGCAGTGCTTTGTGTAACGTAGGCAGTGCCTTATTTTATGTTAAATTATGTTAAAAAATCCTAAAGATTTTGGTAAAGCGGTATGCCAAGACCTTGTGACATCCTTGCTATATAACATAAAGTAAAATTGGGATGATTGTCTCAGCAAGTTCGCAGAAATTAAACCAAACATGATCTGTATCTTGATCTCACTTCCAAATGATGTAACGTTAGCAGTGCGTTTCACGCGCTTATAACTTTTACGGTATGGTAGCCATCAGACTAATTTTACTCCTGAAATGAAGGTATAGGTCTACCTGATAGCGTAAGTAGCAGAACCTTGGACGTTTCTAACACTTTTGTTATTATTTCGTATAAACTAAATAAAAACTCCATGCGAATGTAACGTTAGCAGTCAGAAAAATGACCATGTGATGATGCATAATTTTGTGTTTTTCTGGGTATCACTTCATTCAAAAGAATTTTTCTCTAAAGTTGCAAGTGCGATAACCACAAGCAGTACCTCGTTCGAAAGGAAATTAAAATACGCTTCCAATGACACAACTTGTAGCGGTTGAACAAAACCTCGCTGAGCGATAGCTGGTCAAAAATTTGTTAATTTCTTGCGATTTTTTTTTTAATTGTTTTACTAATTTTTGTTCCGGGTTCCGAGATATAGGTCAAAACGTGGACCCGGATGACCCCGGAATTTTTCTGAGCAATATTCATATAAAAAGAAAGGCTTTGAGCAGGGCTTTTACATGGAGCTGTACTCATTATGATTCCTAGGTTGGGTCCCCAGATATGGGTCAAAATGTGGACCCGGATGACCCCGAAACGTTTCTGAGCAATAATAATATAATATACTGTCGCGTTATACAAAAATATATGAGAATATTACACTTTCATATTAAATACCATATACTATTTTTTCGCTTATTACTAACTATACGTAAATTTTACGTATAGTGATTTGCGCCAATCGCTCTCACACCTTCAAATTACAACATTTGCTCTACTTTTATATTCATGTATACGTAAAAATACATGCTGCAAGCACTGCTGGAGTTAGGTACCGTTACAGCATGTTATACTTGTGCAATCACAATTTGAAAATTCTATATACGTAAAATTTACCTACATTATGGTTCTAGGGTTAAATGCATATTTTGAGAACTTAAGAAGCATTTATAAGTATTTAATACTTAATTTTTAGTGCATATTTTGCCTTGCCCTAATATTACTATGTATTATTATTCTAAAACTTCATTTTAATATATTGCAAAGTAAAAACCTCGTCTCGTCGTTAACATGAGCTGAACGCCTTGGTAGCTTTGGTACATAGAAATTGACCTGATCTTTCTTCGCCCCAAGTAGTGACGCCGGATTAAGGGCTGCAGAGTTTAAGGCCTGGGCCGCGTTATTCAGTGTTGCTGGATTTAATGCTGCGTTAATCCTTTATTGTGTTTTTTTGCGTTATTGTTGCATATATATATGAAAGGATAAAGTCAAAACAATAAATTTCAATAATCAAATAATTATATTCATAGACAAATAACAACCGAGATACCTAAGATAAATATAGTTATTTACTATTACATTATCGGCATTCTGGTTTTTTTTTTTTTCATATAATAATCACGTCAAGTGATCTGAGAAATATTAAGGAATGTTAAGATCCCAAAGGTTTTATGCTTCATTTAAATTGCATTTTATACCATGTCTCCACATAACGTGTTTCGCTCTTTTTTTCTGCACTCGCTCTCTCAATCTTGTTTCGACCTCAAAACGAGTGCCGAAACTCGCTAATTTCCATACAAATTTCTGAGAGCCAGTGAAGATTGAAACACTTGTTTCGTTCTCAATACTCTTGCCAAACGCGATGATATTGATGACTTCTCTAATTTTGTATCGAAAATCTATCGAAATCTCACACAGACCAAAACAAAAACGCAAAAATAAGCAAACATACAAACATTTAAGAAGAACAAGAAAGATAAATGTTAAACTGAATAACGATCAGCCACGTGCAGACGGGTGATTTAGCGAGATGTTTCCCTAGATGTTTCGCTAGCGAATCAAGTTATGTGGAGACGGGCTTTTAGTATGCATGTTTTGTGTCTATTAGGGATTCCAATCCCAGGATCCCGTATTTTTTGACACCCCGAAAATTCCGGGATTGCTAGAATTTGATCCCGGGATTTTCTGGATGAAATAAAGACAGAATATTCCCCTATTATAGCAAAGAAAAGTTGTATTTTATATAATTTTTATTACTTACACATGTGTTAACGAACTGTCAAATTCTTCTGCATTCATGTTTCTATGACATTTCGTTTTCACATGCGTTCTCGTTCTTAGTTGCTTCATGACCCGATTTCGAGCTGCGTTCCATTAACAGTAAACTAACTGTACATACGCAGGAAAGATAAGCGAATTGTGTGTTTCACTAATAATAAAAGAACTTTACACAAGAAAGATAAAATGTTTAGCGTCAAAGAGATTGTGTCCACTAAAGATATTCATATTACAAATCGGACCAAAATTGATTTTAGCCGCCCAACTGCCCAAAGTAAATTTATCGACCCAGATTTGGTCTGAAAGGCCCAATTTCGGCATCACTGGATTGTTATACTCTCTCGTTTTGTCGTAGTAAGAGCGCCCAAAAAAAGTGCCCCCAAATTTTTTTTTAGCAAGAAACACATTTTTATATATTTTTGTGGTTTACTAATATCTTTAGCTGCACGCAATTAATTTTGCAGATTGCCGATATATTTCGGTTGCTGAACTGCAACCGTCTTCAGGGCAAAACTATTGACAAAAATAAAATCAATTATAAAAACATATTGTTTACAAAAAGCACAATTAATACACTAACAAATTAAATTAAATTAAATTAAACCTGTACGTACATTTATTAACACGTCCGTACCTAGTGACGTGGAGTTCTAAAACTGTCGGTTTGTTAGTAAATGTTTATATATATGAGCGCAATTATCTGTATCGGTTTTGTAGTTTAGTCTTATGTTTGGTGGTGTGTTAATTATGTGTAACATTTCCAATGTAAAGCGCTTACTATATTGTTGTTCTTGTTGGAGAACTTTCGCTTCGTTGAAGTTCGGACAGTGGCCGGTGGTTGCACAGTGGGCCATAAGTGCTGTTTTTTGGTTGTTAACTTGATGGCATTGTTTGAAGTCGGATTTGTGTTGTGTTAATCTAGTTTTTAGTTTTGATTTTGTTGTACCTACATACACACTTTTCCATGTTTCATTTTTGTTGCCGTTGCATGGAATCTACTCAACTAGAACGTTATTTTTATTTTGTAAGCTCGACATATTAGGTGACTTGACAACATATAGAATTCAAAGACAAGATCCTACATCGGGCTTACAAAATAAAAATAACGTTCTAGTTGAGAAATTGTATAAAATGGAGCTCATATCAAAACCCGAAAAAAACAAGTTAACCACAACCACGGCACTGCCCCCAAGAATTTATGGCCTGCCAAAGATACACAAGGAAGGGATACCGTTGAGACCAATATGTTCAGCAATTGGATCACCGTCATACGGACTCTGCAAATATATAGTAGACATACTGAAGAATGTAACGGCAAACTCTATATACAACAGAAACTCTATATATATCAGAAAAATGGACAACAATAAAACAACATACGAAAATACCAAAAAGAATGTTCATGGAAATAATTGAATTTTGCATTAAAGAAAATAGATATTTTAAATACAGTGATAATATATACACACAACTAAAAGGAATGCCGATGGGATCCCCAACTTCCCCAGTGATAGCCGACATTATAATGGAAAAACTCTTAGAAACCACAATAGAAAAATTAGGACGAAAACCAAGGTTACTTACCAAATATGTAGATGACTTATTTGCAATAGTAAACGAGAATGATATCACAACCACACTTGATGCCCTTAATTCCTTTGACAAAAATATTAAGTTTACGATGGATATAGAAAACGAGGGAAAATTAGTTTATCTCGACTCAATCATAAACAGATGTGGAAACCAATTAAAATTAAAGTGGTATAAAAAACCAACATCATCAGGACGAATCATCAACTTTAATTCAAAACACCCAAAGTCGATGATAATTAATACAGCAATGGGCTGTATACGAAGGATGATGCAGGCTTCAGACCAGACTTACCACAAACAAATTCAAAAAGAAGTAACTGTGATATTGAAAGATAACGATTTTCCGAGTAAAACAATTAAAACACTTTTAAGAAAATTCAAAAATAAAAACAGTCCAGAAAAACCAAAAACACCTGTGATATTTAAATCTGTAACTTATGTACCTAAATTATCTGAACGGCTATCAAAATCCAACTTTTACGACAAAGACAAAATAAAAATTGCTCACAAACCCTCAAATACATTAAAGAACTTATTTAACCAAACAAAATCTAAAATAAACGCTACAGAAAAGAGCAATATAGTATATAAGATTCCATGCAACGGCAACAAAAATGAAACATGCAAAAGTGTGTATGTAGGTACAACAAAATCAAAACTAAAAACTAGATTAACACAACACAAATCCGACTTCAAACAATGCCATCAAGTTAACAACCAAAAAACAGCACTTATGGCCCACTGTGCAACCACCGGCCACTGTCCGAACTTCAACGAAGCGAAAGTTCTCCAACAAGAACAACAATATAGTAAGCGCTTTACATTGGAAATGTTACACATAATTAACACACCACCAAACATAAGACTAAACTACAAAACCGATACAGATAATTGCGCTCATATATATAAACATTTACTAACAAACCGACAGTTTTAGAACTCCACGTCACTAGGTACGAACGTGTTAATAAATGTACGTACAGGTTTAATTTAATTTAATTTGTTAGTGTATTAATTGTGCTTTTTGTAAACAATATGTTTTTATAATTGATTTTATTTTTGTCAATAGTTTTGCCCTGAAGACGGTTGCAGTTCAGCAACCGAAATATATCGGCAATCTGCAAAATTAATTGCGTTTTATTTTGACCTGAAGCCAGTGTAGCTAAAGATATTAGTAAAGATGAAGAAGGTCGCAAACGACAACAACAAGTTTTTGTGGTTTATTTAATGCTTAAAGCAGTTCACAGGTTAAGGAACAGTGTAAAACTAGAGCAAACATATACATTTTTAATTCAAGTGTACATATATCTATTATATAACAAGTAAGGAAGCCTAAGTTCGAGTGGAATCGAACATTAGATACTCAGCTGTATGTTTTCATTGTTTGTTTGCGTTTGATGGAAACACGGATTATTTTATATAAAGCGAGTGCCGCATAAAGTGGGCGTAGCCACGCCCATTTTCAACATTTTTATCAGTCATCCAACTAAGCATATGAATATTATTATTTGTGCAAAAATTTCATTCCTTTATGACTTCTAATTATAAAGATGTCACGTTACAAATTCCCAAAGGGTGTTCCAGAAATATCTTTGCTAAAAAGTAGGCGTGGTCATAAACCGATTTCAATAAATTTTTGCGTGGCTATTAACACAAGTTATAAAAGTATATAAACCAAGTTTCGTCATAATATCTCAATTATTTGTTGAGTTAAAGGCTCAGAAATCTCGTATATTCCTGCTTCTAAAAAAGAGGCGGTGCCACGCCCATTTTCCAAAATTTTTACGGTTTTTGTTTTATGTTCTTAGTAGGACTCCTGTCATAAAATTTTAATGATATATCTTTATATTTGACAGAGATATCGCTTAAAATGTTTCTATTAGGCCACTTTATAACACACATATATAAAAGTGGGCGTGGCCGTCAACCGATTTTGGAAATTTTACGTCCAAACATTTGTCTAATTAAGTATATCACGCCTACCAAATTTCATCGATATATCTTCAACGGTTTCTGAGTTATGACTCATAAAACTTTCAATGTTTGCCCCTTAATAAGTGGGCGTGGCACCGCCCATTTTCCAAAATTTCACCATATTTCTTCATAAGGGTCTGAGCTCAATAAGTGTGTGAAATTTTATCACTCTAGCTCTATTAGTGACTGAGATACAAAATTTCCGATTTTTACTATATAGGGGAGGTGGGCGTGGTCATGGTCCGATTTCGCCTATTTTCAATACCATCCGTTCCTGTCTTCATACCAACTTACATTTCAAATTTCATCAAAATATCTCAATTTTTGCGCGAGTTATCGTGCTCACAGACGGACAGACGGACAGACGGACGGGCATGGCTCAATCGATTTCTCTTTTCACCCTGATCATTTTGATATATATAAGTCTATATCTATCTCGATTATTTCATTCTGTTACAATCCACCGTTAGGAAATCAAAACTATAATACTCTGTGTACTAGTACAGCTGAGTATAAAAATGAATGTGTGTGTGTATGTGTGTGTGTGTGTGTGTGTTATTTATGGACTACCAAAGTAATCAACCGATCTTTATGAAATTTTCACAGTAGATTCATATGGTATATGCGCTGGTGATAGGGTATACAGACTTTCGGAAAAGTGGGAACTTCCCGGAATATAGGCCCAAATGTGGACCCAGAGTGATCCAGCAAGTCTTTTAGCAATATTGTTATCAAATGAAAGGTGCTGAGCAGGCCTTCAACATAGAGTTATTTTCATTGCGATGCCTAGGCCGGGTCCCGAGATATGGGTCAAAACGTGGACCCGGATGAACCCTGAATATTTCCGAGCAATATTGGTAGCAAATGAAAGGTGTCGAGCAGAGCTTCAACATACATATATTTTCATTGTTATTTTTTAAGTCGTTTTCCCAGAGATGGTTCAAGTAGTGGGCCCGGATGGTGATGGATGGCCCCGTTAAAGGTAAAGGTAAAGGTAAAGTTAAAGGTAAAGGTAAAGGTAAAGGTAAAGGTAAAGGTAAAGGTAAAGGTAAAGGTAAAGGTAAAGGTAAAGGTAAAGGTAAAGGTAAAGGTAAAGGTAAAGGTAAAGGTAAAGGTAAAGGTAAAGGTAAAGGTAAAGGTAAAGGTAAAAAGCAGAGACCAACTTTAACAGTTAACACTTATTTTCATTCCATTTCAGTCTGACGGAAACACAAAAACGCTGAGCGCAAAGTGTTTCCCACTGACTGAAACAGAAAACTCTCGCACTCAAAGTTTTTCTCACCGTGGGCGACCTCTCTCAACGATCTTCTTTCTGTTGCCATTTAAGAGTTATATTTCAACAATCAAAAATATCCCTCAGCAAGTGACGGTTTCAATGAGACTTTTATTTTTTTCCGTCCTTTGATAACAGTTAAAAACGGAGGGATAAAGAAAAGTGTTGCTGAAAAATATTTTTGCATACATAGATATGCATGTACGTTCCTGCGCATACGCATGTGTGCAAATGGAAGAAAATTTGTATTCGTGGTATGACTGTATTTAAAATAACCAATTTTGTAACTTAGCAGGTATGAACAGGAATTTTATTTTGAATAATTAATTAATAGATAATATATGTAAGTATTAAAATATAATTTGTTGTTAGATTCGTTACTTACATATTTATGTACATACCTATTAATATAGGTATTTAATTATAAAGGCATGTGTCTGAATTTTTTTACATACTCTGCAGGGAAGTTAATGAGTAACTAGAGAACAGAATTTCTGGTTCAGAACTAGCGAAAATGTGTCAAAGAGGCACCAGTTCATTTGCCGTCGGCTTTGCATATTTCTGCAATTCTTATACATGCATACATATGTATGTATTTACATATGTACATATTAACATATCATAGTTAAGCTTAGTAGTACGTAGGTGCATACCTGTGTACATAACTATTTTATATTATTATTGTTAATACTTAGACTTCGGCTTTATTAAAAATAACGAATTTATTATTTTGGTATTATAATTTTACCGCCTCTCACTTAAAATTTAATAAAAGGCGACTACCTAATCTACATATGCATAAAAAGAGGTCGTTACATATGTACATACATATGTATGTACATATATGCAAAAAAATTTTAAACGAAAGATTCAATAATCTTATATTATAAATGTGAAATGGAAATTGTCTTTAAGATCAATTGGCGAGAAAGCCGCTGAACGGATCCTCACGGAACTTTGCACACCTAGGTATTTTCACCCGGTAATTGCTACAGGCATATTTTTAGTCTGATTAAAAGTCAGGGATGGGCACCTCCCATACAAAATTTTCCTTTTTTCCGTAATATCTCTTGAAATTTTTGTACTAGAATAATGAAAATTTTTGTGAAGGAATAATACAAAAATATATACTCAACGGATAAACAATTTAGGTCTTGGTAAAGCAGGGATGGGCACTGCCCTCCCATATAAACTGAAATTTTCACATCGAATATCTCTGGAAATATTTGTAGTAGGGTACTGAAAACTGGTGAGAGGGCATGTGAGATAACTATGTATTAAACGGGTAAAAACGCTAGGTCTTGGTAAAGCAGGGATGGGCACCTCCCATACAAACTGAAATTTTCACATCGAATATCTCTGGAAATATTTGTAGTAGGGTACTGAAAACTGGTGTGAGGGCATGTGAGATAACTATGTATTAAACGGGAAAAACACTTGGTAAAGCAGGGATGGGCACCTCGCATACAAACTGAAATTTTCACAGCGAATATCTCTGGAAATATTTGTAGTAGGGTTCTGAAAAATGGTGTGAGGGCATGTGAGATAACTATATATTAAACGGGAAAAACACTTGGTAAAGCAGGGATGGGCACCTCGCATACAAACTGAAATTTTCACAGCGAATATCTCTGGAAATGTTTGTAGTAGGGTACTGAAAGCTGGTGTGAGGGCATGTGAGATAACTATGTATTAAACGGGTAAAAACGCTAGGTCTTGGTAAAGCAGGGATGGGCACCTCCCATACAGACTGAAATTTTGACAGCGAAAATCTCTTGAAATATTTATAGTAGGGTACTGAATATCTCTATATTTCACATTTTTGAAATCGCATTCGTTAAATTTAAAAGACAAGCAATTTTGATTTTTCGCTTGTAGAAAAGACCGAATTATGCATATTACACTCAGATCTTGGCATCCTCAATTACATTTTTTTTTTTCAATTACAATTATGTACATGTAATTGGTAATTGATATTTTTCTATTACAATTCCAAGTTACCACCCTATACGTGGCAACATTTTGATACCATTTCAGCGATTCCATTCCGTTAGTATGGAAGTGCTTTGACAGCATTACTATTTGTGCCAGAATACCAATTGAAAAGATGGTAACGAATTTCAGCAACATAAATTACCAGTAAAGTAATTTTGCGGTAACGCTCTGAATAGGACCATATGTATCAATCTTGATCTTAAAGGTATGAAAGAGAGGTTGTCGCAATAGCGCTTTCTTGCTTTGTTGCTATTGTTTTTTTTTTCTTGAAAAATGTCCATGTTAAAGGGAAGAAAACATAAAATCACATTCAACTACAACAAAACTTATTTCCAATTCGACTTGTTTGACATTAGCACAATTTTAGTACACATATACAATTCACATTAGCTGATCCACAAACACAACCTTAGTTAGATAGACCTTGACTAAGAGAAATACAAATTTCATGTGATCTCATTATGTATTGATACAATTGTAAGATGACAGTGAATAAGTGGTAAGAAAAGTCCACAAACGCATCTCTGATCTCCACAACAAAAAAATGGAAGTGAAATTTGGTGCTAAGATCGGACCCAGAGCTAAAGCAAAAAATTTTGGGAGCGGAGCAGGAGCGAGGCTAAATTTAGCTAAATTTTTTTTTTTTTCGGATATAGTATTTATTGTATCATTCTTGGAGAATATGACAATTTTTATAAAATCTTAACCTAGTATACAATGACGTTATTCGTTGCCACTGCTTCAAATAACATTTGGATGAAAAGCAATTTTATTTGACATAAAATAAATACTTATGAATACATTTACTATGTGTATGGGAATATTTTTGTTTTTCTTAGAGTATGTTCATATGTATGTATGTAATTTTATTTCATATTCATTCATTATGTTATTCATTTTCAAGATTGTATAGTATTAAAAGTTCGTACGGCCTGACAGGACAGGTTATCGATGACACAATCGTGTGTTGCATTAGGAATTGCTCTTGCAGTTTCGTATTGGAAGGAATTCCAATAAGCTGCGTGTATGAACTTAGAAATTTTTACGGCCTAATGGGATAGGCTCGTCAGGAACACAATAATATATATGTTATACATGTGTATTAGTAAATGCTATTGTAGCTTTCTGAATGGAAGGATTTTCAGTAAGCTGCTTTTTGTAATTTAGAGGTTTTATGGCCTAATAGGATAGGCTCTTCGAAGTTTTAATTTTAGGCTCTAGCCTTGGTCACAATTTAGCTGGATATCCTTTCTCTTTAACCGCCTGGGGTATCTCTGTTCTAGCAGACTTTTAGCCAGTATGTTTGGATGATTGCTTAGTCTTGAGGCGTAGTTAGTTTGTATATTTCTTACTTCTTCAACAACTGTGTTAATCTTTAGATCCCTGTGTATAGCGGAATTTTTCACGTACCAGGACGCCCGGCATATTGTTCTTAATATCTTAGATTGTAGCCTTTGTATTCTTTCTAGACTGGATTTGGATGCTGAACCCCAAAGCTGTATTCCAAATATCCAGGATAGTCTTATCACCATATTAAATAAAAGTATTTTGTTGTCTAGGCTTAATTAAATTTTGGACCAATGATCCATTGTAAATTGCTTATTTCAGCTTTGCTTGCATTATCTTATTATCAATATGATATTTCCAAGTAAGCCTTCTGTCTAAGGTAACACCGAGGTAGGTGACGTAATCTTTTTGGGTTACTATTTTGCCATTAATAAAGACAGAGGGGCAGGTATCTTTTTTTAGAGTAAAAGTGACTTGTACACACTTAGATTCATTGAGTTTAATTCTCCAATCTGAAAGCCATTGTTCTACAAGTCTTAGATGGCTTTGCAACCGTCTGGCAGTGTTGAGGGATTTGAGTGTACACTAGGTATTGCTGTGCCATCCGCAAATGTTGAAGTAGTGAGATTTTCATTAGTGGGCAAGTCACTTGTGAATATTAAATATAGAATGGGTCCCAAAACACTACCTTGTGGAACTCCGGCGAAGATTGGATAGCTTTCAGTGGTATAACTTTTTTGCCTTACTCGAAACTTTCTTCCCGTTAGAAAGTTCTCTAAAATAAGGCATATATTGTACGGAAGTGTACGTCTTATTTTAAATAATAATCCTTCTAGTCATACCTTGTCGAAAGCTTGTGCTACGTCTAGGAAGAGTGCAGTGCAATACTTCTTGGTTTCAAAAGCCGACCATATTTGAGTTACTATTCTATGCACTTTCTCTATCGTACCATGTTTTTCCCTAAACCCGAATTGGTGACTTGGAATAGTCCCGTGTGTGCCTAGGATGGGCTGCATTTTTTTCAGCAACAACTTTTCAAATAGCTTGGGTTTGAAATTAAGCTAATTGGTCTATAAGAGTTTAACAGGGTTGGGTTTTTGCCTGGTTTTGGAATCATAATGATTTCGGAGAGTTTCCAAGATTCAGGAAAGTAGTTTAGTCGCAGGAGACTATTGAAAACGTATAATAATAACTTGGTAGCAACTGGAGGGAGTTTTTTTTTACCATTTCACCGGTTATTCTGGATGTCGTTACAGATAACATTATTCAGGTCATTTATGTTGTATTGGAGAGAGACTGTTGGTAAGCGAAGGGCATGTTCTGAGAGGAAATTGCTCCCTGGATTAGGAGTAAATACCCTCGAATTGTGGGCTGCAAATGCGGTTCCTTTTTCCTGGTCACTTCGAGCAAAGTCACCGTTTTCGATTCGTACTGGAGGGTCCTGCAAAACTGGCCTTTTGAAATTTTTCAGTGACCGCCACAATGAGTAGTCTTTAGAAGATGTAGCTGTCAAGGACTTAATTTTCTTTTGGAAATCTGCTTCTTTTTTATCCTGCAATAGCATCTGAAGCTCTTTAGTGCATTTTTTCAGTTCGTATTTCAAAGTGGGAGAGCGTAACCTCTGCCAGTCTTTCCTACTATGCCTTTTCTTGTGAACGAGATCGGTGATATCGTTTCCTTTGAAATAATTAGGGACACTCCTCTGGGTAGTGTTAGGCTGTGGGTGCGTTGATACTTTTGCTGCTACTTGAAGGACATTTGTGAAGTCAGTAATCGCAGAGTCTACTTCGGCTGCTGATTTAAGGCTTGTATTTAAGTTGGTATGAGAACTGATAAATTTTTTGTACTTAAGCAAGTTTGTAAATTTATTGGTTAAGCTCAAATTCAATTCGTTGTAAGATGGGATTATATCAATAGTGGTGACACAAGGAAAGTGATCATATGATAGATCGAAAGACGATTTTATCTTAATTAATTGTCTTTCGATTCCACGAGTTACACCAAAATCTATTAGGTCGGGAGTTTTGCTTCTATCAGTAGGCCAATATGTTGGCTGACCAGTGGAAATAATGTCTAGGTCATTGCTTAAAATTGCTTTGAATAGGTTTCTTCCCTTTGGTGTTATCAGTCTGGAGCCCCAAAATGTATGTTTAGCGTTATAATCAACCGCTTCAAGAAACCGTGGGCCCAACTTGGTAAAGAATTCAGTAAATTGGGATTCTGTTATATTGAAACGGGGAGTGCAGTTACAGTGAGCCCACCAGAGCTATCTTCTACGTGCACTGATGTTGAGTGTATATAATTCCTGCAATATTTTCCCAGTACACGATGCGTAATCCGTTTTCTAATAAGTATTCCGGTTCCACCTCTAGCTTTACCTTCGGGGTGCTTGGTGTCGTAGAACGCAAAGCCGTCAATACTAAAATTATTAAAGGCCGTCAAATGAGTTTCAGAGATTAGCATTATGTGTATCTGCTGTCTTTCTAGAAATATTTGGAGTTCGTTCCGGTGTTGGCTTAGGCCGTTAGCATTCAAAAAACCTATATTGAGTGAATTCATGGTCTTGTTAAGATTGTTTGTAATAGGAGGTTTTGGTTTCTAATTAATTCTTGCATCATATTTTGCATTGATTTCATGTGATCTTGCATCATTTGCACAAAACTGTTTAAAGTTTTTTCCAAGTTTGTAGATGGAGTGGGAGTCTCCTGCGATTCAGGCTCCGCTATACCTTTGAGGGCTTGGGAATATGTCCTGAAATGGTTCTGACGAACATTATTATTGACCGCAGTTGGAACATTTTGGGATTTTGGAACTAGATGGGGCTTTGGAATCAAGGCGGCGCTAGTGGTTTTCTTAGTACCCTTTTCCTTTAAGGAAGTATACACCGAGCAGGCTCTGTAATTTGCAGTGTGATTTTCTCCGCAATTACTACATTTCTTTAATTGTGAGTTATCTCTTGGTTTCACACAATCCTTGGAGGTATGTAAATCCCCACAGATAACGCAAACACTAGGCAATGTACAGTACCGCTTAGTGTGCCCAAACTCCTGACAGTTGTGGCATTGTACAGGGCCCACCCGTTTGTGTGGTTCTTCCACCGAGATACGACGGTGCAGAAGGTACCGTAGGTTGTATATGGGATGTACATCTCCCTTCTTTAAGAGTTGGAACTCGGGATCTATTTCTACACGAAACATTGGTTGTGGTATGTTCGATTTATTTTTTATATTGTGTACATATCGTACTTTAAATCCTTCTTCTTTTAAAGAGTTCTCAATTTCAATGGGATTCACGGAACTTTCTATTCCTTTCAACACAACTGACAAGCCGCAGCTACTCTTTAATTGGAATGTATAAAATGACCTTTTTTTTCAAAATCGTTAGTTACTTTTCGGAAGTATTCCTCGCCGTATGTTTGGATTTTCACTTCCTGGATATTTCCCTTTTTAAGAGGTACAATATGGAAGTTTTTTTCCCCTATTAATGCTACCAATTTATTTACAAGTATACGAGAACTTGGTTCTCTCAGATAAATTGGTTAAGGTTTGGCTTTTTTTTGCGATACTTCAGGATTTTTCTCTTCATTTTGGGCAAGGAGAGTAAACTTGTTGTTGGCCAGTGCTCCATCTTTAGATGGTTCTTTCACCATGGAATTTTTTAAAACCTTATTAGGCTTATCACTTTTCTCCGGGGACCGCTTTCTTTTTACTAATATATAGCAGTCCATTCCGGTCTGAACCTTTTCGCCCACTTTATGCATTTCACTGCTCGTTTTGTTAGTAGCAGCTGTGGATAGAATTATATTCCCTGAGGGTTGAATGGGGGGGAAATTGTGCAATATTGCCTGGGATGGCTGGGGAACAAGATCGTGCTCGTGCTTGATCGCTTGTGTTATCTTTAGAGACCTTTAGGTTGTTTTCATTTGAACTGTACCTCAATGTGAAGTACGCATTATTCTTCAACGTACTATTGGTAGAGTGAGTGCCTGGAGCACTCATTTAAGAATTTTTATCGTGTGGAAAGACACAAGCAACAATTATTATTCAGAACGCTCTTGGGCAGTACCTACCAGCTAGAATCGCTATGTGCCATAATCCGAACAACTAAATTTTCATTGTGCGTTGATGAGTCCACTGATATACTTAAGTAATACGAAATTACTCAGTCTTGTAGTGAGAGTATGTATAAACTTTTCAGTGAAAGACTTTTTTTGGTTTGGTCCGTGTTGAAACCTGCGACGCTATCAGTTTACATAATACGATAAAACAGTATTTCATCGAAAACAATGTTCCTTATGAAAACAATATGATTGCATTTGTCGCAGATGGGGCAAAAAATGGATGACGATTTTTATTTTTAAATTGACGATTTGGGACAAAAAAAATCTGGCAACACTGCTGGGAACAGTCAATAGGGAGAGTAGTCATACATACATATAGACGGCGATATTAGAGAAGCGGAGCGGAAGATTGTCCGAGATCCGCTCAACGCTAACCTCTACACCAACAAGAAGACGACGAGGAGAACCAACATGGGAATAGCAAGACGTTGACTGGCGGCGAATTATTCATTTCCAAGAAACACATATGTATATAAAAACCCTATTTTATTTCCACTTACCTTCTCACTATTAATTTTGTTTTACATTTTTGGATCCATTGGTCAATTTTATATTTAGTTAGTTTCTTTACACATTTTCCGAGATTAAGTTTTTGAAGTTAACTTCTTAGGCGGCGATACAGAGTTTTTATGGAGAGTGAAATTTGAAATTTGATGCAACGGAAGTTGGCTCCTGAAATGGCAGCCATTTTAGCTGATTTTTAGTTTAAAAAAAATAAACCTTGATATCGCGTGGTTCGAGAACCTACAATCCCTCGCTTCCAGACCTGACACTCTACCGCTGCGCCATCACACCACCTGCGTTGGGTATGTCAAATTCTGCACTTAAACTGAACTAACAATTACAACTCACTCACGTATGTACATATACATGTACACTGTAAGTACATAACAGCGCTGTGGTGAAATAAGCGTGGTGAGAATGTTAATAACACAAGCAGAAATTAAAGTACACCGTTTGACACAACTCGCGTAACTAGCGCAGTAGCTCAGCTGTAAGATGCTTGGCTTCCAATTTAAGTGAAGTTGGTTCAAGTCCAGGTCGAGCCAATTTTTTGTTCCTTTTTTTCTTTTTATACTCAGCTGTACTAGTACACAGAGTATTATAGTTTTAATCACATAACGGTGGATTGTAACAGAATGAAATAACCGAGATAGATATAGACTTATATATATCAAAATGATCAGGGTGAAAAGAGAAATCGATTGAGCCATGTCCGTCCGTCCGTCCGTCCGTCCGTCCGTCTGTCCGTCCGTCCGTCTGTAAACACTCTAACTCGCGCAAAAATTGAGATATTTTGATGAAATTTGGAATGCAAGTTGGTACCGAGACTGGGACGGTTGGTATTGAAAATGGGCGAAATCGGACCATGACCACGCCCACTTTTCCTATATAGAAAAAATCGGAAATTTGGTATCTCAGTCCCTAATATAGCTGGAGCGATAAAATTTTACCCACATGTTGAGCTCAGGCCCCTATGAAGAAATTTTATGAAATTTTGGAAAATGGGCGGTGCCACGCCCACTTATTAAGGGTCAAACATTGAAAGTTTTATGAGTCATAACTCAGAAACCGTTGAAGATATGTCGATGAAATTTGGTACGCGTGATTTACTTACTTAGGCAAATGTTCTGACGGAAAATTGTCAAAATCGGTTGACGGCCACGCCCACTTTTATATATGTGTATTATAAAGTGACCTAATAAAAACATTTTAAGCGATATCTCTGTCAAATATAAAGATCTATCACTGAAATTTTGTGGCATGATTCCAACTATGAACATAAAACGAAAACCACAAAAATTTTGGAAAATGGGCGGAGCCACGCCCACTTATTAAGGGGCAAACATTGAAAGTTTTATGAGTCATAACTCAGAAACCGTTGAAGATATATCGATGAAATTTGGTACGCATGATATATTTACTTAGGCAAATGTGTGGACGAAAAATTACCAAAATCGGTTGACGACCACGCCCACTTTTATATATGTGTATTATAAAGTGGTCTAATAAAAACATTGTAAGCGATATCTTTGTCAAATATAAAGATAATTCATTGAAATTTTGTGACATGAGTTCCACAATAGACCGGAAACATAAAATAGACAAATTTTGGAAAATGGGCGTGGCACCGCCTCCTTTTGGACAAAGGGATATACGAGATTTATTAGCCTTTAACTCGACAAATAATTGAGATATTATGACGAAACTTGGTTTATACCCTTTTATAACTTGTGTTAATAAACACGCAAAAATTAATTGAAATCGGTGTATGACCACGCCTACTTTTTAACAGATATTTCTGGAATACCCTTTGGGAGTTTGTAACGTGACATCTTTGTAACTAGAAGTCATAAAGGAATTAATTTTTGCACAAAGAATAATATTGATATGCTTAGTTGGATGACTGATAAAAATTTAGAAAATGGGCGTGGCTACGCCCACATTATGCAGCACTCGCTTTATATAAAGTACACCGTGTTTCCATCAAACGCAAACAAACAATGAAAGCATACAGCTGAGTATCTAATGTTCGATTCCACTCGAACTTAGGCTTCCTTACTTGTTTATTAAATAATTTTCTTTATAATTTTTTATTAAATAAAAGTGCCACCCGAATATCGGGGTTATATAGATACTAGTTAATTGTTAAAATAAAAACGACCAAACAACCATATAAAAACCAATCGGATGAGCTTGCCGATAAACAAAATCTAATAACAAGAACAAGCATTGCCTTTTCTATAAATAGAATTTGTACAAACAAAAACACACAACGACATGTATGTACATGCGATAGTTTTCATTGCAATATCCCTGCAAAAAAATGTGCGATTAATCCCGATATACATAGATTTGTCCCGGATTGATTTCTTTCGGGAACAATCGGTCCACAATTAGTCCCCGATTGTTCCCGAACGGTTATAAATGTAGACTAATTGTGGGCCAATTGTTCCCGAACGGGTATAAATCTAGATTGATTATATGTAGAAATTTTACAAAAATATTCAATGTATGTATTAAAAAAACATTAGGTAAAACTAATTGGACACGCTTTCTTTTAATAACAATGATGAATAATAATTTTGACAAAATTTTACCAAAAATTTCCATTGAAAACTCAATTACGATTATACACTGAAAACTGACTATTTAAAAATTTTAATTTATTGAATAGATTTTTTTACAAAAGTAAAACTTATTGTATAATCTTTATTTAAATAGGCATGAACATTTATAATTTTAAAAGATTGTTATAAAAAATAGCCTTGGCTAGCAACTTTGAAAAATTCCTCACATATCTTTTACACTCGCATAATGCATTCTCAAAACTTTAAATATTTGGAGAAAATACTTAATTTTTTTAAAAGATTTCACTACAAGATGAAATCTAATCGAATAAACTCTTCTAATATATATAACAATTTATAATTTTTAGACATTTTCATAAAAAATAGCCTTGGCTTACAACTTTGGATGAAAGCGATTAATCTACATTTGTACCCGTTCGAGATAAAAGAGATTGATCTACATTTGTACCCGTTCGGTATGTTAGTGATCGATCTACATTTGTATCCGTTCGGGTATACAAGTTGAACAATTAGTAGTCTCTTCATAGGACATGCTCGAACAAATGCGATCAATTCGCTCCATATAAAGGGATGTTAAATTGTATTAGTCGCATTCTCCCTTCCGATTGGTCCCGGACACGTCCCGGATTAATCGCATTTTTTCAGGGATGTATTTTCAAATTCGCTTCTCATATGATATGAATGAATATGAAACTTGTTACTTGTTGCTTTCGAGCCAATATAAATTGAAAACACAATTATTTGTAATATTGAACGAGATGTAAGAAGTTAACTTCTATCACGTGTACTATGCTACACGCGGGTTTTTTTTTGTATGTATATTTTTTGGTTGCTGTGAATCGCTTCTCGATTACCAGCAACACCGGGATTTGAGCTTGGCGAACAAATATAGTATTTTTTTTTTTTTGCTTCAGTTGATCCTCCACATTTTTACTTAATTCCTACCATTTCTTTCCGCTATATTATTACCTTTTTTTTGCACATACAACTTTTTTTTTTATACTCAGCTGTATTAGTACACAGAGTATTATAGTTTTAATCACATAACGGTGGATTGTAACAGAATGAAATAATCGAGATAGATATAGACTTATATATATCAAAATGATCAGGGTGAAAAGAGAAATCGATTGAGCCATGTCCGTCCGTCCGTCCGTCTGTCCGTCCGTCTGTAAACACTCTAACTCGCGCAAAAATTTAGATATTTTGATGAAATTTGAAGTGCAAGTTGGTATCGAGACTGGGACGGTTGGTATTGAAAATGGGCGAAATCGGATCATGACCACGCCCACTTTTCCTATATAGAAAACATCGGAAATTTGGTATCTCAGCCACTAATATAGCTAGAGCGATGAAATTTTACCCACGTGTTGAGCTCAGGCCCCTATGAAGAAATTTGGTGAAATTTTAGAAAATGGGCGGTGCCACGCCCACTTATTAAGGGTCAAACATTGAGGGTTTTATAAGCCATAACTCAGAAACCATTGAAGATATATCGATGAAATTTGGTACGCGTGATATACTTACTTATGCAAATGTTTGGACGAAAAATTGTTAAAATCGGTTGACGGCCACGCCCACTTTTATATATGGGTCTTATAAAGTGGCCTAATAAAAACATTTTAAGCGATATCTCTGTAAAATATATAGATATATCACTGAAATTTTGTGGCATGAGTCCAACTATGGACGTAAAACAAAAAACACAAAAATTTTGGAAAATGGGCGGTGCCACGCCCACTTATTAAGGGGCAAATATTGAAAGTTTTATGAGTCATAACTCAGAAACCATTGAAGATATATCAATGAAATTTAGGACGCGTGATATACTTACTTAGGCAAATGTTTGGACGAAAAATATCCAAAATCGGTTGACGACCACGCCCACTTTTATATATGGGTATTATAAAGTGACCTAATAGAAACATTTTAAGCGATATCTTTGTCAAATATAAAGATTATTCATGAAATTTTGTGGCATGAGTTCCACAATAGACCGGAAACAAAAAATAGAAAAATTTTGGAAAATGGGCATGACACCGCCTTCTTTTAGAAGCAGGAATATACGAGATTTCTTAGCCTATAACTCCAAAAATAATTGAGATATTATGACGAAACTTTGTTTATACGCTTTTATAACTTGTGGTAATATACACGCAAAAATTTATTGAAATCGGTTTATGACCACGCCTACTTTTTAACAAAAAAATTTCTGGAACACCCTTTAGGAATTTGTAACGTGACATCTTTGCAACTAGAAGTCAAAAACGAATGAAATTTTGCACAAAGAATAATATTCATATGCTTAGTTGATCGACTGATAAAAATGTTGAAAATGGGCGTGGCTATGGCAAATTTATGCAGCACTCGCTTTATATAAAATACACCGTGTTTCCATCAAACGCAAACAAACAATGAAAGCATACAGCTGAGTATCTAATGTTCGATTCCACTCGAACTTAGGCTTCCTTACTTGTTTGATCTTTTTTTTACCCTGACATGTTTTGCCTCTTTCTTTAGATTATCGATTTTTCTACCTTTCGATAGATTACCATTTTTCTCACCATTTGTCTTCTCCGACCATTCTTTTCTGATACAAGAAAATTTTTGCTTTCCATCAAATCACGGCATCACCATAATTATTCGTATATACCTCAATTATTTACTAATAGTCTTATTTCTCGGTTCATTTTTATTTCCTTAGTTTGTATTAATAATTTAAATATTTTTTTTTTGCTTCTTTATTATTACCCGACCACCAGCGAGTGAGTGAGTTGGTGTCCAATTGAGAAAATCACAATTAGGTGTAGGCATATGTATGTACTAGGGATTCCAATTTTTCCGATTTTTACGATCCCGGGATTTTCGAGATTCTTTTTTCTAATCCCGGGATTCGGACATTAATTATACAGGCCGACAAAATTTCCAAAAAATTTTCTAACTCAAATACAATTCTACTTTTCTAAAGGATTTCGGTGCCCTGAATCTAAATCTGAAGTCGGATTTTCGTTAATACTTGTAGGGTTTGAGATATTTATGCGATTTTTTGCTATATTCACTGCTCAATCTGTTAAATTACTTACTTTCATTAAAAAATGATTGCAGCTAGATATTGAAAGAACGATCAATTCTCTTGAAAACAGCGCTTTGCTTTCTCGGGTTTCTTATTTATATATCTAGAAATATATGTTTTTGTACAATAAGGTATTTTTCTTCGAAATCAACGGCAGTATTTGTAGCGCTGTTTTAATCGAAATCAAGTTTTGTAGCTGCTCTGCCGAACTATTTTTATTTCAGTATAGAAAATATATACATAGTAGGCCACTGATTGGAATTTTTGTTTCAGTCACGCAAAATTTAGTCGTATTTTCGATAAATTAATATAAATTAATTCACTTATTTTATTCTAACGCACAATTTGTTGTTAATATAATAAACTGCCTAAAAGCGTGCTACAAAATTTTTATTTGCAATATTGCAAGTTACAAGCAAGATATCCGAAAAAGCAAAACATTGTCTTCAAGAGAAATGATCGTGCTTTCAATAGATTTAATCAGTTTTTAATGAAAGTGAGCAATTTTAAAGATATTGAGGAGTGAATATGGCCAAAAACAGCGTTTTTCGCCTCTTTGGACATGAATATCTCAAAAAGTGCACCGAAATCCTTTTGAAACGTAGAATTTTATTTCTGTTACAAAAATTTGTCGACCAGTATTATTTTCCCACATTTGAGGTTGAAACATTAAATATGTATATTTTCGAGAAACGCTACAACTTTAACATGCAAAGAAAAAAATAGAGTTTTATTGCCATTTTTTATTATTTCATTACCAACAAAATAAAATAGGAACGTAAAATCATGCGTATTATTTAATAACACTTAAGAGTTACTTTAAAAAACACAATCAACAAAGAAAATTAAATACATTTGGTGAACAAAACATTTTCCTTTATAGTTGGTACTTTTAGGATATTAGGATAAAAAGGTTTGCGATCATTTGATAATTTCCAATAAAAATCTTTAGAATTTAACGACACACTTCGTTTAAGCGAATATTTCCAAGCTTGCCGAAAAATTCTGAAAATTAATGCAACTTCCGAAAATGTTTAAAAATCGGAGGCACATATTTTGATATGAATTCCGAGAATGCAGCTGCGTATTTAATTTTAGTAGAGTAATGTAAAACTATCAAGTCTAATTAAAATTTTGTTTGCATTTTCTTCCATTATTTACTTTCCATATGGGAAAATTCCAAAAACGATTTGGGAAATAAATGACCAAAAATCAGGAAATAGAAATTATCAAATGAATTTTACCACAAGAATTCTAAAGGCTTTAAAAATACCTAACGTACGTTTCTTTACAACGCGTACTTCACGACAAAAAAATTTGATTATTTAAAAAAAAACATCAAAAATATTAATCCTTACTTTGACTAATGGACTTTTTTATTCTGGCAAAAATGTTGCACTTTCTTCGGGCTGTCATATTTTTTTGTTCTCTTCCACACAGACTCAACACTTTTTTAAGGTTGTTTGATCTATTGACAAAATATAAAACTGGCCCGACTACGGGGCAACATCTTCTGCTCTTAGCACATTGCATTATTTTTGTTTCATTCATCACATGAAAAATGCAACATTTATAGGGCACAGGGCACATGTTGATAATGGTGCAATGTAATAATGCAACATTTTCATGCAGAATAGGAAATGCTATTAGTATACAGATCTGAGACCACTAAAAATTATATAAAATACAACTTTTCTTTGCTATAATAGGGGAATATTCTGTCTTTATCTTATCCCAAAAATCCCGGGATAAAATTCTAGCGATCCCGGGATTTTCGGGGTGTCCAAAAGGGCGGGATCCCGGGTTTGGAATCCCTAGTATGTACATACGTATATTTGCACATTATTCTTTTCACAGGTTCCCCTCGCCGCCGGTACCGACCGCGTTGGAGTAACCAGAAGGTGAGTGATATACATACATATTTCTCTGCTCATTTACATACTTACTTATGTATAAACCCATTATTTTTTGTTTGGTTTGGGTAAACTAATATACATATGTACATACATATATTTGAACATACGTAGAGATTGAGAAGATATTTGCCTTAGATAGTGGGCATTTCCATGAGTAAAGCAAATTCTTGCAAATTTAGATAAAGTCTTTTGTAGATTTTTTTATTAACGATTAACTTTTGAATATATTTTTTTTTGAGCTCAAGAACCCCGTTAATGAAGTTATAAATATTCAGATAATATTAAATAAGACTTTTTTTTGCAATTTCTAGGTTTAAGTAAAGAAAGAAAAATAATTGTATGCATGAACTTTTAATTGTAATAAAAATTGATTGTAGTATGAATATGAAATTTGGTTGAGAAATTGTTTTCTTTGAACAATGGAAGGTTAAATTTTATATCTTTGGTGTGTGTGTGGGCGGTAAGGGTGACAGGGGAGTAACGATGGGGTGACGGACTGACAACGACCTTTCCGACAGCTCACTGACGTACCTATGTCAGGATTGGGGGCGCTATAAGGAAATACGGAGTCAACACAGCGCCCATGGTTTCACGTTTCATACGTTGAAGAGGGCGGGCAGACTCCACCTGACAGGACAGGCCTTCTTCCTTCCACTTTCCTTCTCCTTCCAATCCTAGGGTTATTCATATCCATCATTTTACAGGCATTATTATAAATTTTGTTTATGTAGCTGTTAGTAGGAGAGTGCTGCTGACCCATCCCACCGACGAGCTAAGCCAGGGCTAGCTAGCATGCCTACCAGTCACTCACTCCTACAGGCAAACAGGCGGTTACATAACAGTATGTATGTACATTCAATTAATATAATAATACAATGACGATATTATAACTCTGACGAGTTTTATGGCCGAGCTTCTCTCCCAATTCAAGATGTGCTCCTTTTTGTTTTTCCTACTAATTGGGTGGACCTACGGTTTTATGCCGGCTCCGAACGGCGAATGCATTTTTTGTGAGCAGCTTTTTCATGGCAGAAATACACTCGGAGAGTATGCCGCCCACTGCCGAGAGGTGACCGCTGCTCGTAAAAAACCCAATAACCTACCTTGCATATGAATGCACCAGTAATCGATAAAATAAGGAAGCCATGCCAGACTATCAACTTTTGTATAGTTTGATAATCATAAGGATCAGTATACACTTTCAAGTTTTCATAAACTCACAGATGACTCATTAGCTTAAAATGATAAACTGATGTGCAAAATAAAGAAATTAAGAAAAATAGCTAAAAATAGCTAAGCTATTAAAAAACAAGTAAGGAAGCCTAAGTTCGAGTGGAATCGAACATTAGATACTCAGCTGTATGCTTTCATTGTTTGTTTGCGTTTGATGGAAACACGGTGTATTTTATATGAATCGAGTGCCGCATAAAGTGGGCGCAGCCACGCCCATTTTCAAAATTTCTATCAGCCATCCAACTAAGCATATGAATATTATTCTTTGTACAAAATTTCATTCCTTTATGACTTCTAGTTACAAAGATGCCACGTTACAAATTCCCAAAGGGTGTTCCAGAAATATCTTTGTTAAAAAGTAGGCGTGGTCATAAATCGATTTCAATAAATTTTTGCGTGTCTATTAACACAAGTTATAAAAGTGTATAAACCAAGTTTCGTCATAATATCTCAATTATTTGTCGAGTTATGGGCTCCGAAATCTCGTTGATTCCTTTGTCTGAAAAGAGGCGGTGCCACGCCCATTTTCCGAAATTTTTCTATTTTTTGTTTCCGATCTATTGTAGAACTCATGCCACAAAATTTCAATGAATTATCTTTATATTTGACAAAGATATCGCTTAAAATGTTTTTATTAGGCCACTTTATAATACCCATATATAAAAGTGGGCGTGGTCGTCAACCGATTTGGCTAAAATTTTCAACATGTATTACCACAAGTAATAAAAGTGTACACACCAAGTTTCATCATTATATATCAATTATTTGTCGAGTTATGGGCTCAGAAATCTCGTATATTCCAGCTTCTAAAAAGAGGCGGTGCCACGCCCATTTTCCAAAATTTTTGTGATTTTTGTTTTATGTCCGTAGTTAGACTCCTGCCATAAAATTTTAATGATATATCTTTATATTTGACAGAAATATAGCTTAAAATGTTTTTATTAGGCCCCTTTATAGTTCCCATATATAAAAGTGGGCGTGGCCGTCAACCGATTTTCACAATTTTCCGTCAAAACATTTGTCTAAATAAGTACATCAGGCATACCAAATTTCATCGCTATATCTTCAACGGTTTCTGAGTTATGACATATAAAACTTTCAATGTTTGACCCTTAATAAGTGGGCGTGGCACCGCCCATTTTCCAAAATTTCATCAAATTTCTTCCTAGGGGCGTGAGTTCAACACGTGGGTAAAATTTCATCGCTCCAGCTATATTAGTGACTGAGATACCAAATTTCCGATTTTTTCTATATAGGAAAAGTGGGCGTGGTCATGGTCCGATTTCGCCCATTTTCAATACCAACCGTCCCAGTCTCGATACCAACTTGCATTTCAAATTTCATCAAAATATCTCAATTTTTGCGCGAGTTAGAGTATTTACAGACGGACAGACGGACAGACGGACGGACAGACGGACAGACGGACGGACGGACATGGCTCAATCGATTTCTCTTTTCACCCTGATCATTTTGATATATATAAGTCTATATCTGTCTCGATTATTTCATTCTGTTACAATCCACCGTTATGTGATTAAAACTATAATACTCTGTGTACTAGTACAGCTGAGTATAAAAAGCTAACAAAAATCGCTAATAGCTAAACGCAAATATCTGTAGCTAACCGCCAAAAGTTATAGCTAAATCTAGCTACAAAATAGCTAAAGTGGCAACACTGCCTGCGGGCAAGCAAAAAGATAACAACGCACACGCATACTTCGTTTTCATGCGCTTTTATACCAAGTCGCACAAGCATTGGGCATCATAAAGTATTTTTATACTCATCTGTACTAGTACACAGAGTATTATAGTTTTAATCACATAACGTGGATTGTAACCAGCGTTGCCATTCTAGCATTTTTCAAGCTAGATTTAGCTTTTTTTCTTGTCTTTTAGCTGGAAAAATTCTGATTTAGCTTTGGCTTTTTTTTCTAGCTTTTTTATTTGCTAAACCTCCCCAAAAAATGAGCGCTGCTTGCTGCTCATATACATACATACAGTCATAATAGTTACCATTATTTGAATGTAAAACATTTTTTTTAACATTTCGTTATTTTTATTGACACTGAAGTAAAAATTTGCATATACATACATAGTATATGAAAATAAATAACTTATGCAGGCTCCACTAAACAGGTCGGTTCTTCAGATCAGCTGACTTCTTGTTCTTCTTCAACACCTATCCAATTTGTTTACTTCTGCATATTCTTTACATGCATTCGTGTTTACAATTCGTCAAATTCTTTATTCTCTGAGTTTATCCATCATTCGCCCGTGAGCTGAATGTCAAATTATTTCGTCTTCCTTATAGTTTTGACATCTCGGGCACGATAATTCGACATTAAGGTCACGGCGTGTATGTGTGTTTGTATCTTGAACCGACCTGTTAAATTGGCCTTGAATTTATGTATGTTTTGAAAACACAATAGGCGAGTTCGCCTCCAGATCCGCATAAAAATTTTGCGTGCAAGTTGAACAACAATTTTGTGATCCTGATGTTTATCTAGATCCATTTCGGGTCCGTATAGATTGTAATGGATTTTTTGATCCAGATAAACATCAGGATCAAAAAATTGTTGTTGCAGTGGCTTGCAAATTTTTTGTCCGGATCACTGCCACGGGAAATAACCTATTAATAAAGCATTAAAATACGCAGTAGGACTTGGGATCATCGTTTTATTAATCCGGGAGTACTTGTCAATAGAAACTCCATTACTCCCTATACTTCGTGTATAAGCATACAATTTTTTATACTCGCTTTTAACATTGTAACTATGTACTAGGAAGGGAAGTAATAAACACAAACAAAATAAAACAAAACTGAAACAATTTTGATATTGCTCGGAAAGGATATCAAATAGAGTACTCTTCTTCTCTCGCTTGGGGAGATCTCGCTCCAAGTTCTACTGGGTAATTTCGTATTTTTTTTTAGCTTCTTTTTTTAGCTTTAAATGTTTTTTTTTATGTGTGAAACAATTTTTTTAGCTTTTTCTAGCTTTTTTTTTTTGAGAATCCAGCTGGAACTCTGGAAAAGTTCTGGCAACACTGATTGTAACAGAATGAAACAATCAAGATACATAGATATAGACTTCTATATATCAAAATCGATTGAGCCATGTCCGTCCGTCTGTAAACACTCTAACTCGCGCAAAAATTGAGATATTTTGATGAAATTTGAAATGAAAGTTGGTATCGTCACTGGGACGGTTGGTATTGAAAATGGGCGAAATCGGACCATGACCACGCCCAATTTTCCAATATAGAAAAAATCGGAAATTTGGTATCTCAGTATAGCTAGAGTGATGAAATTTTACCCACGTGTTGAGCTCAGGCCCCTAAGAAGAAATTTGATGAAATTTTGGAAAATGGGCGGTGCCACGCCCACTTATTAAGGGTAAAACATTGAAAGTTGTATATGTCATAACTCACAAACAGTTGAAGATATATCGATGAAATTTGGTACGCGTGATATACTTACTTAGGCAAACGTTTGGACGGAAAATTGTTAAAATCGTGGACGGCCACGCCCACTTTTATATATGTGTATTATAAAGTGACCTATTAAAACATTTTAAGCCATATCTCTGTCAAATAAAAATATATATCACTGCAATTTTGTCACATGAGTCCAGCTACGGACATAAAACAAAAAATATAAAAAATTTGGAAAATGGGCGGTGCCACGCCCACTTATTAAGGGTCAAACATTGAAAGTTTTATTTGTCATAACTCACAAACCGTTGAAGATATATCGATGAAATTTGGTACGCGTGATATAATTACCTAGGCAAATGTTTGGACGAAAAATCGCCAAAATCGGTTGACGACCACGCCCACTTTTATATATGGATATTATAAAGTGGCCTAATAAAAACATTTTAAGCTATATCTCTGTCAAATATAAAGATATATCATCGAAATTTTATGGCGGGAGTCCAACAGCGGATATAAAACGAAAGACACAAAAATTTTGGAAAATGGGCGTGGCACCGCCTCTTTTTAGAAGCAGGAATATGCGAGAGTTCGGAGCCCATAACTCGACAAATAACTGAGATCTTATCACGAAACTTGTTTTATACACTTTTACAACTTGTGTTAGTAGACACGCAGACATTTATTGAAATCGGTTTATGACCACGCCTACTTTTTAACAAAGATATTTCTGGAACACCCTTTGGGAATTTGTAACGTGACATCTTTGTAACTAGAAGTCATAAAGGAATGAAAGTTTGCACAAAGAATACTATTCATATGCTTAGTTGGATGACTGACAAAAATTGTGAAAATGGGCGTGGCTACCCCCTTTTTATGCAGCACTCGCTTTATATAAAATACACCGCGATTCCATCAAACGCAAACAAACAATGAAAGCACACAGCTGAGTATCTAATGTTCGATTCCACTCGAACTTAGGCTTCCTTACTTGTTCGTATTGCATTGTGCGACGTGGTATAGCAGCGCATAAAAGGGAAAAATGTATGCGTGTACCTTGTTGTCTTTTCCCTGTATCATGGATTATATCAGTGAAGTTCTTTTTCTAGCCCCGGGGCGGGCGACTTTATTGCTCTCTCACAGATTTGCTCACACATATAAGGCAAGCGCTCTCTATGCATAGTGAAAAATTTAAGTGCGTTTGCAAATCACTTGATAAACGACTGTTGAGTCACTGTAGACCTGTAGGCAAGGTTAGGTGAAAAAGAAAAAATGACGGAACCCATTTAGGTGAATATAGCGGACAGTAGCAGCACAGAGTTACATTTGAATTCCTCTAAAAAACTTTAGAGCTTGGAAACAAAACAAAACTAACTTTTAACCTTAGCTATCCTTTGTTGATCACTTAAAAACACTTTCTCAATCTGTTTTAAAGCGTGCAATTTGATATAATTATTTATTACAAAACTCTACCACGATCTTAAAATATTTTTTTCACATATTTTCGGTGCGCCGGCAACCCTTTTCTGTCAATGGAACCAATATAGGTGAATTTCCCAAAATCCTATCTCAAAGCTTGCCTACAGTTCTACAGTGGTTGAGTGCTACGCATGTAATATGTATGAACGCGTTGGTTGACAATTTTAGGATGTTTAATATTGAGTGGGAAGACAAGTTTTTATTTTCCGAAAACTTTTTCGGTAATGCTGAGTGTTTAGTTTGCAAATATGTAACTAAACGAAATACACAAAATTTTTGTTTATCGCGTATTTTGAAATTTTTTTGGTTGTATCAACAAGCTCTCTTATATTTCAACACAAGCGCACAATTTGGTAGTGTGCGTTTGAGCATCACTGGATTATATGATCCATTTTGTTGTAGGTTGGAGTACTTTCAAAGAGATCATAAACATAGACGCAAGAGAGCGACTCGTTTATCTGCATCGGCTCGTAGTTAGCCGAACATTGCTACGAATGTATCCCTGTAAAAATCATAGGATTATATGATCCATTTTGTGGTAGGTAGGAGTACTTTCAAAGTGATCATAAACATAGACCCAAGCGAGCGACTCGTTTATCTTCATCGGCTCGTAATTAGCCGAACATTGCTACGAAAACCGAATGTATGTATATCGCGATAACGACGAAGCAAGTACTTACATTTGTATGTATGTATGTATGTATGTACATATGCATGTTCGTTTGAACGTGCATGATTTAGCAATAAAGAGACATTGAACGCGACACAACATGTTGGTGATTGCGCTAGAAAAATTGTATTTTATTTTTATTAAAGAAAAGCTTACTTATGTATGCACGTAATGCTAATAATCAAATTGAATTGGCGGTCGTTCAAATCTGTTCAGAGATTATTAAATTTCTCTCCGCCAGTCCACTCACCTCACTACGCAGTTCTTGCATACCCTTCTTAACGGCGTCGGTAGCAGCGCGACTCATGTCCATCTGGCCTCGAAAAAACATGAACTCGAACTTCTTCAATAGCTCGTCCGCGGCCACTTCAAAACCCCTCATCTTGATTACTGGAACCGACGTCGAACCCCCTTCGGCTCCAGCTGTCCACTGGCCCAAATCCGGCGTTCCATTGTTCTGCTCATCGCTTTCGACGAATTCCCCGAGTTCGGCATCACCGCCAGTGTCGTCATCGTTCCCCAGTTCACTTTGCCCTTAGCTCACGGCTTTGTCTGCCATGTTATTATTCGAGGAAACTCAAAACGATGCTCGGTCAAGGAAATGTATAAGTCTTATAAATTGTCCGTACCTGTGTTCGCGATTTACCATCGCCTGCTACACTTCCCCAAAATAACTAATTCTATTTATCTCTACAGCTCCTGAAAATCTAGTGCTAAATATACGTGTGAAAATATGATCATGACAGGAATTCACCTGTATATGTTAGTAAAAATGAAATAATCGTGTGGTGTTATATAAACGTGTTATATATGTAGATATAGTACGCAATCTGTATAACATATGTGCGAATCGATACAAAACGTCGTACAAATAACTGCTTTATGTATTCTATAAATGAACTGTAACTTCCTAATGGTTTGATTCGGTGATTGGATTTGGATGGTGTGGGATTCCGCCTAGCGTCGTCCGTAATCGTCCAACCCCACCACAGTCGTCCAGCGATCCGATTTCGATACTGCGGCCCAACATCCCTATATGTTGTCCGGCTACCAGAATCTCACGCTCACTCTCTTCGCTCTGAAGCGCTGAAGACACAATTAACCGGCATTCCCTTATCCGATCAAGCCGTCTTGACAGCCTCCCTCTCCTCCGCCACTGAAGACACATTTAGTTGGGCCTAACTTGTCCAACTAAGATATCTTAACAGCTGCACGCATCGCGGCAAACTCGTCTACTCTAAACATCTGGCAAAACGAGATACCAGCGATACACTCCTTCTCTAGTGTCGACACAATTGACAGGTTCTAAAACCTCTGACCTGTCAAGCTATCCGACACCCCTTGCACAACCAGCTTTACAAAAAGTAAAAAAAATTTACCAAAAAAAAAAATAGTCTAATTCGCGCGGCATCCTGTCGGCCGAGTCCGACAATATTATTAATCGAGCCCTCTTTCTATGGAATTCAGATATCGGCGAACTCCTCTTAAAATTTGTTGCGATCTTACGGTTCCGCTTCGTCGTCGTTTGGGATACTCAAGCTCCATGCGCCCTGCGCTGCTCATCCGGAGACTTTCTCAAAGCCCTTTTCAGGACGCTGTTTGATTGCTAATTGTCTTGGCGCAGGTGCGGTGATGCTTTATGGATTCACTGCGAATCTCCATATCTGTTACACGCCATCGATCCTCAGGTTTGGCCTCCATTACTCTCCACTGGATGCCTCACTCTGACCCAGGCTCCCATCCACGGTAGAATGACCCAGGCCCAGGGCGACGCACCCCACGTTGTATGCTCCCTAAATGCTGTAGGTATGCTTGCATGCTGCACGAGCTAGCTCGTCGGAAGGGGTGGCTCTTTCAGCTAGAAACATACACACCGTAGCAAACAAAGGGAAATCATACCTATTACGCGGCCTCCTGTGATGCCTCGCTCGCGAATTCCCCCCATATCTGTCCACTCACTCCTTCTGTTTCCTCATGGCCCTTGATGTTAGTTGGCCCGCCTTCGATACCTTCCCTTCCATGGTCAACTTCGGCTACTTATTTGTTGACCCCAATTTCAACTCCATAAATTCGATCAACCCTTCTACTGTACATTTGTCCGTCCGTTCTTCCCTACTCCAAATCACGGTCACCATTAACTTCGCTCAGTACTCCATATTATATGTATTAAACATTACTCCAAATTACAACTTAACTTCCCTTCAGGCATGGCCTTCTTGGCCCCTTATGATTACATGCTTACAGCTACAATACTTATTCACTATCAAGGCAATCATTAATTCCGTCACGATGGAAGGACTTATAAACTGGCGCCTTTTTCTAATTCTGTCCCATGACCATTCGCCTTACTGTGCAACTTCAACAGGCACTGACTCGCTCGATCCTTCCACTGAGACCAAATTAAGGACCTATGTGCCTCTCTTAATCTATTTATATTCACTATCTCTTAACTTAGAACGACCAGCAGTAAGCTAATCAACGCAAATTCTTAGTCCCTATGTGTTCATGAGTTTATACACAGTCTTATGTGCATTCGCTTAAATCTATCAAATTCAATTCATTTTCTTATGGACCGGTAAGTATCATTATGATTATGGCATACATATACAGGCCGCTTGTACGTATCGTGCCACTTTGCACTGTCTCAAGGTGTCTTATATTGCCAAGTTAAGAATTCCCTGAAAACAGATGCTAACGGACTTTCTGTGGCGTTGTTCAAGAACTGCTCTTCGCTTGCTTATCCAATAAAAGTAATTTTTAACAGATCTCTTTCTATGGGGGTTTTCATTGACGATTGGAAATTGTTTTTTATAACTCCAATTTTCAAAAGTGGCAACAAAAGTGATGTGAGTAATTATCGACCTATTGCCAAGCTCTCCTCTACTTCGAAACTTTTTGAGTGTGTTATCAAAGATAAAATGTACTTTGCGGTGAAAAGCGTTATCAGCCCAAACCAGCATGGGTTTATACCGGATAGGTCTACGGGCTCAAATTTAGCGGTCTTCTCGGAAGATTGTATTTCAGCCTTTCATATGGGAAATCAGATGGACGTGATTTACACGGACTTCTCGAAAGCTTTCGATAAAGTCTCGCATACAATTTTAATAAAAAAAAAATTGGCATGCCTAGGTTTTCACTCTACATTCCTTTCATGGTTGAGGTCCTATCTGTTAAATAGACGGTGTGTGGTTGTCGTTGACAATTCACAATCTTATTGTTTCCTTGCATCATCTGGAGTACCCCAAGGTAGTATATTGGGTCCACTATTATTTGTAATTTTTATTAATGACATTAGTAGATATTTTTCAACCACTAATTTCTTGCTCTACGCAGATGACTTGAAAATTTACTCGATTGTGAAGAATATTTCAGACACGCTGGCATTTCAAGCTGATCTTGATCGGTTGATTTTATGGTGTAGTAATAATTGCCTGCCCCTGAACGTTAAGAAGTGTTTTCATATCACCATTGCGAAATGCCTTTCCCTCCTGCGAAGTAGTTATTTTTTATCGAATTGTCGTTTGCAAACTGTTAGTGAAACTTTGGATCTGGGTGTTGTTTATGATGAAAAGTTCACTTTCATTAACCATATTAATTATATAATTCCTAAATCTTACGCTATGTTAGCATTCGTCAGACGGAATTGTAAAGATTTCTCATGTCCTTTCACACGTAAATTGCTCTATACCTCATTTGTTCGGTCAAAGCTAGAATATGCATCTTTCATTTGGAGGCCTTATCATGCCTGCCATATTATTAGAATTGAACGCATTCAAAAAATCTTCATTTCGTTTGCTCTGAATGCCCTTCGTTTTCAGGATCCAGTTCCGTCCTACTATTGAATTCAATAAGAGCTCGATCTATAGGTGCATTAATCGCGTATAGCTTTCTTATAATATCAATATGAAACAAGTCAAAATTACGCAACGCTCTGACCGGAGTGTTAAAATTAATCCGTCCAAGAAGTAGGGGGCAGTCCACTGCACCACATATCGCACACTAAATCAAAAATCGTCACAACTCAAAATTCAAAAATTTGCAGGAGAGGCAAAAAACTTTTTAATTTTTATAGGCAATGATATGGGAAAAGGCCACGTATAATAGTTATTTCTCAGTTAAAAAAGACTCTGATGGAAAAGATTTTTTGGCAGCCGCTAGAGATATATTCTGTGTACCAATTTATGGAAGAAATCCGATTTCGAAAAATTTTGAGTTGTGACGCTTTTTGATTTAGTGTGCGATATGATGTCAAATACAAAAGATACAGATAAAATTGTTCTTCTAAATTCCACGGATTTTAAATTTATAAGAAGGCTACGCACACTAAATCAAAAAGCGTCACAACTCAAAATTTTTCGAAATCGGATTTCTTCCATAAATTGGTACACAGAATATATCTCTAGCGGCTGCCAAAAAATCTTTTCCATCAGAGTCTTTTTTAACTGAGAAATAACTATTATACGTAGCCTTTTCCCATATCATTGCCTATAAAAATTAAAAAGTTTTTTGCATCTCCTGCAAATTTTTGAATTTTGAGTTGTGACGATTTTTGATTTAGTGTGCGATATGTGGTGCAGTGGACTGCCGCCTACTTCTTGGACGGATTAATTTTAACACTCCGGTCAGAGCGTTGCGTAATTTTGACTTGTTTCATATTGATATTATAAGAAAGCTATACGCGATTAATGCACCTATAGATCGAGCTCTTATTGAATTCAATACGATCTCTAGAAAATGGGAGATTGATTTTTCTTCTGCTAGGCTTTCTTTCATTAGGATGCTTAATCATGATATTAAGTAGTAGTAATTCATACCTACATACTTTATTAAGTTTATAATTTTTAAGCCTTTCTATTAATTATATTAATTATATCCATTAGTCTGTAAGACATTCTGTTTTTGTTGACTAATTAAACCTAAATAAATAAATGAAAGTTGCTCTTTTCCAATTTCTTCTAATTCAGCGGAAATTCCCCCCAGTGACTGGGACCTTCCTAAAGACGTCTTCAAGGTATCAAATCTAGGCCGACATTCCCCAAAAGATTTCTTTCTTCTCTAATCACTTTATCTACACAGAACTTGCAACATGCAGCCAGTAACATTCAAATATCGTAAATGTATTCAAATATCGTGTATCATTAATATTCAAAAATCGTAAATGCATTAAAATATTGTGCATCATTGACATTAACATATCGCGCATCATTAATATTCAAATATCGCATATTCAAATATAATATATCATTAACATTCTATGCAAACTCCTAACAGTCTGTGCTGTTAATCCAATACAAGCCGACAAATGTATCAGTCATTACGTTTGATCAATTAAAATTCACCACATCGGTTGTACTGCTAACCACATGGTGCCAACGGAAGTGGTAGTCGTTGTGTTCGATTGACTAAAATTCGCCAATCCTAACATATCATGCAGGTTGCTTCTGCACAGCTGCAACTTGTCTCGCCTATAAACAATGTTGCCAGGTCGAACGACCAAAATTCTTCAAAGTCACCAAGATGATCCGAACAGAAATTTCAACATCTGGGAAAGTGCGCTACGCTATAACCTTCACTAAACTCCTAGCGAAAATAAATAACAAATAAAAATAAAAAATAAATAAAATAAATGTATGTGCGCATGCCTCGTATGAAAGCTCATTTGTTCTCGGGAATTATCCGCACTTCAACATAAGAAAATTTGCCAATATTTTAATCCCGAACAGACACCATTTCCTTCTACCGCTGAGATCCCTTCCAGTTTATCTCCCCTTTTATTACTACTTCCAAAGCCCTCTCCCCTAAGGACTTCTCATGACAGAGGCGAAAGAAAAAAAATCAATCAAAAAAAATCCTCAATTAAAATTATCTTCGCTTGTGGCAACACTGTTCATAGCTTCAGACAATTTGCGATACATCTCTGTTTGTTCGTTTGCGCTACAGAGCGAACCGATCCAGACCAACACACTTCTCAACGTGAGGCTGTTAGTAACATAAACCTGACCTTAACAGACTACTTAACATAGCAGCTGAACTTGGACTTTACATATTTATATTGTGGAACATCGCTTTTCCAGCATACAGGTATTTCATATGCCACTAAAATATACCTAACCACACAATATGGAATTTATACAGCTCACCATGCTTTCTATTCCTGCTGCCTGCATCGCTGGATTCCCAATTTCAACTGCTTTCTGCGCCTTAGAGATTCGCTGTTCACTCTGTTATCTGCTCTGTACCCCTCAATGTTGCCGCGTGGCCACTGTTATCGCTACTTTATTCTTGCTCTACAATTTCCCCGGTATGTTCTGCCGATTCCTCTTTTTTTCTTCTCACGCCTTCGGGTAACACCTCCCCATCATTCACTCATAACACACGTAATTTTTCTGGGCTTTATTGCCTTTTAAAATTTAACAAATTGCCGGCTATCTTGCGTCGCATTCATTTTCACTGCACGTAGGTATGAACTATGCCGCCATGAGGTTGCAGCCGGTTCGACCCAGTTCGATGCCAAATCTGCTCGTTTTCAACTCGGTTGCTTTTAACAGTCTGCTGTCGAATTCTATAAAACCCTCTGTTCGCTTAAGAGTGCCGTTTACATGGCAAAATGTTAACCTTATTGGCCACTGGACTTTGTACGTGGATTTTGATAAACATACATATGTCAAGGAAGCGTATCCTCGCTGGGGGAGTTTTCTAACCTTCCCAAATGAACATTGCGGTTATGCCGGATGTGCGTCGTCTACACGATACCGCCAACCATTACACAATAGCGTTTTTATACTACATACGTTTTGATGGCTCCCGGCGCCATGTGTAGCGCGCCGAGCGTTGGCTCTAAACACCTAACCTGATTTCTGGGTTTTCCTGGCAGATTGGCCGAAATGGATGTGCTTGCGCAAGCAAGTAAGCATTGTAAAAATTCTCAGTTTGATTTTTGAATCGCAGGGCATTGCTTATCTCCCTTGTTCTCCTGAGTATAGAGTTCCAAAGACGTATTGCGTTAACGAAAAACTGCCGTTCGAAAATAAGAGTTTTATATTTAATATTGTTCACATGACCTTTGGCTGTCGCCCGCCCCTCTCATCACATTGCCGCAGCATCAGCGCCACATCACCGTTCACACCTCGTTATCACATCCACATCAACAGATCACATCATTACACTCAACATTGTAACATTATCACACCACACTTTACAACATCCATTTACACCACACATCTAACATACACACATATTGAAACACACCACACACAAAACAAAACGTCAATATTGTTACTAAAGAAAAAACACAATTGTAAGACCGCCAACGAGTAAAGACGCTCACAATAAAACCTAAACCCATTCAACGTTTTAAACCGAAGTTTCTTCCTCTGTTTTAATTTAATTCCCCGTATTAATGTAATTGAGAAGGCAACGGACGCGTTTTACTATCGCTCTGTGAAATTATACCTTCTTATCAGTAAATTCTTCAAATATAGTTCTGTAAAATAGTGCTAAATCTACGTCTACAGCTGGAGCGTCTATTTAGTTCCTGCCTGCAAAAATAAAAAATATAAAAGAAAAACGAAATAATAAAAAATCATACATATTGATTGAAGTTTGTTTTTGCTGAAATTGTGCAATTTCTGCATACTCTTTCGCTGCCAACGTTGTTGCTATTATCGCTCTCGCTGACATTCTCGGCGTGCTCATCGCTTTTCGCTGGATTAGCTGTACTGCTGCTGTTCTCACTACCGTTCTCGCTCTCGCCCCCGCATTGCTGTTGTTGGAATATCTACGGTTCATTTTCATCTTGTGCTTTTATCTTCTGTTTTGCGTTTCCATTTACGTGAATTGTTGGTAATCTTAGACAAGAATGCCATACAGCATGTCAACTCGTAACAAAGCTGCGCGCCTGGTTAACTCATCACTATCAAGGCCTAATACGCCTCAATCTAAAATAGGTAAGGATGGGATGGCCACTCCACCTACATGGGTAGGACGGCTGGAGGCGAAAATTGAAAGCGCAGTTGACTTGATGACCGCACGTATGAAGACATCTAGTGAGGAGGTTCTTAGCAGAATGGGCGAGATTACAGCTGAAGTCTCAAACATTAAACAGTGTCTGAAAGATTTTGTGGTGAGGCTCGAGGAAGTAGAAAGCAAATTTGCGCAACTTGAACAGCTGCGTGAAGATATGTGTCATCTCAAAGCTAAAATTGAAACTTACGAAGAAAACATCGTTTCATCGGATATAATCATAAGTGGAATACCGCCCGAGAATGATGAAAATACCGGCGAAATTTTTAGCAAGCTTTGTGGTGCAATGAAAATAAATGCTCCGCCCGTTCGTGCGGCTTTTCGCGCAACCAAACCAAAAGGTAACACAAAGCCTGCGCTTCTTATAATTAAGCTGCTATCTCCGGCTGACCGACCCCGGCTATTCAAAGCGGCAGCTAGGTTTTATAAAGCTGAAAATAGATACTTTCAACTGAGTGATATTGGAGGCAATTTGGCTGGAAGTATTTATATTAATGAATGCCTCACATCAGGTAAGTTTGAGGTTATGAACTTCGCAACATCTTTAAAAAGGCAAAAGCGCTTAACATCCGCCTACACTATTAGATGCGATGTCTACGTTCGGTTAAAACCTGGAAACGCCGCTGTAAAGGTATCCACCAAGGAATCAATTGAAAAACTGATAAACAACAATAGTATATGACTATTTCCTATACTACGCATAACAACACCGATACCTAAGTTAGTTTTAAGAAATTTTTGTAAATCTCACTGTCTCTTACTAGTCCATTTAATCGTTTTTCGCTACATAATTTCTCTCTTATCCTTCTCTTCTCCTCGTTTACTCTTATTCTGCTACCCTAACTCATTATTTGTTATTATTTTTCACCTGTCTCTTATTATATTTTGGCAATGCACATAATGTGACAGATCTGAAGCTCAATGTACAAGTTATGTTAACAATGAGAGGTAAAGATAAATTATGTTCTAAGGGCAGAGACTCCACTTTTAACATGATTCGCATTCTAGGTAAGCAAAAGTCGGGTATAAAGATTTGTCATCTGAATGCTCAGAGCTTACAGCCTAAGATCGACGAATTCAGTTATATATTTGAATCTTCTGATGTTGATGTTGTGTGTGTATCTGAGACTTGGTTTTCTGAATGGCATCTTGATACTTCGTTTTGTGTTAGTGGATACAAGCTTTTTCGTGCAGATAGAGTTAAGCATGGCGGCGGTGCTGCCGTGTTTGTTAAAAGTAGTATGTCGTGTAAATCGTCGACCACAAACTTTTAGTCTTAAAACTAAAAAATATGTTTAACTTTTCTACCTTGGCATCAACTCTTGTGAAAACATATCTACGTGATCGTTCTCAGGTGGTGTGTTCTAGTAATAATATATCTAGCTGTTTACCTATATCAAGAGGTGTCCCCCAAGGTTCCATTCTTGGACCTTTACTGTTTGTGCTGTATATTAATGACCAACATAGTAAAGTCCATGTATATGCAGATGATGTTCAACTGTATGTCTGTAGTCCCGTTGATAATGTCAATATTTATATAAACAAGTTAAATTCAGACCTGAGATCTATAAGCATGTGGGCTTCCAAAAATGGTTTAATTCTTAATCCAGATAAATCCCAGTGCATCGCAATATATAAAAAACTTTTAAAACTTGACGACTACCCGGATATTATGCTAAACAATTCTGTGATAAAATATGTTGACAATGTAAAAAATTTGGGGGTTATATTTAATAGAACACTGACGTGGAATAGTCACATTTATAATACTATAGGCAAGGTGTATGGTATGCTACGAAACCTATGGACTATTCAGCATTTTACACCAATGAAAATCAGATTACTGCTTGTTAAATCGTACCTGTTACCGACGTTATTGTATGGTTGTGAGTTGTATGCCAGTTGTGATAGTGTGTGTCGTAGTAAACTTAATGTATTATATAATAATATCGCCAGATACGTATATTGTAAAAGACGATAGGACCACATCTCCGTGTTCGCGAGGCAAATCGCGTCAGTGCCCTTTAATGTCCTGTTAAAGTTTAAATGTTTAGTGTTACTTCAGAAGATCATTACCACACAGGAGCCACAATATCTCGCAGAACGACTTCAATCCTCGAAATCTTCTAGATCGCTTAACATAGTACCTACGAAATATAGTTGTTTGGCGACTGAACGTCAATACTTTGTTTTCTCTGTCCGCCTCTAAATTCAAAGCATAAAGGAGACATCGCGCTTCAGATCTGCACTGCTTAACTTTTTCCTGGAACACTGCTAAATGTAATGATTTATTTCCTGTTTCGTCTATCTCTCCTCCGTATTCTTCCTAATTCTTATATAGCTATATAATATAGCATAGTATTGGTTAGTCCCTAAGGTTTTATGTATGTAATTAAATGGCTTATGTTTAAGTATATAATTTAGTTTTAAGGTTTATGTATAGTCAACATTGTCACAAAACCCATGGTTGTATGTTTGACGTTAATAAATAAATAAAAAATAAAATAAAAATACCGATCTGGAGTAAGTACCCCTGACCTCCGGCGCGAGCGTAGTGAAGTGCCACAAAAAGAGTGTACCCGCGTTTCTAAATATGAACAATTAATGTTGAATTTGGCGATTTGAGGAACTGGAGCCTCTCATAAAGATATAAGTAGTTTTTCATTTAATAATCTATAATTAATTTTAGATATTTTGGACTTCGTTTTTTTACTCGGTTTTGCTTGATGGAGACCACCTATGCTAATGCCGGTCATAGTATGATCAGTAGGCATATAACTTTTTACAATTTTTCCAAATTCGAAAAACGGCATACCATAGTCGAATAGAGCATAAAAAAGTATGAACCCCATTATTTTTTTTTTGCGAAATTGCAAAAAAGTTTCCGCGCAAAACTAAATTACTTTTTTATCAGAACTGCTGAAAAAAAACAAAAAGTTTTGTACAGTGTACACGTTTTTCTTCATAATAATAGATATTTATTTAACTAATAATCTTCCTATTATTCCAAACGCCTTTTAATGGACCTAAGGGAAGCGCCCCACCCACCCCAAACTAATCTTTCTTCAGAAAATTCTGATTCAATATAATAATAACACAGCTGTGCGCGGAACGTTTTTGAACCGAAATCACCTAAAAAAGTGATATTCATTACTTGTACAATATTTGCCACCACGTGGTGGTATGCCAAATTTTTCGTCAATATTTGTTATATGCCTAATGGTCAGTTATTCGAAGATCCAGATTTAGGCCTGTACCAGGGCCACAGTTGCTGAATCTGCAAAAAATGCAGTCGAGACAAGTTCCGGAACAATGCCTGGTTGGTTCAATTACTTATATAGGAAATAAACCCGTTACTAGCCATTAGCGATAGGTAGTTTTCCGACACTGCGTTTGAGTGGAGTATGTCCAAATTCAAGTCACCTAATAAAACTGCATTACCAACATTCACAGTGCATAAGAAATTTGAAAATTCATCCAAAAAATCTGGCCAGGTTCCGAGTGACGTCGGTATACACAAATAAAATTTATATCCTTACCATTAAATTTAAGAGAAGTGTTTAATGCATCTGCACTAAACAAATTATATCTAAAAATCTCGCAGTCAAACGTATCTTTCAAGAAAACAGCAACACCACCAGCGGAATACACATCGTTAGTGTTGGCAAAAATTTATAATTTTGTATGTTATAAAATTGTGTCTCGTGCGAATAAATCCAGATTTCTGATACAAAAATTAAATCCGGTTTAATTGGAAAAGTCTCCCGGTTACATATTAATGAATCAAAATATTGCCGTAAACTACGAATGTTTTGATGTACAACATAAATACAATTTAATTTAGGAAGAAGTGGATTTAGACTGTTAATAATGCTACTAATGTAATTGCCGACGTCTAGATAATTTTGTAATCTCATAGTATGTACAGTAATAAATAAAAAACTATACTGATATAATCTAATGGACTTCTAACTATCCATATACTCTCTGTAATATTTAAAACTCTTAAATTGATTGTTACAATTCATATTCATAAATTTAATTATTATTGTTTTTAATTGTTTATATATATATATTCTCTACAGATGGCATCGCTATTCATGTTCACCATCAGTGCTCTCATTACATCCAGCGCTGTTGTTAGCTGCTGAACCAGAGAGAGAGATGCTCTCACTCCGTACATAGATGAACTTAAAACCAACAGCTTGTAGAGATTTAGCATTTTTAAACAATTGCATTGTCTGGCTTTACTGACATAAATTGCTGCTATTGTTTGCAAATTTGATCACCAGTGTCTTCTTTGGAGCACTTTTATTCCTAAATGAAGTAGGCATGATTAATATTTTGGACATCGATTCCCACACCAATTTTATTTACAATATTCAAGGCTGAATCCATAGCTGTTGTTTTATCATCGGCTAGGGTAATACCACGAACAACGCAATCATATTGAACTCTTTCATCATACAATACTTTTATTGGCTCTTTCAACTGAACAATATCTTCTTCTTCTAGTTTTGCCAAATAATATATACGATTGTATATATTTCTTCAAGAAAAAATAAACTCAAAATTACTTAAGAAATAAATGCCAGGAGATGGATACATCTCTCCCATTTTCTCTGACAACTCCATTTGCCGAATACTGCTAAATTGCTTTGAGTTAATTATGCCACACAATATGCTTAAATTGCGAATTTCCCTTGAAATATGCAAAATGATGTGTTTATCGACAAGATATGCTCTAGGCTTATTCTCTTCGTCTTGAGTTAAAACACCAATATATGTTTATTAATCAATTGTAAATAGGACCGCAATAGAAAAATATGCCTTAAGCTCCTGCCAGGCGATGCAATGAAAGTGCTTTCAGAAAGTGAAAATAAAATTTTCTCGTGTAACCAACAAAAATGTACTTTCTGAAAGTGTTTTCCGAAATTTCAGCAATTATTTTCTTACGAAAAACTTTCATCGTCTAGCTGCGAGAAAAATACTTTTCAGAAATACTTTTCACTTTCAATTGTTACATCTGAAAGTGTTTTAAAGCCCGTCTCCACATAACTTGTTTCACCAACAAAACATCTAGCAAAACATCTCGCTAAATAACCCGTCTCCACGTGGCTGATCGTGATTCAGTTTAACATTTCTCTCTCTTGCTATTCTTAAATGTTTGTATGTTTGCTTATATTTTGCGTTTTTGCTTTGGTCTGTGTGAGATTTCGATAGATTTTCGATACAAAATTAGAGAAGACATCGATATCATCGAGGTTGGCAAGATGATTCAGAATGAAACAGTGTTTCAATCTTCACTCGCTCTCAGAAATTTGTATGGAAATTGGCGAGTTTCGGCACTGGTTTCCGTGTCGAAACAAGATTGAGAGAGAAAATGCAGAAAAAAAGAGCGAAACACGTTATGTGGAGACATGGTATTACTTTCTGAAAGTAATTCCTGAAAGTTTTCGGAAAGTGGAGGTAAAAAGTGCTTTCTGAAAGCACTTTCATTGCGTCGTGTGGATACTCATGAAAGTTCTTTCAATGATTTTGGCAGTACCTTTAGTGATAAGATAATAAGGGTATTCTTAGTTCTTTCGAAACTGAACAATCAAAAGGAATTAAAAACAAGTAAGGAAGCCTAAGTTCGAGTGGAATCGAACATTAGATACTCAGCTGTATGCTTTCATAATTTATTTGCGTTTGATGGAAACACGGTGTACTTTAAATAAAGCGAGTGCTGCATAAAGTGGGCGTAGCCACGCCCATTTTCAACATTTTTACCAGTCATCCAACTAAGCATATGAATATTATTCTTTGTTCAAAATTTCATTCCCTTATGACTTCTAGTTACAAAGATGTCACGTTACAAATTCCCAAAGGGTGTTCCAGAAATATCTTTGTTAAAAAGTAGGCGTGGTCACAGCCGATTTCACTAAATTTTTGCGTGTCTATTAACACAAGTTATAGAAGTGTATAAACCAAGTTTGGTCATAATATCTCAATTATTTGTCCAGTTATGGGCTCCGAAATCTCGTAGATTCCTTTGTCTAAAAGGAGGCGGTGCTACGCCTATTTTCCAAAATTTTTGTGTTTTTTGTTTTATGTCCATAGTTGGACTCCTGCCATAAAATTTCAATGATATATCTTTATATTTGACAGAGATATCGCTTAAAATGTTTTTACTGGGTCACTTTATAATACCCATATATAAAAGTGGGCGTGGTCGTCAACCGATTTTGGTAATTTTTCGTCCACGTATTTATCTAAGTAAATATATCACGCGTACCAAATTTCATCGATATATCTTTAACGGTTTCTGAGTTATGGCCTATAAAACTTTCAATATTTGCCCCTTAATAAGTGGGCGTGGCACCGACCATTTTCCAAAATTTTAGTATTTTTTGTTTTATGTCGTAGTTGGACTCCTGGCACAAAATTTCAATGAATTATCTGTATATTTGACAGAGATATCGCTTAAAATGTTTTTATTAGGCCCCTTTATAGTTCCCATATATAAAAGTGGGCGTGGCCGTCAGCCGATTTTGACAATTTTCCGTCAAAACATTTGTCTATGTAAGCAAATCACGCATACCAAATTTCATCGATATATCTTCAACGGTTTCTGAGTTATGACATATAAAACTTTCAATGTTTGGCCCTTAATAAGTGGGCGTGGCACCGCCCATTTTCCAAAATCTCATCAAATTTCTTCATAAGAGCCTGAGCTCAATACGTGGGTGAAATTTCATCGCTCCAGCTATATTAGTGACTGAGATACCAAATTTACGATTTTTTCTATATAGGAAAAGTGGGCGTGATCATGGTTCGATTTCACCCATTTTCAATACCAACCGTGCCAGTCTCGATACCAACCTGCATTCCAAATTTCATCAAAATATCTCAATTTTTGCGCGAGTTAGAGTGCGTACGGACGGACGGACGGACGGACGAACATGGCTCAATCGATTTCTCTTTTCACCCTGATCATTTTGATATATATAAGTCTATATCTATCTCGATTATTTCGTTCTGTTACAATCCACCGTTATGAAATCAAAACTATAATACTCTGTGTACTAGTACAGCTGAGTATAAAAATTATTAAAAGTGGTTTTTCGGCAATATGCCATATGGCTCGCTCAACGAAAATAAAAAATTTTTGTAATAAAATAAAGCCGCAGCGATTGCGTGTTTTTAATAACAAACGCCAACAAAATTGAGTATAGGTACTTTTCACAATTTACTGTAGTTTTCGAGATATCCTGACCTAAAAGTGTAAACAATGAGTTTTTCCCGGTTTTTGAGGTCAGTTAGTATCAAAGTTTTTCTTTCAGCGAAGAAACTGAAATTATCGAAAAATATGAGTTTTCCTTTCCAAATCCCGCTTGGCATAGTAAAATATAATTTTTCTTCACAGAGATATTAAATTTTTAAATGTATATGTTTGTAAAGGATGCAAAGGATATTCGTTTTATGCAGTCTGCATGGCTCTAGGAACTCTTTCAGATGATACCATTACATATAAAGGAAGTTATATTTGCTTCTAGGAAATATGTATACACATTCTTATCTCATTTTTTCATTAAATACTATACATGACTTTTACTTTTTAAAATAAAAACTTTATTTCTTTAAATCGAAGCTTCTCGGAATACAGGCCCAAATGTGGATCCAGAGGGACCCAGAAAGTTTTTGAGCAGTACTGGTATCAAATAAAAAGTGTTGAGCAGGGGTGCATTGTGATGAAAATGGCTGGGTACTCAGATATAGGTCAAAACGTGTCCCCCGATGATTCTGGAATGGTTTTGAGCAATATTGGTATCATATAAAAGGTCTTTTCATTGCGATTCCTGGGCCGGATCTCCAGATATAGATAACAACGTGGGTCCGGATCAGGGTGGGCAACTCGGAGAAGAAAAGTTATTGTACTAGAGCCGTCAAATTATTGTATTTTGAACAAAATTATTGTACATTTCCAAATTATTATTCATGCTGGATTTGAAATGCAACATTTTGCATTTTCGAAGATAGCTTTTCGAAAAGCTGCCGCATTTTGTAAATATGCATTTGAGAAGTTCGAAACAAACGGATCTAATAACCCAGCTTACGTATATCAGGTGTTTTTTTTTTTTTTTTTTGTTTTGACTAATTAAGAAAATATAACAAGAATTTATAATGATATATACACTAATTTTACAAACCAAACGTACCAACCGCTTTGGTATCAATTTTGATCTCTTTGTTTTGTTTATTTCGTTAATTACATGTAGAGTGACGCCATCATGGAGCTCGTGTGCCCATTGCTCTCTGTATGCGTAATCTTGTAGGTATTTCGTTCTTGTATTGCCAGAGTGTTGCCACTCTTTTCCATTCGAATGGCAAATTTTTTCGAAGATTGCAGGGTTGTGTTTAGCATTTACGTTCAAAATGCAGAATTGAAGTCGCATTTGCATTTCGGTAGAGACTTTTGTTTGGATAAATGTAACATTTAATGTTGTATTTGAGGCTAAATACGAAAATGTCTCCGAAATGCTAAATGCAGGCTCAGGATGAACATAGTATAGCCTACGCGTCTTGCGTTTCCTAATTCTTACTTCAAAATGAAATATTTAATTTAATTTTTGGCATTAATATTAGTTTTAATAAATACAAGGTACATATTTGTATTATTTCAAATATCTTAAAAAAGCAAAAAGAGAAAAATGCAACAAACTTACAAGAATAAAAATATATGGAGAGTTGCCAGAGTTACAAGAATTTTAAATCAGTGATGTGTAAACAACACCTTGAGTGAATAATAAACTTAATTTCTGTGGTACAGTACTTGAATCTTATAATATTTTTTATAAAATGGATATCGTTGAAATTATTGTACTTTTATCGATATTGTCCGCGTATGATTGAGAATTGAAAAAGTCGTGAAATTATTGTACGTGTACAATAATTATTTTAAGGTTGCTGACACTGGTCCGGATGATCCCGGAATGTTAATGAGTGATATTGGGTTCAAATAAAGTGTGTTGAGCAGGGCTTCAACATTGATTGTGATTTGAGGGAGAAGAAAAATGAAACGGTACGAAAAAGGGAGGAGGAAAGGAAACGAAAAGGGAATGGAAGATGGAAAGGAGGAGGTGTTGTGGGGAAGAGATAATATGAATAAAAATAGAAAGGGATATGGAAAGATAAAGTTAGAAAGAAGGACTCATTACGACAAAAATATTATTCGGGAAGAGAATTTACTAGTTTGGTTTATACTTACACTGTACATGAAAATCATGTACCAAGAGTCATCTTACCCTTTGCTGTCCCAACGCTCTCTCTCAAAGCCCTTATGTATGGACTGTGCAATTGATGATTCCATTAGATCCACATATCTCACAACTAACGGGGCAAAAGTGTCTCGTAAATGCTGATGGAAGCGTCCATTTCGTAGGTTATCTGTAATTGTTATAGGGCTGAGTTATAAAGATTCCCTTAAAGACTAAATATACCCTAAAAAAACTGCTCGCGATCAAAGATATATTTTTGCTTATTTTGAACACGCGTTCTAATACATTTTTTTTTTGAGTAAATTTTCTCAAAAATGTGTAAAAAAACATTCAACCAAATTCATTGCCATGCTGATTTGTATGAGAATTGAACTTATCATAATTAAAGAAATCAAATCTTCAAAACAAGGACAAGTTGAGAATGAAATGGCACTTATGAAACTTTTCCTTATTTTGATTTATGAATTTCGTTAAAAATATACAAGTATATGAAACCATGGTAACATGTTTTAGGGAAAATTTACTCAAAACAAAGAAAATAGTGTTCCAAATAGGAAAGCAATTTCTCTGACTCCTATACTTGATAAGACGAACGCTTGGAAAAAAAAAATTTCAAATTGGTTGACGAGCACACCGATATCTATAAATGGGTATTATAGAGGGCCTAATAGTATCATTTTACACCATATCTTTGTCAAATATAATGATAATTCATTGAAAATTTGTGGCATGTGTCCCTTTTCTAGACAAAGGGATCTACATCATTTCGGATCCCATAACTCGAAAATTTTTGGGATATTAAGACGAAATTTGGTGCACATATTTTTATCACTTGCGGTAATACGCTTGCAAAATTTTAGCGAAATTGGTTTATAATCACGTGCCTCGGAGGATGACTCCGTGTGTAGAAGTCCATGTAAGTGGGGAAAGCTTCTGACTGCCATCCACCTGGGGGTGGCCATGGCGATTCTTTTGCATGCGGAGCAAGCAGCTCACGACTAGTGATGGGACAGGGGTAAATACCCAAATGGTAAATTGGGTATTTACCGGTAAATACCCAAGTATTTACCCAAGTACCTGGGTATTTACCCAAAATGTGGGTATAAACCAGAATTAAGAAAGAATTTAATTTTTTGGTATGAAATAGATTTTTAGTGATAAATGAAATTATACATGAATTTGGTCATAATCGCTTTCACTATCAGTATCCGATAAAAACTCATATCGAATAGAGTGCGTGATTCCCGTTGAAGTTGAAGGGATGTCGTCTTGAATACTTTCTAGTGAAGAATTAATGGCATTTTCGAATTGAGTGGAGTGCGTATTTTCTGCTGAAGGTGGTGAACAACTAATCTGCTTAATTGCGTGCTGCCACAAATTCCTTTTCACCAAGTTAATGGAGAAATCTCATTAAAACAGCTCCAGGCAAAAGTTTTTGCCCAGAAGGCAATTTTGGCGTTGTAATTGGCAAAATTTGTCATTCTATTTATGTTTAGCGCCTGTGACGAGTGTTACTCCATCCATCACATTGAATATGTAAAAAAATCGCAGATGCCCATGCTTATCTCGTTATAAATTGTATCCAAATATGTGAAGGAACCTTGAAATGTGGAGTAAGGTCTTTAAAAAAGTCTTCCACTATGGATGCTCACTATAGCCACAGGAGCGCCGGTTACAAAAATAGCCTTAGCTAAGTTGTATTGTGCCGAGTTTGAAAGAATATGCGTATGTAAATCAGACGAAGGCGGATAATCACTTGCTTCTGTATCTTGTTTATTGCCGCATTGGTTGCAAGCATGTCTTGAACTCGTTGCTTTATTAATAATGGACACTTGACGCACGTTGTTAAATGTTTTGCCATTTTATTCACATTTGGACATTTGTACCGCTTTTCGCAATGTTGTCATGAAATTTCTTTGCTACTTCCGCTGCTATAAAAATGTTTCCAAATAGTTACATTTTTGGTCTTCCCATCAGTTAATTATTTAATATTAATATATATTATAAATTAAAATGCGCGTACTTTATTTCATTCACTAATCGCTTGGAACAAATCTTTACGAATGAATGAAACAAATTATTTCTATGCACCTGAGGCTCAAGCTTAAGTTTCATAACTGTAAACTTTCTAGGTGATTCAGCATTGTTGTTGCCATCGCTCCCACTCATTACATTGAATTGCCATAAGCACGGTGCTAAGCGGTTGTTATTAAGAATTATTGTGTTTGCAACAGCCCAAACCGCTTTTTTTTTTTTTTTTTTTTTTAATTCGAAAATGTCCACACTTCTCTTACGCTACATAACAACGACTATTCGTTATTCAAATGAGTATTTACCCACAATTAGGTAAATACCCGGGTATGAAAATGGGTATAAATGGGTAAAAACCCAGCATTGGGTAAATACCCAGGTGTAAACCCATCACTACTCACGACTTCCCCGCAGTGTCCTCTGGATAGCCACCGAACACTCGTTTGGTGGTGAACTAAAGTGAGAAGGCGACAACTCGACAAGGCCACTCCGACATATTCGGTTTAAGGGCTTGTTGAGGGGAATAACTGTTCACCAGTAGGTGCGGCTGCGAGCGGGCGTCTGACTTGGAGCAAGCGGCTCGCTATATAAACATGTAACAATAAACAACTCCCGCAGTGCGGGTTGTGCGTCGGGCTTGGGACCCACCATGTAAAAAAACCTATCCAATGAAAAGCAAAATAAAGCCTCGGATGAGACCACCTCTTTTTGATGACGACCATGGCAAACGTTTAAAGGACTATGATTTGAGGGTATACACCTGGAACGTCCGGACCCTTTATAGGGAAAGTGCCGCTGCCCAGCTGGTTGATGTTCTCGAGAAAGTAAAAGCTGACATCACCGCCATACAGGAAGTTCGATGGACGGGGCATGACCCAAAGAACATCGGGTCCTGCGTCATACACCACAGTGCCCATGCAAAGGAGCACATATTTGGTGTTGGTTTTGTGGTAGGAAAGAGGCTCACCCGCCGAGTACTGTCTTTCACGCCAGTGAACGAGCGTCTAGCCGCTATCCGCATCAAAGCGAAGTAGTTCAACATATCGCTCATCTGTGCCCACGTCCCGACGGAAGAGAAGGACGATGCGACCAAAGACTACTTCTATGAGCTGTTAGAACAAACCTATGATCGCTGCCACCGCCGCGATAAAAATATCGTGCTTGGCGATTTTAATGCCAGGGTGGGCAAGGAAGGTATCTTTGGCGGCACAGTCGGAAAATTCAGTCTCCAGACATAACTAGTCACAATGGGACGAGGCTGATCATATTAACCTTATGCGCACCATTGCGGTCACTACCACACATTACTTAGTTTATGCCATCTTAATGAACCTTTTATTGCCTGCATGTTAAACTTCGTCAAAAATTTTCAAATATTTTGCAAAATGAGTATTTTGGTCACTTAAGTATAACCCGAAATAAAACACATCTACAATGGAGCGTATATCTTCTGTGAATGATCTGGGAGTTCTCTTTGATGCCAAATTGAGCTTCAAAACACACATTTCCCCAATAACAAGTATGGTCATAAGTGTTCTTGGTTTAATAAAGCGCTGGGCTAAAGAGTTTAATGATCCGTATCTCACGAAGATACTTTACACAACGCTAGTCCACCCTACACTCGAATACTGCTCGTGTTCTGGAGTCCTGCTTATTGTAACTACATAAAGCGAATTGAATCTGCACATAAGCAATTTTGGATATCTGCCTTACGTGTTTGTAAATGGAACCCAAGTGTCCATCTCCCCCCGTACAGAAGCAGACCTCCTCTTATTAATTTGCCAACTCTTGAAAATAAGAGAACATTACTTGGGGTAATATTTCTACATAAGGTAATTCAGGGGGAGGTTGACTCTTCTAACCTTGTAGGCCGTCTAAACTTCGCTATTCCTGCTAGGATGTCTAGACATTATGTACCCCTTCCCTAGCCCCTTTGTCGGCAAAATTTTACCAAAAGTTAGCAAGGGACTTGGTTCTCACATTACAATGAGTTATACAAATCGACGCTTCCAAACAAAACTGTACGAAGTCTGAAAACTGTGTTTTGCAGGAGAAGCTCTCAAAGTTTGAACTCGATATGAAACTTGGGTTGTATGCTAAGTATATTTGCACTTGTAACTTCTGTTTGGATTGAACGATCAACACCAAAACTCGACAATATCAAAGTCAGAGTATATAAAAGTTTATATAAAACCGTAAGAAGAAATAAAAATTTGCTACGTGGTTTTTCATGGCAAGCTCTCAAAGTTTTTATTCTGTAAAAATCTTGTGTTGTGTTACATGTACACTTTTGCTTATAACTTTTGATTGGATTGTCCGATTGATACCAACATTAGACAGCATCTAAATCAGACATAGGCAGCCCATACCTATTATTTCAAGTAAAAACAAGGGAATATATTTTTTGTTTTCTGTGGTCTTTTGGGTTATTTATACAAAGATTTTGTCTGAGGGGACCCCTAGTGAAATTTTAAGGCCAATAATTTTCTGGAATATTTCAATCCTCTATCGACCTTCAAAATAAATAGTATTTTTTCGGATTTAAAAAAAGGGGGGGCAAAACGACCTTTTCGTGGAGGTGTTAGCGGTTAAAGTATTCCACGAAATTAAAGTTCGTGAAATTTTACTATAAGGTTGTTCTCTGTGTCTAATCTTTTTGCCGAGATATCATGATATCTTGAGAAATTTGCCACACAGAGAGAGCGCACCTTTAACCCTCTCCTTCCCAAATTAAGAAGCAGATGTAGAAAAAAATCAAACAATGGTTTTTTCTAGTATAAATAGCATTTAAAATGATCCTGCATTAAAATTTTTTTGATATCTGTATTCCAGTGGGTGGTAGGGTTTGGTAGCCATATGGCTACATTGGGAATTAATGCATACAAATTTAAACATATTGGGTTGTATGAAGTTAATCATTTTCTTATAATTTTTTGCATCATTTGCTATGAAAAAAAAAAAAATTATTTTTTGATGTTAAATACAAACCAATATTAAATTTTGTACATTTATGTCTAGAAAACGAAGTCCTGCTGTTGCAATATTTGCGTTTTCCTTTTTATAGATCGGTAATGACCAATGGTCAGCACCATCATACTGCATGTCTGAGATCTGTCTTTTAGTACCGGATTTCTTCTGTTTTTTTGTGTTTTGGAACTGGACTGTTGCTGTTTAGATGAGATGGTATTCCCCTATTTCTGCCGTTGTTAATAAAAGCAGCATTTATCATCCCATCAACAATTTCTGCTTTGAACTCTAGAAACGATTTTTGTCGGCATTTTCTTTTGTATGCAATGCCTCTTATGAAATAACCAGGAATTGACAACACAAACGTCTTCTTCTTAATTGGCGCGTAACCATTTAAAAGATTTGGGCGAGTCCAAAAAGAGCGCGCGAGTCGTTTCTGCTTAGTGCTGCCTGGCACCAATTGGATATACCAAGGGAGGACGAGTTAGTCTTCACCTGATCTTCCCAACGCAGTGGAGGTCTACCTTTTCTTCTGCCTTTAGCAAACATCTGGGACGTGATAAAATATGCGTAATTAGTATTTTTGTTTCCAATTTTGACCTATAAAGTCCAACCATCATATTGCTTAGGTTCACCCCACTCATAACTCGTTGCTAGAGTTCAAAGCGGAAATTGCAGATAGGATGATAAATGCTGGTTTTATTAACGATATAAATAGAGGAAGGCCATCTGATCAAGACAGCAGCCATCCAATTCCAAAAACGCACACGAAATCATGTACTAAAATACCGATTTCAGACATATAGTATGATGGGGCTGGCCATTGGCCATTACCAATCTAGAAAAAGAAAATATACAAATATTGCAACCGCAGGACTTAATTTTCTAGAATTAAATATAAATAATGTAATGTTGCTTTGTGTTTAACATAAAAAAATAATGTAGTTGCTCTACGCAGGTTAAGTTGAAACAATTTTTAACAATTTTATTTTTCCCAATATATTTCGGTCACCCACGGTGATAAATCTCAAGGGATTCCTTTAACAGGGCACTTTCCTTTGACATTTAGTTTTAAAAAAAAAATTATTTTTATTTGTTTCAGAGCAAGTGACGCAAAAAAGTATAAATACATGATGAACTTCATACTACCAAATATGTTCAAATGGTAACTTTTTGTATGCATTAAATCCCAATGTAGCCATATGGCTACCAATCAATTTTAGCAAATATATTCACTCTTACTTACACTTTTCACATTTTTATTGCTAAAATGTATTTTTCAAGCATTAACTTACACGAAAATATTTTTTTTGTACGAATAAATAAATTAATTGTATATATTTTATTGGTCAGAAACTTATAAACCAGCCGAATGCAAAGGGCACGTGGGTTCCTAAATAAGTGTCAAAATTTTCAATGTTTGCCAATGTATAATCGGAAATATTGAGGGCTAAATCATTTAAGCAATGTTGGCTTTAAGCATTGTTTTTTTTAAATAGAAAAAAATTCCGTAGCAAGACGTTTAAATATAGATTTTTTATTTGGTAGCCATATGGCTACAATGGGAAGGAAAGGGTTAAGAAAATAAAATTCTAACTGACTTCATTGTGAACTAGCATGTTAGTCATATTCTTTCCACTCTTTATACGACTGTTGTCGCTTTGCTTTGCTTGCTTCAATTTCGGATTAATTAATTTTTTATCTGAATAAAATAAACTACTTAAAAAAAGAGCTAGAAACATAAATTCACACTCACTTCTCATAGAAGACTATTGTGAATGTAATAACATGGTTGCATTTCCCGTGATATTTTTCTCATGATATCAAATATCACGGGTTGGGGTATGAGAAATTTGCCGAACCTCCAAATTTGACAAGACATGTATTTTGTTGTTGTGCTCGGCAAATTTATCACATTTATGTCTTCTCGGCAAATTTGCCAGGCCAAAATCACACAGAGAGAACAATCTTTATAAGTTTCCTAACAACATATATCTATACGACATGTTTTTAACCCTTTTTTTTCCTTTATTTAGAAATCAATCAGGCACTTTTCAAAGCTGGCAACCCTCCAGTTTGCCCCAGATTTTGATAGGCAACCCATGTTTTTCGGATTCTCCTCATTGCCCTCTTTCGTCTGGTGTATCGTTTTCTTAAATAACAGAAAAGGGAAGATAACCTATTTTTTTGCACTTTTCAAAGCTGGAAACCCTCCAGTTTGCCCCAGATTTTGATAGACAACCCATGTTTTTCGGATTCTCCTCATTGCCCTCTTTCGTCTGGTGTATCGTTTATGTAAATAACAGATGAGGGGAGTATACCTAAAAATTTTAGTTTTTGTTTTAAATATTTAGTACCTTTCATACGCGTTTTAGCTAGGCAACCCATGTGCGATGTTTTAATAAGCTTAGGATCTGTCAGTTACCACTGTCCATTGGCAAATAACAGATGAGGGGATATATTTGTTCTGCCGTATCCCGGACTAATACAACGCATTAATACATATATTTTTTTTTATTATAATAATTGTTCAAAACAGTAAATCATCAGTATTGTATTGTAATTTTTTTGATTTCTTTGAGAGCCAGTGTGTATGCAGTATGCAGTAGAACAGCCGATTTTCATTATTTAATAAAAGAAAAGACGTTCATCTACTACCGTGCGGTTTTTTCATTGTTCTAGCATGGAAATAACTAAAAAAAAGTTTAGGGAATTACGTAGGGAAAATTTGAAACAAGCGTAGGGAAAAGTAGGGATTTTTTTCTTGCTCTGTAGGGAATTTCCAAAAAAGTATCTACCATCACTGATTCTTACTCTCTTCATCAGTCGTTTGCCAACTGTCGAACGATAAACATTGCGCCTGACTATGTCGCTTCGTGGTTGAACGCAAGCATTGACTTTATACAGGTGATGTATGTATGTATGTCCACAAATAAAATGCCCGGCGAGAAATTTTATATGGTGGAAATGTCTTCGGCGATATGCAATGCCTTTTTTGCTATAAAGTATTTAAAAATAATACAAATGATTATGCACTACAAAGGCATTGCGAAGTATTTCACAAAGAGTTTTTGTACTCTTATTTGGATGACTTTTGTCTTCCAAACACTCTGTTTTAGCCAACTACCCTTTAATTTTTTTCAGAAGAGCTAATTTTTTTTTATTAAAAACTTCTTTTCCTTTCTCATCCCCATAATCCCTAAACTCTTCAACACTACAGCAACATCAACAAAAACAACAACAACGGCAAAAAAACAATAAAAAAAAAAAAACCAACAAAAGCGAAAAAACAAACAATGGGCGATATTAATAAAATCCAAGCAAATGCTTTTACTCAAAATTTCAGAAATTTGACATTAATTTGTATGAACCAAATTTCAAAATTTGAGTAAAAGGTCTGAAATCTTAAGCAAAAGCAAATGCTTGGCTTTTATTAATATGACCCAGTACAAAAAAACAAAAAAAACAATAACAATAAAAAAACAAACACAACAAAAAACGAAAAAAGGTTCTACATATACGTATGTATATTCCACTTGAAGCGGATCAATTTCCTACTGGGGTGCGCATGCTGAGAAATTGTTTTGTTCTTTTTACCAAAATTGGTTACAATTTTTTCGTTTGGTTACGTGGTTACTTTCGGCCGATTTCTGTTACATTCAAGGTCCATGTATTCAGTAAACCATGGTTACATTAAATTTTTAGGCGCTTTTCATTTTTCCAAACATTTCATAATTGTTTTGTTGTATTTTTTTAATCAAATTCCAAACAATTTATTGATAGGGGTAAATGGAAAAAATTGAACCACTATTTTCAGCGAATGTTGAGTGTATAGCTGTTTGGACACAAAATTGTCAAAATCGGTTGACGACGAAGCCCACTTTTATATATGGGTATTATAAAGTGACCTAATAAAAACATTTTAAGCGATATCTCTGTCAAATATACATATATATCATTAAAGTTTTATGGCAGAAGTCCAACTACGGACATAAAACAAAAAACACTCTTTTTAGAAGCAGGAATATATGAGATTTCTTAGCCTATAACTCGACAAATAATTGATATATTACGACGAAACTTGGTGTATACACCTATATTACTTGTAGTAATACATGTTCAAAATTTTAGCGAAATCGGTTGACGATCACGCCCACTTTTATATATGGGTATTATAAAGTGGCCTAATAAAAAGCGATATCTTTGTCAAATATAAAGATAATTCATTGAAATTTCGTGGCATGAGTTCTACCGGAAACAAAAAATAGAAAAATTTTGGGAAAATAGGCGTGGCACCGCCTCTTTTAGACAAAGGAATCTACGATATTTCGGAGCCCATAACTCGACAAATAATTTAGATATTATGACGAAACTTGGTTTATACACTTGTGTTAATAGACACGCAAAAATTTATTGAAATCGATTTATGACCACGCCTAGCAAACGCTGGAGCTGTTGCAATGCCTCCACAATGTTGCTAAGCCCGGTGGCACGACCCCTGCCTCGTCGTGCGTTTCATGTTGGTGCGCGGCGCCAGTGCGTTGCGGTGGGTTACTAAGTTGGTGCGCGTGGACTGTAGCGACCCCGTGCACGTTGCGGCTGATAAGGGCGCGGGGCGCCGCGATTGTTGATGTGCGTGGCGCGGCGCTGGGTGTTGCGGTAGTCACGGTGACGGCGCACACTGGGGATTTCGCGGAAAAAAGTCAAATTGTCAACATACTCTTCATGTAATATGCAGTGATATTTTGGAATTTTAGACTAAATTATACAATCAAATCAAAAAGAATTACTCCGATCTGACTGCTAGTTTGTTCTTATAGCCGTATCAAACTCAGTACTTGTATGTTTTACCGAAACAACTTAATTTAAACCTAAGAATTTCAAAATGAATATTATTTTATTATGTGAGCTAACGTTTTCCTTTTTATTATTTATTTAAAGTAGGATAAGTCAGGTTACTAAAATTGGAAAAATAAACTCTGCAGAGACTTAATTTTTTTTTTTGCTTAAGTTTAAGAACATATAACAAAAATTCGTTTTTTCTTCAAACATTTGGACCTGTAATTTTAGCTATACTTTCATACAGTTGGAAATCACTACTAATACATTGTCTCATATCTGTTTTTACATTTTTAATCAATTTCAAGTGCCACCAGGTGCCACCTTTCAATTTGTTGCATTACACAGTACAACATTTTTGAGCTGATTGATTCGCGACTTAATTCTGATAAGGCACTTAGTTTAACATAACTCAAGAACCACTAGTCGGATTTTGCTTAAACAATTTTAGAAAAATCAAGAATTACAATTACTTTCATCTGTTTATATAACGTTTCGCTACATAAGCAACAGTTTCGCAGTTATAAATAAATGTATTGAGAAAAAAAATATTTTTTGCCTAAAAATAAATTTTTTTTAATTCATAAAAAATCCAAAACGGTAAAAAAGTTTAAAGTTCTATTACTTTCTCGTAAAGTCCCATAACATATGAATAAATCATGAAAATCGATGAACGCGTTTCGCTTTTATTCACAATTAAGTAAAGGTATAAATTTAAAAATATTTTTATTTTTTACTATACTAGGTCCAAGGGAGGTACCCCTAGGGAGTGGCCGATTTCAATTATTTTTGGTACCGTCAATACCCTTTATAAGGGAAACTGATATGCAAAGTTTCGTAAAGATATCTTACTTTTTTGAGCTGAAATTAAAATTTGTATTTAAATTTTTTTTTTAATTTTTTACTATAGGTCCAAGGGAGGTACCTCTAGACAGTGGCTGATTTCAATGATTTTTCGCACCGTCCATACCTTTCATAAGAGTAACTTATGCTCGAAGTTTCGTGGAAATATCTTAATTTTTTCAGCTGAAATTAAAGTTTTTAAATAATTTCTTTTTTTTCATGGTTCCAAGGGAGGTACCCCTAGGAGTTGACCGATTTCAACCATTTTTGGAAATTTTCTTAACTAGCTCATATATAACCTGTGTGCAAAACTTCAAAGCCCTACAACCACTCTTTCTATTTTTTTCCGCAGAATGTATGGAAGCCGACCCACTGTGCGGCTGAGCGAATAGTGCGGGGTTGCGCGGTTGGCATTTCGCTGTCCATGTCTGTAGGAAAATAAAGACTATAATAAGTATATGAGTATCTAGTATAGATGTGCGATAAGTGCGCATTTTGCAGTGAGTGTTTTTGCGTTTAAGGTAATAATTTGACACATATCCATTTTGTTGTCGATTATATTCCTGTTGAAAAATAAACAGACTCCCTGAAGAAGGCACAATAATGTGTCGAAACGCGTAGGAGGCATAAAAAGAAAACCAAAGGTTTTTGTTTTCATTTCATCGACCAAAAGGAGCTCAATAAATATTGAAATTACATAAACATCGATATTGGTCTAATTTAACAAAATTCGTTGACGGGGTTTTGTCTCGAGTTTATTTGTTTTCGGCATTAGCGGAATTTTTGTTTGGTGATTTTTGGGCATTTTTCCACCGACATCTTTTGTAAATGTCTTTTAGGTACTCTTCCCTCTATCGGCGGCTGAATTTGTGATTGAGAATAAGTATTAATTCGTTCCCACTCTGAAAGAAATACCCGTAGTTAAATCAAAAACTTTCCGCTGTTGAATCTCCGTCTTTGATTCAACGGCAAAAGTATTTGTTTTAACGGCAAAGTTTTTGATTCAACAACTTTCCATAGTTAATTCAAAGACAGGCGTTGTTGATTCAAAAACTCCCTTGCTGTTGAAAGTTTTTTATGTATAAAGAAAGTAGGCTTTGGAAGAAAAAATAAACAAATAGAAAAAAAATTGTTTCAAACTCGACACATTTTTAATGTTCTGCCTGGGCTTTTGATTATTTGCGACAACCTTATGCCAATTTAAGTGGCAGTGGAGATTTTATGACAACCAAGCTGCTGGTCTTCATGCTGGGTGCCATTCGCCCAAGAGCAGGAAAGCATTTTGGGGAAATCATTGATTGATAATCGGAAACCGAATATTGTCGCCAATATTACAACGCAAATTTTTGTGGTCCTACTATGGCGCGGCGTTGGCAGTGCTGTTGACGGGCGGGGATGATGGACCGGTGGCGCAAGTGGTGTATAGTTTGGTGTATAAGTTGTGCAAGAAATAGGCTGAGGAGCAACAGAAAATGGGTGAACGGGTAACGTTGTATCAAGATATCAAAATCAAATGAAAACAATATAAACATGCTTTCTCTCTCTGTATTCAACTCCACAGGCCGCTTGAGAAAAGCTAGAGGAAGCATGCAAGAATCCAGAGGTTTACCAGATCAAAAAGAAATCAATTAACCTCTCATTTTCACCGCTGACATTGTCGATGGCTAGCGTAAAAATGCAAAAAAATTTATCTGTGCGGGTGCTATCCACAATCGTTGCTGTGCAAGGTGCTAACTTGGTGAATGACACAAGTTTTAGCGTCACCGACCCCGAGGTAGCCGGCGAAGACATCTTTGCGCGTCTAGTGCCTATGAAAGCACATGAAGCTACATAGCTCAATGTATAGCGAAGATAAAGCGTAATATGGTTCACTCATTGAGAATGATGCTGAACTCGGAAGTTTTATGAGCTCACTAACATTGGAAAACTTAAATATCAACGAAGAGAATGCCAACAAAATACCACAAGGCCATAACCGATTTGATTGCCGTCATGTCACATTTGGCTGAGATATGCGCTGATGTCGAGACGAAGCTCAAAGAAATCTCTACCATTCTCGCTGAAGAAGAACGCCAAGCGAATGAGTTTTAAAAGCTGATAGGTGTCCAACGTACGCCAAATCCACATATAACCGAACCGACACGTGAGTTTCAGAAATATACCGAAGGGCATGCGCGCGCTGGCGTATCAAATGGCACATTGAGCAAAGCAATGGAATTGCATGTAAATAATTTAAAAATGTTATCATACAATTTTTCAATTTTAACAATTTTACAAACCTATTTTATAAAATAAAATAATATTTATTATTAAAAAAAAATACTATTGTTTAAATTTTTTTTGAGGTTAACTTATGTAAATGCGTAAGTATTTGCTTCAATATTTGTATAGGTGCGCGCTCGACCAATGGAAATCCGGCCGATATTGACTTACCTTTTTAGGCATCGAAGACGTTTTTCATGGCAGAAATACACTCTGCTACTACTACGCGGTGGTAGCTCAATGGGATAGACATTGGACTACCAATCGAACGACTTAAGTTCGATTCTCGGTTGATGCCGCTTGAAGAAGTCTGATGAGGGGATGTGGTGGTCTCCGAAATGGACCCATAACTTCTACCAAAAAATTTTTTTCAATTTTTCTTCATTAAAAAAATGGCCAATAGCTCATTTAAATTCACATAAAAATAATTATTAGAATTAAAACGGCCATATAAATACAAACGTAAATATGTATATCGAAGAGCCTGCCGAAAAACAAAAGTCTGAGAACAATAACAAGCATTGCCTGTACAAAAGTTTTGCTTGTTAATAGCTTTAGAACTTTGTACAAACCAAACACACAATCGCACCAACATACTAGGTAGCAAAGGCAGAGTGTCATTAAGCTACTGTTGTTAGTATGTGGATTGTAATGGAGGAAAAATTGAAATTTAAGCGAAACAAAGCTGACGGCGGTGGTAGCTCAATGGGATAGACATTGGACTACCAATCGAACGACTTAAGTTCGATTCTCTGTTGAGGCCGCTTGAAGAAATCTGATGAGGGGATGTGGTGGTCTCCGAAATGGATCCATAACTTCTACCAAAAAAAATTTTTCAATTTTTCTTCATTAAAAAAAAATGGCCAATAGCTCATTTAAATTCACATAAAAATAATTATTAGAATTAAAACGGCCATATAAATACAAACGTAAAAACTTTAATTTTGTTTTATGACATAATGCCTCGTTTTTTAAAGTTAAAAATTAATAAAATTTAGTTTACATTGTAAAGGCCAAATGTGCTCCTATTCAAGTCACAGGTACCCCTACCACGGGGCAGATTTGACAAAATGGCCTTTTTAAAAAAAGTATCTGAAAAAGGTATTTACGTGTTTTTTATAACTCATTAGCTACTCAAATAATGAGATAAATTATGAATAGTTATTGTCAATCGTTAAAACCTTAGTTTTCCCCAAAAATGTCTGAGATATGAGACTTCAAAAAAGTAAAGCCCCACTTTACCTACCTGGTACACTTGCCGTATGTTGCCCCATATCCATAATCATAATATACCAAATTTAACTTACCATCTGCTCGCAAATAATCATTAAGTATCTGAAATAAGGGAAATGAGTCCCATGTATCTGACGGTTGCTCAGCAAGTACCCTGTCCATATCCACAGCAAAAAGTGACCAGAAAATCTCAGCGTGTTCAACCAATAAGTCGCTAAACCATGCAAATGCCTGGACAGCATATAAGTAAAAAATAAAAAGCTTGATCATATATGTTGTTGTTGTTGTTTTGTTGTTTCTGCTGCTGATATTTTACTATAATACATATAGCTATGTACGCCATACCCCGCAGTATAACTCACAATGAATCACTGATGAAATTCACCTATGGCACCAGTGAATACTTTAATATAAGAACTACTGAATTTTTCATATAAAACAAAAAAATAAAAATTGCTCTCAGCTATGATGAAAGTGAATATTCAACAAAGAATCATCAATGATCATTCAGCAGTGAAGAAAAAAAAAATATGTATATAATATAGAATAAAAAAAATAGCTAAAATAGTATCGCCCAACTTATGGAAGCTTGAATTTTACACATCAATAATTATAAAAAATAACCCTCAGCTGGCAGAATGCGATACCCTCGAAATGTCGAAAAACCAATGTCGAAATTTTCAAATTTTCAAAATGTCGAAAAACAATAATCTCGAAAAAAATGTCGAAAAGTTAAAATGTCGAAAAAATGTCGAAAATGTGGAAAAATACTTGGAATGTTTTTTCTTTATTTTCGGTAGGTGGGTCAGCTTCGATATAGTGCGCCCTACGGGGTATCTAAGAGATTCCATATTTTATAAAAAATATGTTCATCTAAATAAATGAAATGAATAAATTAAGGCGAAAGCCGCCTACGTCCGGACGGATGGCGTAGCCCAGGGTTATTTTTTGTAAGCGCGGCCGAAGGCCGCCAGTGCAAAAAGGTTTTATACTCAAAAGTACTGTGGATTGTTCTATAGATTTTACTCCAGTAAGATAATTCTGCCGGCTGAGGGCCATACAACAACAACAACACAAAACAACAACAACAACAAAAACAACAGACCACTATTGATACATACATGTACATACATACATTTATATACCTGTACATAAATAGGGGTATTCGCTATCCCTAGCAAGATAGCACGGATTGCAAATATCCTAGACCAAAATATGCTACACATCGAGAGCACCCCATTACACAGCCGTAGGAAATTTTAAGAAGCAGCTTTTCTTTTTAGCCAAAGGGACGCGTTTATCACTCACTTGTTAATAAATAAATCATTTTATTTTAGCAAATTTAATAAATACACATAAAAAATAACATTTTAAGCAATATTCGAATGCTCAAATTGAAATTGAAATTAGCAATTGGCAAATGTCAGCTGACGCAGGGTCGCAATTAATTTCCTACACTTCATAGAAAATAAATATACATAGGTTTTGGTGTAGCATATTTTTGAGGTCTAGCATATTTTTGTGCGCCTGTATTTTGTTGTTGTGCGTTGTAAAACTTTGCAATCCGTGCAATCCGTGCTACGTGCTAGGGTTATGCTATGGATAGGGAATACCCCTAATATATGACGCTGAAGGGTGTACTACGCAGAAGGACATCACCGTGGCGGTAGCCACGGTTAGGGCACACGTCCGGACGGATGGCGTAGCCCAGGGTTATTTTTTGTAAGCGCGGCCGAAGGCCGCCAGTGCAAAAAGGTTTTCTACTCAAAAGTACTGTGGATTGTTCTATAGATTTTACTCCAGTAAGAGAACTCTGCCGGTTGAGGGCCATACAACAAAAACAACAATAACAAAGACAGCAACAACAACCAATATATACGAATATCATTACAATGAATAAATACAATGTCGTGTTTATGTTAATTTTCTTAAATTTTATTTAATAAAACATTTTAAATAAATTAGTGTTAATATATGTAAGTGCATTATAAAGTGTATTAGAGTGAACCTTGCGGTATACGGGTATTTTTAGCGCTCTAAATTGACTTTTTCGGTAGGTGACCTTTTCACCTTTACCGATTTATTATTAACAAACTATACATTTTCGCGCCCTATAGTTTACATTTTAGTGATCAATACGACCCCACCTACGCCTCAAAAATAACAAAAAAATTCCAGTCCTGGCGCGAATTTTACACATCATTAATTACTTTATTTCGACATTTTAATTTTCCATATTTTTTTTTTCACATTTTTTTTCGACATTTTTTTTTCGACATTTTTTTTTCGACATTTCGTACCCAACCAGGCAGAATTCTCTTTCCTGAGTAATATCTATAGCCCGGTCCACAGGGCTTTTGAGCAGAACACTTTTCTGCGTTGGCGGCCTTTGGCCGCGCTTATAAAAAATAACCCTGGCCTACGCCATCCGTCCGGATGTGTGCCCTTACCGTGGCTACCGCCACGGTGATGTCTTTCTGCGTAGTACACCCTTCAGCGGCAGCGATAAAAATGTAAGTATACAAATTTCGGTCTTTTTCGGTCATTTTCCTCATTTCGACATTTTTTAATTCGATAAAAAATGTATTCGGTATAATAAGGCTTTTTTCAATTCGGTCTTTTAAGACTCAACATTTTTTTTTCGACATCGTACGGATCCCGGGTACGAAATGTCGAAAAAAAATGTCAAAAAGTTAAAATGTCGAAATAATGTAATTAATGATGTGTAAAATTCGCGCCAACACTGGATATTTTTTTTTGTTATTTTCGAGGAGTAGGGGGGTCGTATAGATCACTAAAATGTAAACCATAGGGCGCGAAAATGTATAGTTTATTAATAATAAATCGGTAAAAGTGAAAAGGTCACCTACCGAAAAAGTCAACTTAAAGCGCTAAAAATACCCGTATACCGCAAAGTTCACTCTAATACACTTTATAATGCACTTACATATATTAACATAAGAAAATTAACATAAACACGACATTGTTTTTATTCATTGTAATGGTATTTGTTTATATTGGTTGTTGTTGCTGTCTTTGTTATTACTGTTGTTGTTGTATGGCCCTCAGCCGGCAGAGTTCTCTTACTGGAGTAAAATCTATAGAGCAATCCACAGTACTTTTGAGTAGAAAACCTTTTTACACTGGCGGTTCGGCCACGCTTACAAAAAATAACCCTGGGCTACGCCATCCGTCCGGACATGTGCCCTAACCGTGGTTACCGCCACGATGATGTCCTTCTGCGTAGTACACCCTTCAGCGTAGGCGGCCTTCGCCTTTATTTATTCATTTCATTTATTTAGATGAACATATTTTTTATAAAATATGGAATCTCTTAGATATCCCGTAGGGCGCACTATATCGAAGCCGACCCACCCACCGAAAATAGAGAAAAAACATTCCAAGTATTTTTCGACATTTCGACATTGGTTTTTCGACATTTCGAGGGTATCCCATTTTAATCATGTAAAAATTTAAAAAAATTTCTAATATCAATAGCATTAAAAAATAGCCCAACTTATGGAAGCTTGAATTTTACACGGCGGCGATAAAAATGTAAGTATACAAATTTCGGCCTTTTTCGGTCATTTTCCTCATTTCGACATTTTTTTAATTCGGTCAAAAATGTATTCGGTATAATAAGGCTTTTTTCAATTCGGTCCTTTAAGATTCGACATTTTTTTTTTCAACTTATCGTACGGATCCCGTTTATCTGGATCAAAAAATCTATTACAATATATACGGACCCGAAATGGATCCAGATAAACGTCAGGATCACAAAATTGTTGTTCCATTTGCATGCAAAATTTTTATGCGGATCTGGATCACAACCAGGGGAACTCGCCTAATGTGTTTTCAAAACACACATAAATACAAGGTCAATTTAACAGGTCGGTTCAAGATAAATACACACATACACGCCGTGAGCTTAATTTCGAACCCTCGTGACAGAGATGTCCACAGTAAGGAAGACGAAATAATTTGACATTCAGTTCACGGGCGAATGATGGATAAACTCAGAGAATGAAGAATTTGACGATATGTAAACACGAATGCATGTATAGAATATGCAGATGTAAACAAATTGGATAGCTGTCGAAGAAGAATAAGAAGTCAGCTGATCTGAAGAACCGAGGTGTTTAGTGGAGCCTGCATAAGTTATTTATTTTCATATACTATATGTAAATTTTTACTTCAGTGTCAATAAAAAATAACGAAATGTTAAAAAAACAAATAAGGAAGCCTAAGTTCGAGTGGAATCGAGCATTAGATACTCAGCTGTATGTTTTCATAATTTGTTTGCGTTTGATGGAAACACGGTGTACTTTATATAAAGCGAGTGCTGCATAAAGTGGGCGTAGCCACGCCCATTTTCAACATTTTTATCAGTCATCCAACTAAGCATATGAATATTATTCTTTGTGCAAAATTTCATTCCTTTTTGACTTCTAGTTATAAAGATGTCACGTTACAAATTCCCAAAGAGTGTTCCAGATATATCTTTCTTAAAAAGTAGGCGTGGTCATAAACCGATATCAATAAATTTTTGCGTGGCTATTAACACATGTTATAAAAGTGTATAAACCAAGTTTCTTCATAATATCTCAATTATTTGTCGAGTTATAGGCTAAGAAATCACGTATATCCCTTTGTGTAAAAAGAGGCGGTGCCACGCCCATTTTCCAAAATTTTTCTATTTGTTGTTTCTGGTCTATTGTAGAAATCATACCACAAAATTTCAATGAATTATCTTTACATTTGGCAAAGATATCGCTTAAAATGTTTTTATTAGGTCACTTTATAATACCCATATATAAAAGTGGGCGTGGTCTTCAACCGATTTCGCTAAAATTTTCAACATGTATTACCACAAGTAATAAAAGTGTACACACCAAGTTTAGTCATTATATATAAATCATTTGTCGGGTTATGGGCTAAGAAATCACGTATATCCCTTTGTGTAAAAAGAGGCGGTGCCACGCCCATTTTCCAAAATTTTTCTATTTGTTGTTTCTGGTCTATTGTAGAAATCATACCACAAAATTTCAATGAATTATCTTTACATTTGGCAAAGATATCGCTTAAAATGTTTTTATTAGGTCACTTTATAATACCCATATATAAAAGTGGGCGTGGTCGTCAACCGATTTCGCTAAAATTTTCAACATGTATTACCACAAGTAATAAAAGTGTACACACCAAGTTTAGTCATTATATATAAATCATTTGTCGGGTTATGGGCTCAGAAATCTCGTATATTCCTGTTTATAAAAAGAGGCGGTGCCACGCCCATTTGCCAAAATTTTTATGTTTTTCGTTTTATGTCCGCAGTTGGACTCCTTCTATAAAATTTCAATGATATATCTTTATATTTGACAGAGATATCGCTTAAAATGTTTTTATTACGTCACTTTATAAGACCCATATATAAAAGTGGGCGTGGCCCTCAACCGATTTCGGAAATTTTTCGTCCAAATATTTCACTAAGTAAGTATATCACGCGTACCAAATTTCATCGATATATCTTCAACGGTTTCTGAGTTATGACATATAAAACTTGCAAGGTTTGACCCTTAATAAGTGGGCGTGGCACCGCCCATTTTCCAAAATGTCATCAAATTTCTTTCTAGGGGCCTGAGCTCAACACGTGGATAAAATTTCATCGCTCCAGCTGTATTAGTGACTGAGATACCAAATTTCCGATTTTTTCTATATAGGAAAAGTGGGCGTGGTCATGGTCCGATTTCGCCCATTTTCAATACCAACCGTCCCAGTCTCGATACCAACCTGCATTTCAAATTTCATCAAAATATCTCAATTTTTGCGCGAGTTAGAGTGTTTACAGACGGACGGACAGACGGACGGACATGGCCCAATCGATTTCTCTTTTCACCCTGATCATTTTGATATATATAAGTCTATATCTATCTCGATTATTTCACTCTGTTACAATCCACCGTTATGTGATTAAAACTAAAATACTCTGTGTACTAGTACAGCTGAGTATAAAAATGTTGCAGCTAAAAGACAAGAAAAAAAGCTGAATCTAGCTTGAAAAAAGCTAGAATGGCAACGCTGGTTGCAGAAAAAAGAACTACTTCGTTGTAGTTATTGTCGTTGCTACTATTTTGTTGTTGTTGTTACTGTTTTTTGTTTCTGCTGATATTTATATTTGCATGTCTATGCGTGCAAGCATTTGTAAGTACATGTCTACCTTCCGCTGACAATATCAAGCGATTCACATAGACACTGGGCCGTCTCGCCTTATATGGACCAAAAAAAGCCCAACGTACGCCACCGCATATGATGTCGTTTTCGGAAACATTTCCGAAAAAAATTCTAATTTTTTTCTATGTCCACCCAATTCGTAGGAAAAACAGTAGTTAAGGAGCATATCTCGAATTGGGAGAGAAGCTCGGCCATAATACTCGTCAGAGTTACAATAGTATAATATAATACACTGTATATTATATTATTAACTATATGTGCGCCATTGGGGTCGCTTCCACCCAGTACTTAGTTTATACCACCTCAATGTACATTTTTTTGCATACATGTTAAACGTCGTCAAAAATCATTTTTTGTGAATAGAGGCTACCAAATTTTTAGCCGAGGCTTCATAGTTTTTTAACAGCTTGCATTAGTGGTTAAAAATAAAATCTAGGTATAGTAACTCCAAAACCTTCAAAGGTAAAAATCAGAACAACATTCAAGGTTGAAACTTTATATGGGCCAAACATAGTGCTGAGCAAGACCCTTTCGGCGACATACAAATCTGAGAGATATAACATCGAATAAGGAAGTTTTACAAAAAACGCAATTGAGCTATAGAACGCGTGCCTAAAAATTTTTTTATTTTTATACTCAGCTGTACTAGTACACAGAGTATTATAGTTTTAATCCAATGATGCCCAAACACATCTTACGGGCGAGCAATGTCATAATTTAAAGAAAAAAATTTTTTTTTCTATATGTTTGTTTTTGTAGTTTTTTACAACTTCATTGACATCTCGATAACCCAGTAGAAAAATTAGGACACAAACCAGACTGATGATCGAAATTAACTAAAAATCCAACTTTGTATTTATGTTATGCAAACAAAGCTATCGAATATGCATTGGAATATATATATACATTTTTAATTAATAAAATTAATATTAATATTTATAAATAAATAATTAATTAATATTGAAAAGTGGATTGGTTTTAGAAAGCTTAAAAAACATCTTTAATACGAGATTTATGGACTTTGGCTACAATTACTGAATTTATTAATTAATTTTCAATGCCCTCTAAATTTTTCAAAATATATAAATAAATAATTAATTAATTATTAGTGTGACAAAATTATTATATATATTTTCGTCAATGTTTTTAGTACATATAATTGCGAAAGTGTATTTTCAAAATTAAAAATTGTAAAATCAAAACACAGAAACCGGATGTCAGACAAACACCTGGAGTCGCTTTTGCAACTATCAACCACAAATGTTGAAATAGACATGGATAACATTATCGAAAATATGAACGAATCAAATTAGTATATATATGTCGTCCCCTCAATATAACAATAGCGTATAATTTTTTTTGGGTTTTGAGAAAATCGAGTTTAAAGTTTTTGTCAAATCAAATATCTATTAAATTTTTGAACAAGAAATTATACACCATTTTTTCCAATGACATTTTGACCCACTTTGTGGAAGTAGAATTTGACGAAATTTTGACCAGACATAGAATCAATGATGGAGATTCTAAATATGCAATAAAAAAATATTGGCGTATGAGCACATACGCTATTGTTATATTGAGGGGACGATGTATATATCGACGGCTGAGAATAAGATCGCCCTGTTTCAAAATTTGTTTCAAAAACGCCCTATTCCAAAAATTGTTTGAATAACGTCCTATTACAAATTTTGCTTCAAAAACGCCCTATTTCAGACAATTATTCAAAAACGCCCTATTTCAGAGAAACATATATGGAATTTTCTCTGAAATAGGGCGTTTTTGAAGCAAAATCTGAAATAGGACGTTATTCAAACAATTTTTGGAATAGGGCGTTTTTGAAACAATTTTTGAAATAGGGCGATCTTATTCTCAGCCGTCTATATGTACATACATGCATATATGTATGTCCCACATTTCATTCTTTTCATTGCTGGGTTGTATCTGTTCGAATCAAAATAAAAAATTGTTTTTTTATTTCCATAGAAACGTTTCGGGAGTATACAAATTTTTTTCCTATGCTCGCCTATGCTCGCCATATACACAAATTTCTTATGGAAGTGTATAGGCGAGTAAAATCCTATACTTACGAGCATTACAAAAACAAAATGTGTATGCGAGCATAGGGCTTGGGCATCTATGTTTTAATCACATAACGGTGGATTGTAACAGAACGAAATAATCGAGATAGATATAGACTTATATATATCAAAATGATCAGGATGAAAAGAGAGATCGATTGAGCCATGTCCGTCCGTCCGTCCGTCTGTCCGTCTGTAAACACTCTAACTCGCGCAAAAATTGAGATATTTTGATGAAATTTTAAATGCAAGTTGGTATCGAGACTGGGACGATTGGTATTGAAAATGGGCGAAATCGGACCATGACCACGCCCACTTTTCCTATATAGAAAAAACCGGAAATGTGGTATCTCAGTCACTAATATAGCTGGAGCGATGAAATTTTTCCCACGTGTTGAGCTCAGGCCCTTATGAAGAAATTTGATGAAATTTTGGAAAATGGGCGGTGCCACGCCCACTTATTAAGGGGCAAACATGGAAAGTTTTATATGTCATAACTCAGAAACCATTGAATATATATCGATGAAATTTGGTATGCATGATTTACTTGCTTAAGCAAACATTTGGATGGAAAATTGTTAAAATCGGTTGACGGCCACGCCCACTTTTATATATGTGTATTATAAAGTGACCTAATAAAAACATTTTAAGCTATATCTCTGTCAAATATAAAGATATATCACTGAAATTTTGTCGAATGAGTTCAGCTATGGACATAAAACAGAAAACATAAAAATTTTGGAAAATGGGCGGTGCCACGCCCACTTATTAAGGGGCAAACATTGAAAGTTTTATGAGTCATAACTCAGAAACCATTGAAGATATAGCGATGAAATTTGGTATGCGTGATATACTTACTTAGGCAAATGTTTGGACTAAAAATTGCCAAAGTCGGTTGACGACCACGCCCACTTTTATATATGGGTATTATAAAGTGGCCCAATAAAAACATTTTAATCGATATCTTTGTCAAATATAAAGATGATTCATTGAAATTTTGTGGCATGAGTTCCACAATAGACCGGAAACAAAAAATTGAAAAATTTTGGAAAATGGGCTTGGCACCGCCTCTTTTTAGACAAAGGAACTAGTCCAATGTATGTAACTATCTAGTTTATTGGATATAATAATAATAATACAATGGCGCTATTATAACTCTGACGAGTTTTATGGCCGAGCTTCTCTCCCAATTCGAGGTGTGCTCCTTTTTGTTTTTCCTACTAATTGGGTGGACCTACAGTTTTATGCCGGCTCCGAACGGCGAATGCATTTTTTGTGAGAAGCTTTTTCATGGCAGAAATACTCTCGGAGGGTATGCCGCCCACTGCCGAGAGGTGACCGCTGCTCTTAAAAAACCCAATAATTGGATTTTTTACTAATTAGAAAAATTGTTTTGGTGTTTGGCTCGGACCGTGGTTTGAACCCGAGACCTCTGGCATAGCAGGCGAGCACTCTACCCACTGCACCACAGCGGCCACGTATTGGCTTACTGGTGTAGTTTAAAAAGTGGTCCATTTTTAGCAGTCTCGCTTATGGTGCAAAGGGAGGGGGTGGTTGCGTATGTAGTCCTTTGTTATGCAGCAGAGAGGGGTGGTCATGTCCAATGACGTCGCAATGTTAATGTAACCATATTTTTTCATATATTTGGTCCAGATCCTGTACTAGGAAATTACCTGGTCGCACTTTTTGCAGGGTACATTTCCATTCCCCTTTAAACAACATGTCTATCATCGAAACCTTTATTTATTACTACATAATTAGACTAAAAAGAGATAATGATAATTCTTTTCCCAAATTTTTAAAATTGTTTTCAAGAAGATGGTAATTTTTTCGTTCTCAGTGGCGCTGTTTCTTCTTCTATTGTCACTGTTCTACTGTCTCACATTTCAAGCGAATCCGCTGCGGAAAAAATTATCTGAATTAAAAAAAAAACAACCATATCAGAAAAAAGTACCAAACAACCAAATTCGAAATAACAAAAAAAAACAACCAAGTTTGGTGGAAACAACCAACATTGGCATTCGTGGATGCAAATGAATATATCCATAGATTGGTATGCACATTAAAGTAGAGTGAAAACGTATGGAGATTTTTTTATACTCAGCTGTACTAGTACACAGAGTATTATAGTTTTAATCACATAACGGTGGATTGTAACAGAATGAAATAATCGAGATAGATATATCAAAATGATCAGGGTGAAAAGAGAAATCGATTGAGCCATGTCCGTCCGTCCGTCTGTCCGTCTGTAAACACTCTAACTCGCGCAAAAATTGAGATATTTTGATGAAATTTGGAATGCAAGTTGGTATCGAGACTGGGACGGTTGGTATTAAAAATGTGCGAAATCGGACCATGACCACGCCCACTTTTCCTATATAGAAAAAATCGGAAATTTGGTATCTCAGCCACTAATATAGCTAGAGCGATGAAATTTTACCCACGTGTTGAGCTCAGGCCCCTATGAAGAAATTTGGTGAAATTTTAGAAAATGGGCGGTGCCACGCCCACTTATTAAGGGTCAAACATTGAGGGTTTTATAAGCGATAACTCAGAAACCATTGAAGATATATCGATGAAACTTGGTACGCATGATATACTTACTTAGGCAAATGTTTGGACGAAAAATTGTTAAAATCGGTTGACGGCTACGCCCACTTTTATATATGGGTCTTATAAAGTGACCTAATAAAAACATTTTAAGCTATATCTTTGTCAAATATAAAGATATATCATTAAAATTTTATGGCAGGAGTCTAACTACGAACATAAAACAAAAACTGTAAAAATTTTGGAAAACTGGCGTGGCACCGCCTCTTTTTAGAAGCAGGAATATACGAGATTTCTTAGCCTATAACTCGATAAAAAATTTATATATAATGACGAAACTTGGTGTGTACACTTTTATTACTTGTGGTAATACATGTTCAAAATTTTAGAGAAATCGGTTGACGGCCACGCCCACTTTTATATATGGGTATTATAAAGTGACCTAATAAAAACATTTTAAGTGATATCTTTGTCAAATGTAAAGATAAAATTTTTTTAAAAATGAAATTTTGTGGTATGATTTCTACAATAGACCGGAAACAAAAAATAGAAAAATTTTGGAAAATGGGCGTGGCACCGCCTCCTTTTAGACAAAGGAATCTACGAGATTTCGGAGCCCATAACTCGACAAATAATTGAGATATTATGATGAAACTTGGTTTATACACTTTTATAACTTGTATTAATAGACACGCAAAAATTTATTGAAATCGGTTTTTGACCACGCCTACTTTTTAGCAAAGATATTTCTGGAACACGCTTTGGAAATTTGTAACGTGACATCTTTGTAACTGGAAGTCATAAAGGAATGAAATTTTGCACAAAGAATAATATTCATATGCTTGGTTGTATGACTGATAAAAATGTTGAAAATGGGCGTGGCTACATTTAAAACGAGGAACAGCATGGAAAAACTTCTACGAAACAACATTAACAAGGAAGACCCCTTTGACAAACAAGGCGTATACAAATTGACTTGCGAATGCCAAAATAGCTATATAGGACAAACAGGACGCCAAATCAAGACGAGATATCGAGAACACGTAAGAGATTACAATAAGAAAATAAGGAAATCATCAACGACAGTGGAATCAAATTTCGCCAACCACTTGGCAGAAAACAAATGTACACCCATGAAAATAGGAAAAACAGCTAAAGTTCTCCACATACAACACAAGGGAAAACGACTTAACGTATTAGAAAATATGGAGATATACAAACAGAAGACATTCGTAGGTAAAATAATAAATGAACAAATAAACACCGCATCAGATACATTATTTGAACCGCTTAAGCTATTATACCGAAAAGAGGACAGAACCTAAAACCGACATAAACAAAACAACACACAAGAGGACAATAACGGACTTTTACCTGCCTATTTAATGAGGATACAAAAATAGATTTACATACCTAAACGCACAGACTCGCACGCACACACGCATGCACGTCGCCCGAACGCACGAATGCACGAACACACGAACACATCACACGAACACGAAGTACGTGACCAAACGTTGGAAGTTAGTTACTATAAGTACTATCGAACTTACACAAAATAACTCAGAACGAAAAAAGACACTGAAGATGGCGCATATTAGCCGAAACCGGTTTGTCTCCAAACCAAACTTGACAAGGGATGACGGAGGATCGTTCCACAATACATCATATTCCTACCCTGTCGGAAAAACAAGCAACCAAAAAGTATTTAATAATGCCAGTCAGGCACATCAAATCCGGACAAATATTCTACTGATAGCATACAAAAGGCGACTACAGAAAATACACAACACCAAAGCCAACATATGGTTTAATAAACAATGTTTAATGAGCAAACTCATTCCAAAATACGCGCAAATAGGACACAAAATGAAAAACGAGGATAAACGCAAAATTATAAGGAAAGCGGAGAACAGCTTCATTAGATGCGAGATCAGGAACCAACACGCAAAGAAGGAGCGCATGAATCAGGAATTACTACGCATCCATCTGGAGCTGATGGGAATCATTCCAGTCAGTTCCCTTCTGGAAACGTTATATGCAATAAAGGAAGAGATCAAAGGAGCCATGGAAAACAAGTATAAAAAACTCAACAAAAAACTGGACGACCTTGACACAAAACAAAACAACAACAAAAAAAGCCCACAGCAGGAAAAAACATCTTTCCATCCAAGAGTTGTTAACTTAACAAGTCTTCCAATCAACGCCAAGGAAACACAGCTACTACAAAAAGGTTTGACATACAACATCGAAAGCTACGATAGGAAAAAAGACGTGGAGAACACCATTGCGGACACGGAGGTTGCCATATCACTAATGCCAAACGAGGAACAGGAGCACGCAAGGCATTTATGCAGACGCATAATCGAAAAGAGCATAAAAGCTGATGGAAAGAAAATGGTAACAAATGAATATAAAACGGTAAAAGAATTGAGGAAAAAACTAAGAGAGAATAAAGTAATAGCAACAAAAGCAGACAAAGGAAATACAACGGTGCTAATGGACGAAGAGGAATACACCACAAAAACAAGCCAACTCATCAAAGAAATGGGCTGCCGAGTGATGAGGAAAGACCCAACGGAGGAATACCAAATGGCAATAAAGCGTGCAATAAAACAGGCAAAAAATATAGTAGACAACAAGATAGCCTACACTCTCACGGCAATGAATCCATCAGCCCCGTCACTGATCGCACTACCTAAAATCCACAAAGCAGGAACACCTATGCGACCAATAGTAAACCATAAATCGGCACCAGGATATAGACTATCAAACCATCTAAATAAGCTACTAACCGAGACACTGCACCTGTACAATAAATACACAATCAAAAACACGACGGAACTAGTCGAAAAACTGAACAACCTGAACGTACCTAAGGACTCGAAACTGGTATAGTTTGACGTGAAAGACCTATACCCTTCGATACCACTGACAGAAACACTAAAAACTCTAACTAAAATATTGACAGAAAAAACGAACAGAGACATTGCAACAGAGATCGTAAACACACTGAAAGTAACCCTGGACCAGAATTATTTCAAATTTGACAATAAAATATACAGACAAACTCACGGACGGGGAATGGGTAACCCCACATCAGCCATCCTTATGGAAGTATTTATGCAACATTTGGAGGAAAGTTATATGGAAGAACTGGCAAAAAATCTGGGGTAAATTTTTATGCCAGGTATGTAGACGACATCATCTGCCTCATAACGGAAAATAAAGAAGAAAAAATTTTGGAATACCTCAACGGCCAACACAAAAATATAAAATTCACCATGGATGCAGAGAAAAATGGAAAAATCAACTACTTAGACCTCACAATTAAAATAAACAAAGAGACTAACAAATTTACTTACGAAATATATAGAAAACCCACAGCAACGGATACAGTAATACACAATAAATCTAGCCATCCTCAACAACACAAGAATGCCGCTTTCAGACATTTGTTAACACGACTTGAACGGACCCCGTTAGAAAAGGAAGCTTACAACAAGGAACTCAGCACAATATACACTATCGCGGAGAACAACGGATATCAAAAAAGTTTGGTGAAGAAACTACAGAAAAACATAACTTCAAGGAAATCGGAAAACAAAGAAAAGGTAGAGAAGAAATGGGCAGTCTTATCATATACCGGAGCAACATCTTACAAGTTGGCTAAAGTTTTCCAAAAATATAACATTAATGCAGCATTTAAAACGAGGAACAGCATGGAAAAACTTCTACGAAACAACATTAACAAGGAAGACCCCTTTGACAAACAAGGCGTATACAAATTGACTTGCGAATGCCAAAATAGCTATATAGGACAAACAGGACGCCAAATCAAGACGAGATATCGAGAACACGTAAGAGATTACAATAAGAAAATAAGGAAATCATCAACGACAGTGGAATCAAATTTCGCCAACCACTTGGCAGAAAACAAATGTACACCCATGAAAATAGGAAAAACAGCTAAAATTCTCCACATACAACACAAGGGAAAACGACTTAACGTATTAGAAAATATGGAGATATACAAACAGAAGACATTCGTAGGTAAAATAATAAATGAACAAATAAACACCGCATCAGATACATTATTTGAACCGCTTAAGCTATTATACCGAAAAGAGGACAGAAAACCTAAAACCGACATAAACAAAACAACACACAAGAGGACAATAACGGACTTTTACCTGCCTATTTAATGAGGATACAAAAATTGATTTACATACCTAAATGCACAGACTCGCACGCACACACGCATGCACGTCGCCCGAACGCACGAATGCACGAACACACGAACACATCACACGAACACGAAGTACGTGACCAAACGTTGGAAGTTAGTTACTATAAGTACTATCGAACTTACACAAAATAACTCAGAACGAAAAAAGACACTGAAGATGGCGCATATTAGCCGAAACCGGTTTGTCTCCAAACCAAACTTGACAAGGGATGACGGAGGATCGTTCCACAATACATTATACAATTGTATCTACCAGGTTTCGTCATAATATATCAATTCTTTGTCGAGTTATGGGCTCAGAAATCTCATATATTCCAGCTTCTGAAAGGAGGCGGTGCCACGCCAATTTTCGAAAATTTTTGTGTTTTTTGTTATATGTCTGTAGTTGGATTCATGCTAAAAAATTTCAATGATATACATATCTGTATATTTGACAAAGATATCGCTTAAAATGTTTTTTAATAGGGCACTTTATAATACCCTTATATAAAAGTGGGCGTGGCCGTGAACCGATTTTGGCAATTTCGCGTCACAACAATTATCCAAGTAAGTGCATCACGCATTCTAAATTTCATCGACATATCTACTACAGTTTCGGAGTTATGACTGATAAAGTTTTCAATGTTTTCCCCTTAATAAGTGGGCGCACCCAGAAAAAAAATAGTGTGAAATCAACCAAAAATCAACAAATTTTGTGGTTAATTTTTTTCAACACGATGCTTAATGTATGCCATCGTGTAATCGTGTAAATTTAACACTACTGTCAAGTGTTAGTTTAACAGGATGACAACTGTTGAATTAACACAAAAAAGTATTGAGTCTTCCTGTTGATTTTACAATTTTAACTAGTTAATTTTACAATAAAAGCTGGTTAAAATGGAAATGGTCCTGTTGAATTAACAATAACATCTTTTTGATTTTACCTTAAATTTATTGTTAAATTAACTAGAAAGTCGTGTTGATTTTACAATTTATTTTTTTTAAATAAAAAAACATATAAAACATAAAATATATAATCATCAGATCAATAGCATATTCGAGTACATCACCCGCACAACCGACCAAATTGAAAGCGTCCTTCTCATACGAATAGTTTATACATGGGCGATAGTACTTACTATCACTGGCACGGAGTAATGTTTGGCCGCTAATGCAACGGTATATGCACCGCATGCTGCGTAAAAGACTCCATTCGCTAAACATCTCTTCGTGGTAAAAATTACAAACTATGAAGAGGAAAAAGGAAATATGGAACATTAAAAACTTTTAGAAACAAAAATGCAATCCATTTTTAACTTACCTGCGAACTAAAAATATAAATGGAAAAAACATTATCACGCACTGCCAATGATGCTAAACTCCCATCATTGCCACGGCACAAAATTTTCTTTTTGTTAAAAAAAAATAATATTAGTTTGTGGTTTGCACGAACAGCAGAAATTCAAACGTTGAAAAAATTGTGTATGTTTGTGTTGCTATGGGAGGCGGTGCAATGGTTATCAACAACCCTAGTGGTTCTTTGCAAAGCAAAGATACAAATAGTCCCATGTGGAAAAAGGTTACAACAACTGCTAATATGAATATTATTGGCTCAAATAGAATCATGGAGTTAGGTGTAGCTCATAAAATGAAATGGTTACACCTTTCATATTTTAAGCCAACCGTTACTGTAGAACATATTACATCGTACATCTCCCGTCAAACATCCATCAATTCAAACTTGCTAGTCTGTCATCGATTGGTGAAAAAGGATGAGCGTGCAGACTCTTTAAAGCGCATTAGCTTCAAGCTAGGTATACCATCTGCGTTATATAATACTATACTCAATTCCGAGCTGTGGCCTGCTGATGTCAATCTTCGCCCGTTTAAGTTTTTTCGAAAAGAGGGTATCGAAGCAGTAACGACATAAGCCCTTCGACGCAATCAGGACCAGAATCTAATTTTCCTAATAATAGATTAAACATTTATTTCCAAAATATGTCAGGTCTAAGAACAAAGTGTTCATCGATTTATATGCTTAGTGCTCACCTAGATTACGATATTTATGTTTTTGTAGAATCTTGGCTGAATGATAACTTTTTCAGTAGTGAAATTTTTGAAGCAAATCTCTTTGATGTGTTTCGCAAAGACAGGGACCCGATTAAAACAGGGTGCTCGCGAGGTGGCGGTGTACTAATAGCTGCTCGAAGGAGGTTAGGAGCTTTCTTGGTGACTCTTGCGAACTCTGACTCTCTTCTTGACCAGCTTTGTATTTGTGTTCGCGGCTCTGCCGGACCTCTGTATATATGTGCCTCATATATTCCACCTAATAGTCCAGATAATTTGTACTCTGCGCATGCTGACAATGTAGTATTCTTGATTTCTGAAATAGCGCTTGATAATCATGTTTGCGTCCTGGGTGATTTCAATCTAAGTAATGTGGATTGGAAAGTTAAGAGTGGTGCTACTTTCTTAATTCCCTCCAATGTAAAATCTTCAGCCGAGATTAATTTTATAGACAGCCTACTGAGTGCTGGTCTCATGCAAATCAATAACGTATTTAATAGACTAAATAGGATGGTGGATTTAATATTTATTAGCAATAATGTAAGCTTCACTGTGACTGAAAGTATCAGCCCTATCTCTCCAGTGACAATCCATCATGTCCCTCTAGCTATTGAGTTAGAGTTTTATGAATTTAATTCTCGTTCGGATGACACTAGAACCCGTTTTAATTTTCATGCGTGTGATTACACTCTACTCAATAATGAATTGCTAAAGATTGAATGGGAGGATAATTTCAGTCATAGTGATGTTATTACTTGCTATCGCAACTTTAAATCATCCATCTACGATATTTGCGTTGAGCACATTCCGCTTCTCAAAAGTAAGGTATACAGGTTGCCCTGGTATAATAAGCGTTTAAAACATCTTAAAAACCTAAAAAATAAATTTTGTAAGCTATACAAATCCTCTAATGAATTAGTTCATCTGAGTAAGTTTCGTTACTATCTTAGTCAATTTAATTGTCTGAATAAGTTTTTATATCAAAACTATATATTGAATTGTGAGGCCAATATTTCTTTGAATTCCAGATCTTTCTGGCATTTTATCGACTCCAAAAAGGCTCAGTCATCGGTTCCAGCTAATGTGTTCTTCGACGGTCGCACTGCAACTTCTGCCCAAGATTCGGCAAACCTATTTTCTGATTTCTTTGCGTCGAATTACACCAATGATTCGTGTGTTGATATATTAAATTCTTGTTCCGATAAAGATTCTATGTTAAATATTTCTTCTTTGCAAATCTCATCTGCTGATATCATCAAAGGTATAGATAATCTCAAACCGTCATACCAAACTGATGTCGATGGTCTATCAGCATTTTTACTAAAAAACTGTCTTTGTTTAGTTGAACCTCTTAAATTCATTTTCAATCTCTCCCTTTCTTCGGGTATATTTGTAGATGATTGGAAGCAGACGATCATTACTCCTGTATTCAAAACTGGAAACAAAAATGATGTGAAGAATTATAGGCCGATATCAAAACTATCTTCGGTATCTAAATTGTTTGAAATAGTTGTGTATGGTAAACTATCTTTCTTAATGAAGAATCAGATCTCTTTAAACCAGCATGGTTTTGTATCCAATCGCTCTACAGTTACCAATCTGGCTCTCTTCACCGACTACTGCATGCTAGCCTTTCACAAAAAATCTCAAGTAGATACTATCTACACTGACTTCTCGAAGGCATTCGATAGAGTGTCCCATTTCATTCTTCTTCAAAAGTTAGAATCAATAGGCTTCCACTCTGTATTTCTGTCATGGGTCAAGTCTTATTTAATGGGTAGACAGTGTATGGTCGTGGTCGATAATGCTACCTCCCACTCTTTTATTGCATCTTCAGGTGTTCCCCAAGGAAGCGTTCTTGGGCCGCTTTTTTTCATAATTTTTATAAACGACATTGTTTCTTGCTTTAAGTATGCAAATTCTCTCTTATACGCTGATGACCTAAAAATTTTTGCAACGGTTTCAAATTTAAATGAGGCAGATGCATTGCAGGCTGATCTAAATCGGGTTCATGATTGGTGCCGTAGAAATCGGATGCCGCTTAATGTAAGTAAATGTTATCATGTGACTTATGCCAGGCATAGAAATACCCTGCAAACCACATATCATATTGCTGGCTCCTTATTGCAATCTGTTTCTGAAATTAAGGACCTTGGTGTTGTTTTTGACACTACTTTGAATTTCAACAGTCACGTTGATTATATCATCTCCCGGTCATATGCGATGCTTGCATTCATTCGGCGTAATAGTTCGATGTTCAATAATCCGTATACACACAAAGCTTTGTATTCTGCATTTGTTCGCTCGAGATTAGAGTATGCTGCTTTTATTTGGAGGCCGTATAATAGAACTGCATCTAATCGCATTGAACGGGTGCAAAAAGTGTTTCTTCGTTTCGCCCTCCGACATTTAAATTTCTCTCTGCCTATGCCTTCCTATCACTCTCGTTGCCTTCTTATTAATCTGGATACTCTTGAAAGTAGAAGATCTTTTATATCTTGTTCTTTCATTATCAATATCATATCTGGCTCTATTGATTGCCCGTTGCTCTTGGAAAAAGTTCCGATTAATGTTCCCTCTAGGTCCTTACGCCATTCTGAATTTTTTAATATTGGCTTCTCAAGAACTAACTATGGCATCAATGCGCCCCTTAATCGAGCTTATGGTGAACTTAATGCGTTTTTAAATGCTTATGATGTTGACCTTATAAATCCCACCGGTAGCCTGTATAGTTTTCTGCGAATATTCTTCTCGCGCACATATCGCTAATATCTTATATCCTATTACTCATTTTTAATTTAGCTGTAAGATTATCTATTATTTCAATTGTATGTCTAGCCGGTAAGAGTATATTGTATTCGATGGCTGGAAAATAAACAAAAATAAACAAACAAAAAAAATAAACAAACAAACAAATAGTTTTGACGTTCTTTTTAACATTTTTTTTAGATTATATTGACACTATCATCGTGTTGAATAAACCAAAATTCCAAATGACGTTTATGTTTGAACATTGTTTCGTGTTATATCAACCAACTTTTATTGTTAATTGTGGTTCTTGTTGTTTTAACATTTGTTTTCATGTTGTATTAACACTAAAATTGGGACGTCATTTTTCTAACATTTTTTTTTAGTTTATATTGACACTATCATCATGTTAAATAAACCAAATTCCAAACGACATAATAATATTAAAGTTTTCCAAAAGGAGAATTCTGCCGGCTGAGGTTTTTTTGAAGCGCGGCCGAAGGCCGGTGACACAAAAAAGTCTTCTACATACACATTGCTTTAACAAGGAATATCTCTTGCACTATAATCGTCTGGCGAGAGCGTCTTTTTTTATGATCTGTGATAGGATCGTGGTTCATTATATACAAATTTTCCTTTAACACCAGTGATACATTATTGCGATTCCCACCTTAACTATTAGTAATTTTAAATTATGAAAAAACTGGACTCCATGAACTCAATGGCAATGAAAATGCCAACTTTAGTGAAAATAACATGTACAGCTTATTCCCATAAAGTTTCATGCGAAAACCTCTTGCAGTTTGTTTGTTTTACACTATTTATAGTACACTAGCTGACCCGCCAGACGTTGTTCTGCCTAAAATTTATTCCTATAAGGCCTAAAGGAAAAGTCCTAGGTTACCGTGTTGCCGTATTCCTATCCCTAATCCCTATTCCTATCGCTAACCCTATCCCTATTCCTATTGCTATTCCTATCCCTATTCCAATCCCTATCCCTATCTCTATCCCTATCCCTATCCCTATCCCTATCCCTATCCCTATCCCTATCCCTATCCCTATCCCTATCCTTATCCCTATCCCTATCCCTAACCCTAACCCTATCCCTATCCATTTCCATATCCCTACCCCTATCCCTATGCCTATCCCTATCCATAAACCTATCCCTATCCCTAATCCCTAATCCCTGATCCCTAATCTCTTATCCCTGATCCCGAATCCCTAATCGCTATCCCTATCCCTATCCCTATCCATAAACCTATCCCTATCCATATCTCTAGCCCTATCCCTATGCCGATTCTATCCCTCCAGACTTTCTAGGGTCACCCCTGGTCCACATTTTGGTCGATATCTCGGAAAACGGGTCGCATAGGGTCTTGAAAATCACCTCTTTTTTAAATACTCACCAACATTTTTTATTTGATACCCATTTTGTAGAAAACCCGTTTGGGGTCACACCTGGTGCATATTTCAGGAAATACCTCGAATACGGGGTCTTAAATGGGACCAATAATTACACCTTGTTCAAGCACTCGTCAACACCTTTCATTTGATACCCATATCGTACGAACACGTTATAGGGTTACCCTGGTCCACATTTTGTGGAATATCTCCAAAACCTTCCCGGATTCTTATACTTTTTTTGGCCATAAACCGTGTCGGGCTCAATCAAAAACTACGTGCAAAATTTCATTTAATTCAGTCCAGCCGTTCTGGAGTTAAATCATTAGGGAGGAAAATGCGACTTATTTTTATATAATAGATATTATGTTATACTGATGCAATCTATGGATGACGCTCTACACTGTTCGCATATCAACAAGTTTTTATGGATCGCAAAATATAAAAGCAAATTTGGGATCCAGATTGCGATCAATCAAATCATGAATATGTACATATCGTGTAGCAGCAATTTTGTGACTCGCCAGGACGCGTTGAGCATGAACGGATATAGAAAGTGAGTACGTTTCTTCGATTTATTAATTTCTCGTGCAAATGTTTGTAAGTCATGTCGCATGGCGATATTTTAAACCTTTAAAAAGGCACAGTCGGGCAAAAATGCTTAAAGGAGTATATCATGGCGCAGAAATTATGCCCGAGTTGCGCTACTCACCCATATAACATCATCGTAGTAATAACACACATTTAAAATTATTTCCAGAAGCTTTTATTAAACAAGCCGCTGTGGTGCAGTGGGTAGAGTGCTCGCCTGCTATGCCAGAGGTCTCGGGTTCAAACCACGGTCCGAGCCAAACAAATTTTTCTAATTAGTAAAAATCCAATTATTGGGTTTTTTAAGAGCAGCGGTCACCTCTCGGCAGTGGGCGCCATACCCTCCGAGAGTATTTCTGCCATGAAAAAGCTTCTCACAAAAAATGCATTCGCCGTTCGGAGCCGGCATAAAACTGTAGGTCCACCCAATTAGTAGGAAAAACAAAAAGGAGCACACCTCGAATTGGGAGAGAAGCTCGGCCATAAAACTCGTCAGAGTTATAATAGCGCCATTGAATTATTATTATTATATTTATTAAACAATAATAATAAATATTGCTAAAAAGGAAAATAAATTTTGAAAGAGTTTTTAGTGCTTAGCTCGAAATTTTTATTTTAATTCAATTTTTAATTGTTGGGGTAAGTGGAAAAAAATTCAACAACTATTTACAGCGAAGGTTGAGTGTATAGCTATTTCACGAAGAACCATTTTCGATCATCAGCACTCTTTTCGGAAGTGGATGCACCGGGGATTGAACCCGAGTCCATTCCATCTTCAGCCGCAATGACCCAACGCATAAACACACTCGGCCATTGAGACTCTGTGCAAGCTGTTGGATTTTCCCCACTTTTGCTTTTTTCATTTTCAACATTAACGTTAGTGTGTATATTAGGCTGGGTCAATTTTCTAAGCCATAGTGTTCCTAGCAAATTCGGATTCTGCATTAAATTCTATGAAAAAAAGTCTTCTAGAGCATGTCTCTAAAATCAATTTTGAGCTTGCCCATTTTCGATTGAAGTTTATGTAGAATTGTTTTAAGTATAGCAACCCATACTATTTTAAATTCAACCAGTAATTTTAACGTTATCGCTTTACTTTCTTTTTCATTTTGTTTGTCACTTTAAACACGTTTAATAATGTACAAAAAGTTGGATTTCGCTGTTGCGGTTTTGTTGAAAAAAAGCATGTTTCTAAACAACTTCCACTCGTTTAAACGCAAAATGAAAATATCCAAATACCACAGTTTTTGACTAAGAACAATAAAGTAACACTTTTCTAAAGTAGAATCTTCTTCTGATTCCGAATATCACATATACTTGCTTGTGGTAAATCTAGTTTCTGAGATATCCTGGCCTAAAGATGATTAAGATGCAAAAATTGCTGTTTGTGCGCTAATTTTGACATAGTGTAGCATCAACATTTTTCCATCAATCAAAAAGCTAAGAACAGATGCTTAAAGTATGTATTTCAGTCTTTCAATTGCCACTTAGCTTGCCCAAATATATTGTTTCTTCACTGAGATATTGCACTTTCAAACTATGCATGTTTATCCATCCTGGGGCAAAATGCGCCAAGTGTAGGAGGTAAAAAATTTTATGTCACGGATTTCGCTCAAATTTGGCTAAGTTCCTACTATAATTACTAGGTATACGTATTGGAAAGGATTTTTTCCTATCTCATTTTCTTGAAAAGTTATACGTGTTTGAATATGCTCGTTTTTTCAAGGGACAATGTATGGATAAACATACACAGTTTAAAAGTGCGATATCTGGGTGCAGGAATAATATATTTGAGCAAACTCAATGGCAGTTGAAAGATTGAAATATATACTTTAAGCAGCTGTTCTTAGCTTTTTGATTGATGGAAAAATGTTGATGCTACACTATGTCAAAATTAGCGCACAAACAGCAATTTTTGCATCTTAATCATCTTTAGGCCAGGATATCTCGGAAACTAGATCTACCACAAGCAAGTATATGTGATATTCGGAATCAGAAGAAGATTCTACTTTAGAAAAGTGTTACTTTATTGTTCTTACTAAAAAATTGTGGAATTTGGATATTTTCATTTTGCGTTTAAAGGAGTGGAAGTTGTTTAGAAACATGGTTTTTTTTCAACAAAACCGCAACAGCGAAATCCAACTTTTTATACATTATTAAACGTGTTTAAAGTGACAAACAAAATGAAAAAGAAAGTAAAGCGATAACGTTAAAATTACTGGTTGAATTTAAAAGAGTATGGGTTGCTATACTTAAAACAATTCTACATAAACTTCAATCGAAAATGGGCAAGCTCAAAATTGATTTTAGAGGCATGCTCTAGAATACTTTTTTTCATAAAATTTAGTGCAGAATCCGAATTTGCTAGGAACACTATGGCTTAGGTTCCGCCCATACAAATTGACCCACCCTAGTGTATATGCTTTTGCATATATTCTCCACAAACGTGCTGAATTTTTGTTGTAGGCAGTTCGAAATGAACATTGTTGTTGGTATTTATTTTATGTATATACCAAACAACGTTAACAATTTTACTTGAAAGAGTTTTTACTGCTTAGCACGAAATCTTTATTTAAATTCAATTTTGAATTGTTGGGGTAAGTGGAAAAAGTTCAACAACTATTTACAGCGAAGGTTGAGTGTATAGCTATTTCACGAAAAAACACGAAATCACGAAATAAATTTTATTATTAAATAAAAGTTCAATACATTGAAACTCCTTGTACTTATTTCCCTCTATTCAGTCTATTGTACTAAGGCAGATTCCTTTTGTTCACTTATTTTGCAAAGAAAAGGCCAGTAGCATAGCTAAACCAAGCCCGTTTTGTATAATAATGTTTTATAAATTTAAAAATCATGGTTTAATTACGTTAAATTGGTAATATTTCCAAAAATAATCACAATTTATATGGCCTCCGACACACAAAAGCTGACGGAAAAAATCGCTCCATCGTCAATCCACTGTCAAAAATCCGATCCATCGTGAACCAGAATGCCGATTTCCTAACTTCGAAAAAATCTGACGTTCATCGGACGTCAATCGAATTGCAGAATGCCATTTGATCCGATTCACCTCCGATGAAAGTGGATCGTAATCCGGAACAGCTGTGTATAATACACTGTGTACTAGTACAGCTGAGTATAAAAATAGCAACAACAATCTTATATTAGCAACAACCGCAAATTTAACAATAGCAAAAACACAAATCAGCAGTTTTACATGCACCTATATACATATGTATATGAATTTTAGTTTTATTTTGTTATTTCGATAATTTTGTGAATTATTTAAGTTTTATTGATTTAACTTATTTTGTTAACTTCATCACATTTCGAACTGTATTTTTAACACGCTTTTATTAGCTTCACCTGTATGTATGTATGTATGTATGTATGTATGTATGTATGTATGTATGTATGTATGTATGTATGTATGTAACTTCATCCCATCCTAAAAACTAAATATTATATCTTTCAAACATTCACTTTTTTGTGTTCTCTCTATTATTTCTATTCTCCTCCGGATTCGAAACATGACATCAACAGCCCAACGGCATCATAAAGTAGGACATTCAACATTATATTTTATGCTTCATTGCGGCTTTTATGTTACCTTTCTTCAAAATAGCCTCTATGAATTTCAATTCACTCCCGTATACAAGCCAATAAGTAACAAGCTTGCAGGGTACGGAAAAACTCACTCACGAACGCTCAAAAATACATTTTTCTCAAATCACAAACAAATGTTCAAAGAAAAACGTATAACCACTCAAATAGCGAGCGAACTAACGCACAACAGCCAGCGATCGCTCATAGCGATGGCGATAAACTCAATGCATAAATTCACTCAAAAATAAAGCTTGAAGCTTTCTGTTTTTGGGTTTGTTGTATTTGCAATGAAATCAAACGCATGTACAATGTACATACATACGTATGCAGAGCAAGAACTGGTTTTGTGTTTTGTGTAACAAGCTTTCTGTTTTGTCGTTGCTGTGTTTGCAATAAAAACAATCGCATGTACATACATATGTATGCAAAGCAAGAACTGGTTTTGTTTGTAATTCATTTAATAGTAAGTGCTGAATCAACGAAAAGGAACCCTAATTACATTTTTATACTCAGCTGTACTAGTACACAGAGTATTATAGTTTTAATCACATAACGGTGGATTGTAACAGAATGAAATAACCGAGATAGATATAGACTTATATATATCAAAATGATCAGGGTGAAAAGAGAAATCGATTGAGCCATGTCCGTCCGTCCGTCCGTCCGTCCGTCCGTCCGTCCGTCCGTCCGTCTGTCCGTCCGTCCGTCTGTAAACACTCTAACTCGCGCAAAAATTGAGATATTTTGATGAAATTTGGAATGCAAGTTGGTATCGAGACTGGGACGGTTGGTATTGAAAATGGGCGAAATCGGACCATGACCACGCCCACTTTTCCTATATAGAAAAAATCGGAAATTTGGTATCTCAGTCCCTAATATAGCTGGAGCGATAAAATTTTACCCACATGTTGAGCTCAGGCCCCTATGAAGAAATTTTATGAAATTTTGGAAAATGGGCGGTGCCACGCCCACTTATTAAGGGTCAAACATTGAAAGTTTTATGAGTCATAACTCAGAAACCGTTGAAGATATGTCGATGAAATTTGGTACGCGTGATTTACTTACTTAGGCAAATGTTTTGACGGAAAATTGTCAAAATCGGTTGACGGCCACGCCCACTTTTATATATGTGTATTATAAAGTGACCTAATAAAAACATTTTAAGCGATATCTCTGTCAAATATAAAGATCTATCACTGAAATTTTGTGGCATGATTCCAACTATGAACATAAAACGAAAACCACAAAAATTTTGGAAAATGGGCGGAGCCACGCCCACTTATTAAGGGGCAAACATTGAAAGTTTTATGAGTCATAACTCAGAAACCGTTGAAGATATATCGATGAATTTGGTACGCATGATATATTTACTTAGGCAAATGTGTGAACGAAAAATTACCAAAATCGGTTGACGACCACGCCCACTTTTATATATGTGTATTATAAAGTGGCCTAATAAAAACATTGTAAGCGATATCTTTGTCAAATATAAAGATAATTCATTGAAATTTTGTGACATGAGTTCCACAATAGACCGGAAACATAAAATAGACAAATTTTGGAAAAATGGGCGTGGCACCGCCTCCTTTTGGACAAAGGGATATACGAGATTTATTAGCCTTTAACTCGACAAATAATTGAGATATTATGACGAAACTTGGTTTATACACTTTTATAACTTGTGTTAATAAACACGCAAAAATTAATTGAAATCGGTTTATGACCACGCCTACTTTTTAACAGATATTTCTGGAATACCCTTTGGGAGTTTGTAACGTGACATCTTTGTAACTAGAAGTCATAAAGGAATTAATTTTTGCACAAAGAATAATATTGACATGCTTAGTTGGATGACTGATAAAAATTTAGAAAATGGGCGTGGCTACGCCCACTTTATGCAGCACTCGCTTTATATAAAGTACACCGTGTTTCCATCAAACGCAAACAAACAATGAAAGCATACAGCTGAGTATCTAATGTTCGATTCCACTCGAACTTAGGCTTCCTTACTTGTTATACAATGTTTTGTAAACGTGAGGTGAAAAAAATTTCTCTAAAAATAAAAATAAAAAAAAATAAAAATGCGCCACTCGGGACTCGAACCTGAGCTGTTTGGTCCGTAGGCAGCATACCTCACCATTACGCTACAAACGTATTCTGAGCTTTATTGTCTAAATTCGAATTTATTCAATCAGGTTTCTTTTTTTTTTTTTGTTCTTTTCAAATGCTTCACCTCAACTTCTCCTCACTTTCTGATTGTAAAATATAACAAAACGTTTGGGAAATTTTGTATTACCAAACTAGTTTGGAAAACCTTGAATAAAAGGGTTTGGAAAATATTGCATAATAAGCTAGTTTACTTCACTGCATATTGGGATTTTTGGTAGAAGTTATATATACATATGTATGTAGATCTATTTCGGAGAACACCACATCCCATCAGACTTCTTTTTACTTTTATTCTTGCGTTCGCATAAAACATCCTTTAATGAAAAATTTCACTAAAAAGTCAAAAATAAATAATAGCTTAAAAAACTAAAAAACACGCTTTAATCTTAAAAATCGTACTAAAAATTGAGAAATAATTTAATTAGAAACAAAATGATGAACGAAAATATAAGTATTTAGGGAAAAGCGTGGGGGTGCTCAATAATATTTGAACATGAAAATATTCGATTCGTACAACTAGTACAAAAATATACCTAGTTGCGAAATTAAAGAGTACGATATATGAAATCTCAAAAAAGTCAAAATAAAATTATTAGTAAAAAAACACCGATTTTAAATATTTTTTGGCATACTGAGCACCCCACGCTTTTCCTTAAATACTTATATTTTCGTTCATCATTTTGTTTCTAATTAAATTATTTCTCAATTTTTAGTACGATTTTTAAGATTAAAGCGTGTTTTTTTAGTTTTTTAAGCTATTATTTATTCTGAAAATAAACTTATAAATATATACATATCGTCGCTATAGAAGAAACAAGGAAGGAAGCCTAAGTTCGAGTGGAATCGAACATTAGATACTCAGCTGTATGCTTTCATTGTTTGTTTGCGTTTGATGGAAACATGGTGTAGGTACTTTATATAAACCGGGTCCTGCATAAAGTGGGCATAGCCACGCCCATTTTCAAAAATTTTATCAGTCATCCAACTAAGCATATGAATATTATTCTTTGTGCAAAATTTCATTCCTTTATGACTTCTAGTTACAAAGATGTCACGTTACAAATTCCCAAAGGGTGTTCCAGAAATATCTCTGTTAAAAAGTAGGCGTGGTCATAAACCGATTTCAATAAATTTCTGCGTGTCTATTAACACAAGTTATAAAAGTGTATAAACCAAGTTTCGACATAATATCTCAATTATTTGTCGAGTTATGGGCTCCGAAATCTTGTAGATTTCTTTGTCTAAAAAGAGGCGGCGCCACGCCCATTTTCCAAAATTTTTCTATTTTTTGTTCCCGGTCCATTGTAGAACTCATGCCACAAAATTTCAATGAATTATCTTTATATTTGACAAAGATATCGCTTAAAATGTTTTTATTAGGCCCATTTATAGTTCCCATATATAAAATTGGGCGTGGTCGTCAACCGATTTCGCTAAAATTTTGAACATGTATTACCACAAACAATGAAAGTGTACACACCAAGTTTCGTCATTATATATAAATTATCTCAATTATTTGTCGAGTTATGGGCTCCGAAATCTCGTATATTCCTTCTTCTAAAAAGAGGCGGTGCCACGCCCATTTTTCAAAATTTTTGTGTTTTTCGTTTTATATCCGCAGTTGGACTCTTGCTATAAGATTTCAATGATATATCTTTATATTTGACAGAGATATCGCCTAAAATGTTTTTATTAGGCCACTTTATAATACCCATACATATATAAAAGTGGTCGTGGTCGTCAACGGATTTTGGCAATATTTCGCCCAAACATTTGCCTAAGTAAGTATATCACGCTTACCAAATTTCATCGATATATCTTCAATGGTTTCTGAGTAATGACATATAAAACTTTCAATGTTTGACCCTTAATAAGTGGGCGTGGCACCGCCCATTTTCCAAAACTTCATCAAATTTCTTCATAGAGGCCTGAGCTCAACACGTGGATGAAATTTCATCGCTCCAGCTATATTAGTGACTGAGATACCATATTTCCGATTTTTTCTATATAGGAAAAGTGGGCGTGGTCATGGTGCGATTTCGCCCATTTTCAATACCAACCGTCCCAGTCTCGATACCAACTTGCATTCCACATTTTATCAAAATATCTCAATTTTAGCGCGAGTTAGAGTGTTTACAGACGGACGGACGGACGGAGGGACATGGCTCAATCGATTTCTCTTTTCACCCTGATCATTTTGATATATATAAATCTATATCTATCTCCATTATTTCATTCTGTTACAATCCACCGTTATGAGATTAAAACTATAATAATAATAATAATAATAATAATAATAATAATAATAATAATAATAATAATAATAATAATAATAATAATAATAATAATAATAATAATAATAATAATAATAATAATAATAATAATAATAATAATAATAATAATAATAATAATAATATAATAATAATAATAATAATAATAATAATAATAATAATAATAATAATAATAATAATAATAATAATAATAATAATAATAATAATAATAATAATAATAATAATAATAATAATAATAATAATAATAATAATAATAATAATAATAATAATAATAATAATAATAATAATAATAATAATAATAATAATAATAATAATAATAATAATAATAATAATAATAATAATAATAATAATAATAATAATAATAATAATAATAATAATAATAATAATAATAATAATAATAATAATAATAATAATAATAATAATAATAATAATAATAATAATAATAATAATAATAATAATAATAATAATAATAATAATAATAATAATAATAATAATAATAATAATAATAATAATAATAATAATAATAATAATAATAATAATAATAATAATAATAATAATAATAATAATAATAATAATAATAATAATAATAATAATAATAATAATAATAATAATAATAATAATAATAATAATAATAATAATAATAATAATAATAATAATAATAATAATAATAATAATAATAATATAATAATAATAATAATAATAATAATAATAATAATAATAATAATAATAATAATAATAATAATAATAATAATAATAATAATAATAATAATAATAATAATAATAATAATAATAATAATAATAATAATAATAATAATAATAATAATAATAATAATAATAATAATAATAATAATAATAATAATAATAATAATAATAATAATAATAATAATAATAATAATAATAATAATAATAATAATAATAATAATAATAATAATAATAATAATAATAATAATAATAATAATAATAATAATAATAATAATAATAATAATAATAATAATAATAATAATAATAATAATAATAATAATAATAATAATAATAATAATAATAATAATAATAATAATAATAATAATAATAATAATAATAATAATAATAATAATAATAATAATAATAATAATAATAATAATAATAATAATAATAATAATAATAATAATAATAATAATAATAATAATAATAATAATAATAATAATAATAATAATAATAATAATAATAATAATAATAATAATAATAATAATAATAATAATAATAATAATAATAATAATAATAATAATAATAATAATAATAATAATAATAATAATAATAATAATAATAATAATAATAATAATAATAATAATAATAATAATAATAATAATAATAATAATAATAATAATAATAATAATAATAATAATAATAATAATAATAATAATAATAATAATAATAATAATAATAATAATAATAATAATAATAATAATAATAATAATAATAATAATAATAATAATAATAATAATAATAATAATAATAATAATAATAATAATAATAATAATAATAATAATAATAATAATAATAATAATAATAATAATAATAATAATAATAATAATAATAATAATAATAATAATAATAATAATAATAATAATAATAATAATAATAATAATAATAATAATAATAATAATAATAATAATAATAATAATAATAATAATAATAATAATAATAATAATAATAATAATAATAATAATAATAATAATAATAATAATAATAATAATAATAATAATAATAATAATAATAATAATAATAATAATAATAATAATAATAATAATAATAATAATAATAATAATAATAATAATAATAATAATAATAATAATAATAATAATAATAATAATAATAATAATAATAATAATAATAATAATAATAATAATAATAATAATAATAATAATAATAATAATAATAATAATAATAATAATAATAATAATAATAATAATAATAATAATAATAATAATAATAATAATAATAATAATAATAATAATAATAATAATAATAATAATAATAATAATAATAATAATAATAATAATAATAATAATAATAATAATAATAATAATAATAATAATAATAATAATAATAATAATAATAATAATAATAATAATAATAATAATAATAATAATAATAATAATAATAATAATAATAATAATAATAATAATAATAATAATAATAATAATAATAATAATAATAATAATAATAATAATAATAATAATATAATGGCGCTATTATAACTCTGACGAGTTTTATGGCCGAGCTTCTCTCCCAATTCGAGGTGTGCTCCTTTTTGTTTTTCCTACTAATTGGGTGGACCTACAGTTTTATGCCGGCTCCGAACGGCGAATGCATTTTTTGTGAGAAGCTTTTTCATGGCAGAAATACTCTCGGAGGGTATGCCGCCCACTGCCGAGAGGTGACCGCTGCTCTTAAAAAAACCCAATAATTGGATTTTTACTAATTAGAAAAATTGTTTTGGTGTTTTGCTAGGACCGTGGTTTGAACCCGAGACCTCTGGCATATCAGGCGAGCACTCCACCCACTGCACTACAGCCAGCATTGCCAGAATGACGATGGCATCGTCATTTTGACGATTTTTGGACTCCATGACGATGGGACGATTTAATGTCACAAAATGACTAATTTAGGAAGTACAGAAAAATATAGATTTATTCGTAATAAAAATTAATTACTTTATACAAATTTCCATAATTAAAAAAAAAATTAAGGCAATCTGATTGGTTTTCTTCAATCCTTTTCCAACACTGGTATTATGGTTTTCATAAATCCTTTTATTACATTAAAATGCAACATTGCCTTAGTTCTGAGCGCACTGCCACACGAATAGAATAAGTGCATTCATTGCTCAACATAATCTACTATTCTCCGCCGTAGATGATCTTGTAAAGTGTATAAAAAGCAGTTTCGACGATTCTAAAACGGTGGCAGCTTTATCGTGTGGAAGAACAAAAGCAACAAGTATTATTCAAAACGCTCTTGGGCAGTACCAGCTATAATCGCTATGTGCCATACTCCGAACAACTAAATTTTCATTATGCGTTGATGAATCCACTGATATACATAAGTAATATGAAATTACTCAGTCTTGTAGTGAGAGTATGTAAGTTATCATAGGTTTCTTCCCACAGATGGCATTAACCAAAGGTCACAGCTGCCTTCCTAGCCTTCGCCCAGGTCAATCACATCCAGCTAAATTACAACAGCATGCCACTTCATGCAACTAGCTAGATCAGCAGAAATGCGATCACACGGTATGATCGCATATCGTTGTTGACATACGTTGCTGTGTCAGCGAAACTATCGACTAGGGTCATTGCGCTATGACAACATCACAAGCGCCACAATTCTCTTCATCATATTTAACTGCATCAGCAAAAGCAGCTATTACAACATCATCAATAAACATCATCAGCGCGACGATTGTGTCAACGTCGCTAGCCGCCAGCAGAGCAGCAGCAGCGTTATCCAACGTCGTGGGCTAGGTGGACAGTTAGGGTAGCAATTAAGTTTCAGTTTTGTAATGTAACTCAGAAAAGCACACACGTGCAATAAACTACAATTGGCGCCCCAAACGTTGGGCTGGAAAAACACTAATCATTTTGATCCTAAGGGACAAATAATAACCGCAAACAGTTAGAAGGATTCGAAACAAACATCCTCGTGGCGAAGTCAATGATAATAATCGCAAGCAGTTAGAAGGAAGCAGACCGAAGAACAGCAAGCAACAACGGAAGAAGAAAATCAATAATTAACGTAGATAGATTAAGATACTACCTAAGTATATGAAGGGGTAAGTGAAGTGCTCTAAAAAAATTAGTGAAAGTGAAAAACCGAAATTGGAAAAAATAAATAATTAATAAAGAATAGGTGCTAAATAAACCTATGTGTCCTTTGTGAAAATTTTTCAAGAAAATCTTTGAATGTTAGATGACCGAGGTATTGGAGGACCTCTTTAAGAATTTAAATTTAGCAGCAAACAGACAAAATACAATGAATACTGAACAAGTTAGCGAGATAGCAAAAGCAGAGGTCAGGAGAGCTTTAGCCGAACAGAAAACAGAGTTTGACAAGAAGCTTCTTGCTTTGCAGAATCAAGTAACAATAAACAAACCTAAGGTAGAGAAATATAGTAGGGTAACAATCAACCCCCTAACTACCTGCGATATTACGCTAGACGCGATAAAGACCCTTCCAGAATTTTTTGGCCACCAGGGCACGTACGTATCCTGGCGGGAAGCTGCACACAATGCTTACGAATTATTTAGGAGGTACGATGGCAGTGAACGCCACTACCAAGCTGTTACTATTATTAGAAACAAGGTGAGAGGTGCTGCCGACGCAGTACTTTCTTCTTTTAACACAGTGCTTAACTTTAGCGCTATAATCTCCAGACTCGACTTTACGTACGCGGACAAACGGCCGATATACTTAATCGAGCAGGAATTATCCACCTTGAGACAAGGATCAATGACATGCCTAGAATTCTACGATGAGGTAGAAAAGAAGTTAACTCTGTTGGCAAATAAGACAATAATGTCTTATGAGAGTGGTGTTGCAGACACTATAAATGAGAAATATAGGGCTGATGCACTCAGAGTGTTTATATCAGGTTTAAGGAAACCACTATGCGATATCTTGTTCGCATCCAGGCCATCTGACCTCCCATCCGCCCTGGCTTTGGCACAAGAGGTAGACGCCAACAATGAGCGTTACGCTTTCGCAATGAATTTCGCGAACAGATTTCAAGAAAAACCTGGCGGAAGTCAGAATCCGGCCAATCAAAAGGCACCTAACTACGATCACGGTGTGGGTCATAAAAACCCGCATTTTTCGGTAACTAAACAAAATAAACAGGCCAGTCGTCCACAAAATTATGGAAATACCCAAAAACCATTTACCAATAGTAATTATTCAAGCCAAAGGCGCATTGAACCTATGGAAGTGGATCCCTCCATATCCCAATTTAAAAACCAAGCAAGTAATCCTAGCCAGGAACAATATGGTAAGCTGCAAGGGAACGGGCAAAAACGTGTAGCGAACTCGGGACGGTACACAGGACCCAAAATACAGCGCGTAAACCATCTTACCGATGAGCGGGAGTCGCAAAATGAAGAAACATACAATAACGAAGCTGAGCAGGCAGCCGACAACATCGAATCCGATGAGGTTAATTTTTTAGGGCAAAGTCCCTCCTTCCTTGGATTTCAAGGTCAATAGGAGGGAAAGAAGTAAAGCTCCTTGTTGACACGGGGGCGTCAAGGAGCTATATCAGGCCCCTTCCAGGCCTGAAAGGAATAAAACCAGTAGAAAACTCATTTTTAGTAAAGTCTATTCATGGCGTTACCCCCATCAAACATAAATGCAAGGTTAACATTTTTGGGACAATAACAGAATTTTTTTTATTACCCAATCTTACTTCATTTGACGGTGTAGTTGGCCTTGACTTATTGAACAAGGTGCATGCGTCTATTAATTTAAAAACAAACACAATAACACATGATTTTGGTAAGGAGATTATACTATTTGTATCTAGCGAGGATATTAGTCACTTGCGACTGCAGGCGGAAAACGTCCCACAAAATCTAGAAGAAGAATTCTCAAAAATGATTGGTAGCATAAATGGGGTTTTTGCAGACCCTAACGAAGCACTACCATACAACACAAACGTAGTAGCAACGATTCGCACTACGAATGAAGACCCCGTGTATTCAAGACTATACCCTTACCCATTGGGCGTCTCGGATTTCGTGAACAAGGAAATTCAAGAACTGCTAGCAAACGGCATCATTCGGCCATCCAGGTCACCATATAATAATCCCATATGGGTGGTAAAAAAGAAGGGCCTTGACGAAACTGGGCAAGAAAAAAAGCGGATGGTTATAGATTTTCGAAAGCTCAACGAAAAAACCATCAGTGATAAATATCCAATCCCGGATATCACAGGAATTTTATCAAATCTAGGTGGAAGTAAATTTTTTACTACCCTTGATTTGAAATCTGGTTTCCATCAGATCAACCTGCTGGAACGGGACAGAGAAAAAACAGCATTTTCCGTAAAGAATGGAAAGTACGAATTTTGTAGATTGCCGTTCGGTCTAAAGAATGCTCCCAGCATTTTCCAGAGGGCAATAGATGATGTGTTGAGAGAACACATAGGAAGCAAATGCTTTGTCTATATGGATGATGTCATTATATTTTCCCAAAACGAAGAACAACATTTAGATGATGTGGAAGTGATTTTGAGAAGTTTATTTGAAGCCAACATGAGAGTGTCGGCGGAAAAATCAAAATTTTTCAAAACCGAAGTAGAATTCCTGGGTTTTTTAGTTTCACAGGGCGGAATCAAGACGTGCCCGGATAAAGTGGATGCCATCAGGAATTTTCAGGAGCCCACTACTCTGAGGGGGCTAAGATCATTTTTGGGTTTAGCGGGGTACTACCGCTGTTTCATTAGGGATTTCGCTAAAATAGCGAAGCCACTTTCAAATATAATGAGGGGTGAATATGGCCGAGTTACTGCGTCGCAGTCGAAAAAAATCGAACTTGATTTGACTGAGGAACAGAAAAAAGCCTTCACTACCTTAAAGGAAATACTAGCATCAGAGGAGGTGACACTAACCTACCCTGATTTTAATAAATCGTTTGATTTAACCACGGATGCATCGTCGCACGCAATAGGTGCTGTCCTGTCACAGGAAGGGAAACCTATAACAATGATATCCCGTACTTTGACCAGTAGTGAGGAACACTTTGCCACAAACGAAAGAGAGCTGTTGGCCATCGTTTGGGCACTTAAAACCCTTAGAAACTACCTGTACGGCGTAACAGATATTAAGGTTCATACGGATCACCAACCGCTCACTTTTGCGGTTTCAGACAGAAACCCAAATTCAAAAATTAAAAGATGGAAAGCCTTCATAGATGAATGTAACGCAAAACTCATTTACAAACCTGGTAAAGAGAATGTAGTCGCAGATGCATTGTCTAGGCAACATATGAATGCCCTGGATAACATGAGTACCGAAACAATTCATAGCGAAGTTTCCTCAACTAACACGATTGAGAGAACTCATAAACCAGTGAACTGCTTTCGTAATCAGATACTAGTAGAAGAAGGCATAGAACAGGGAAAAAGAACGTTTATAATTTTTGGAAAAAAAACTAGGCATCTAATTTCGTTCAAGAGTAACGAGGATTTAATAAGCCTCCTACAGGAAGCGGTAAAAGTAGATGTTGTTAACGCAATATATTGCGACCTACATACACTAGCACAATTTCAGGACAAACTGGTTGAACTTTTCCCCACAGTCAAATTTAGACATACGGAAAAATTTGTCAATGACATAACAGACCCGAACGAGCAACAAGAAATTATCGCTGCCGAACATAATCGGGCACATCGGGCACCCCAAGAGAACGTAAAGCAAATATTGGAAGACTATTTTTTCCCCAAAATGGAGAGAAAGGCCAAGCAGTTTGCGTCTAACTGCCATACATGCTCTCAGGCGAAGTATGATCGCCATCCTAAAAAGCAACTTATTGCTCAGACTCCCATTCCAACATATTGTGGGGAGATCCTCCACATCGACATATTTTCAACAGGCTCCAAGTATTTCTTAACTTGCATTGACAAGTTTTCAAAGTTTGCTATAGTACAGTCCTTAAAGTCTAGGACAATAGTAGACGTAAAACCACAGCTTCTTCAGCTAATCAACATGTTTTCAGGTACAAAAACTATTTACTGTGACAATGAAAAATCACTGAATTCTAATAGTATCAAATCCATGCTGAAGAATCATTTTAATATTGACATCGTGAATGCCCCACCCCTTCACAGTACATCAAATGGCCAGGTGGAGCGATTCCATAGCACATTGATGGAAATATCGCGATGCCTCAAACTCGATACAAATATGGATGACATTGAAGAAATTATTCTTCTGGCCACAATCAAATACAATAGGTCCATTCATACAGTAACGAAAATGAAACCTATAACAATTTTTCAGTCAGGCAAAGAGGATGAATTGGTAACCTCTCGCCTGGAGAAAGCGCAGGATAAGGAGCTTGAAATACATAATAAGAATCGACAAGACAGGGAGTTTGCGGTGGGGGAGAAAGTTCTAGTTAAAAACAATAGAAGACTAGGAAATAAATTGACGCCTCTCTACACCGAAGAGGAGGTCGAAAAGGATCTCGGCACCACAGTGCTTATAAGAGGAAGGAGGGTCCATAAGGACAACCTTCGCACGAGCTAAGTAACCTATGTCGTTACTAATGGACAATTAAATATTTATTTTTTAGGGTATTCCTGGTATTTTCTACATTGCTATCGGCATCGTTGTTAAAGGGACGGATAATGGACTACACTAACGCAAGGTACATCCCAGTGGTGGACGGAGACATTATAATCTGGGAAAATTTTGGACACATCAAGCATATCACCAACTTAACTCTTTACGAACTACTACGAGACGAAACGTTTAACGCAACAGATCATTTCCCCCAATCGCACATGAAGAAAATACTGCATGCGGACATAGGCCAAATTGACAGACTTCTACAATTGATAAATACCCACCATAGGCAGGCGAGAAGTTTAAACGCCCTCGGCACATTATTAAAATATATTACTGGCACTCCTGACCACGATGACTTCGACAGACTGAGTAGCACAGAGGAACAATTAATCGACTCACAGGACAGGCAGTTCATTATTAATACGGAGGTACAAAAGGAAATTAATAGCCTTACTCTCACAGTGAATAAGATCCTAAAACAAGCAAAACAAAGAGAAATAGACACAGGTTACCTTTACGACATTCTTATGGCCAGAAATAGGGCAATGATAACAGAATTGGATAACTTGATCACTTCCATTACTTTCGCAAAAATTGGAACGCTCAATCCCATTCTTTTGGATAATGCGGAGATAAATTCAATAATCGAGATAAAGCACTTCACAAACCTCACGATAGCTGATATCATACCTTTAGTTAAGATTAAAATAGTTCAATACAATAATGTAATATACTTTTTAATGAAATATCCTATACCTAGATTTAGATGCAAGAGAATACGAATTTTTCCAGTAGCCCACGACCACCAAATTCTACACTTGCAAGAACCTACCTTAGCTACATGCGACAACCAAACTGTAGCGGTAAGAAATTGTAGTAACACAACCCCAGCATTCTGCCTAGCATCATCAGCAACATCATGCGCTCTACAGCTAATGACGCGCAACACGGCCAACTGTGGTACAACATACAACAATCTCGCACCTATTACATCGATAGGTGACGGTATGATTGTTATTAACGACCAAACGGCGGTCATAGAAGAGGACGACGAGGCTCCAATCACAGTGAATGGAACTTACCTGGTGGCCTTCGAAAAAATGGTAAAAGTTAACGGCACCCTATTTTATAACGAAAATTCCACGGCGCCCTTGAAACCCGAAGCGCCATGGTCCCCGGATATCAACTTGACACAGCACATAGAAATTCTGAGCGCACCTTACCTTCACCACGTAAATCAGCAAAACCTTCAGCATATTAAACATCTGCAGCAAAGCGTTGAACGCAATAACCTGGCGAATTTCGCCGCTCTGGGAGCCCTACTCATTATAGGAATGCTCGCATACGCATTTCAGCGAGCAGCAGTGAAGAGAAAGAAAGCGTCCTTAGCCAAATCCATCAAAGCCGTTATTGAAAACGCCGCCACAAGGTCCGCGGACGTCCCTCACTTAGAAGGGGAAGAGTTATCATAGGTTTCTTCCCACAGATGGCATTAACCAAATGTCACAGCTGCCTTCCTAGCCTTCGCCCAGGTCAATCACATCCAGCTAAATTACAACAGCATGCCACTTCATGCAACTAGCTAGATCAGCAGAAATGCGATCACACGGTATGATCGCATATCGTTGTTGACATACGTTGCTGTGTCAGCGAAACTATCGACTAGGGTCATTGCGCTATGACAACATCACAAGCGCCACAATTCTCTTCATCATATTTAACTGCATCAGCAAAAGCAGCTATTACAACATCATCAATAAACATCATCAGCGCGACGATTGTGTCAACGTCGCTAGCCGCCAGCAGAGCAGCAGCAGCGTTATCCAACGTCGTGGGCTAGGTGGACAGTTAGGGTAGCAATTAAGTTTCAGTTTTGTAATGTAACTCAGAAAAGCACACACGTGCAATAAACTACAATTTGTATAAAATTTTCAGTGAAAGACTTTTTTTTGGCTTGGTCTGTGTTGAAACCTGCGACGCTATCAATTTACATAATGCGATAAAACAGTATTTCATCGAAAACGATGTGCCTTATGAAAACAACATGATTGCATTTGTCGCAGATGGGGCAAAAAATGGATGACGATTTTTATTTTTAAATTGACGATTTGGGACAAAAAAAATCTGGCAACACTGACCACGGCGGCCACAAAAAAACTATAATACTCTGTGCTAGTACAGCTGAGTATAAAAAGACGCAAAGTGTTTTATTGAGGAAGAAAGACGCAAACTTTGTTTTTCAAAGAAAGGCGCATTAAAAAATATTTTTCGAAAGAAAGACTCTTTATTTTTCTTAATAACGAAAAATACGATGTATTGTGGAACGATCTTCCGTCAAAAAATACGCTTTATTTTTTTTACTATAAAGAAAGACGCATTTAAATATTTTTTAGGAAAGAAAGACGTATTCGATTTTTTTTTCTTCGTCAATATTAATGCTAATGCGTCTTTCTTCGCAGTTAATAATGCTAATTCGTTTTTCTTCGTCGAAATATTTTGAAATGCGTCTCTGTCAGCGTTGCCATTCTAGCTTTTTTCAAGCTAGATTTAGCTTTTTTTCTTGTCTTTTAGCATCAAAAATTCTGATTTAGCTTTGGCTTTTTTTTAAGCTTTTTTATTTGCTAAAACTCCCAAAAAAATTAGCGCTGCTCACTGCTCATATATGTACATACAGTCATCATAGTTACCATTATTTGAATGTAAAACATTTTTTTTTAAATTTCGTTATTTTTTATTGACACTGAAGTACAAATTTACATATAGTATATGAAAATAAATAATTTATGCAGGCTCCACTAAACACGTCGGTTCTTCAGATCAGCTGACTTCTTGTTCTTCTTCAACAGCTATCCAGTTTGTTTACTTCTGCATATTCTATACATGCATTCGTGTTTAAAATTCATCAAATTCTTCATGCTCTGAGTTTATCCATCATTCGCCCGTGAGCTGAAATTCAAATTATTTCGTCTTCCTTACAGTTTTGACATCTCGGTCACGAGAATTCGACATTCAGCTCACGGCGTGTATGTGTGTATGTATCTTGAACCGACCTGTTAAATTGACCTCGAATTTAAGTGTGTTTTGAAAACACATTAGGCGAGTTCCCCTGGCTGTGATTCAGATCCGCATAAAAATTTTGCATGCAAATGGAACAACAATTTTGTGATCCTGATGTTTATCTGGATCCATTTCGGATCCGTATAGATTGTAATAGATTTTTTTGATCCAGATACACACCAGGATCAAAAAATTGTTGTTGCAGTTGCTTGCAAATTTTTTGTCCGGATGACTGCTACGGGAAATCACCTATTAATAAAGCATTGAAATACGCAGTAGGACTTGGGATCATCGTTGTATTAATCCGTATGCTCGCTTTTAACATTGTATGTCCTAGGAAGGAAAGTAATAAACACAAAATAAAACAAAACTGAAAAAATTTTGATATTGCTCGGAAAGGATATTAAATAGAGTACTCTTCTGCTCTCGCTTGGGGAGATCTCGCTCCAAGTTCTACTGGGTATTTTCGTAATTTTTTGGCTTCTTTTTTTAGCTTTAAATTTTTTTTTGATGTGTGAAACAATTTGTTTTAGCTTTTTCTAGCTTTTTTTTGTGAATCTAGCTGGAACTCTGGAAAAGTTCTGGAAACACTGGTCTCTGTTCGTCGAAATATTTTTTAATGCGTATATCTTCGTCGACATGTTTTGTAAAGCGTCTTTTTTCCCCGACATATTTTTAATGCGCCTTTTTTCGTCGACAAATTACTGGCATGCGTCTTTCTTCTTCCGGAGCGACGATATATAAAAATTAATTAAACACAAATGTATGTAACTAGTCCAATGTATGTAACTATCTAGTTTATTGGATATAATAATAATAATACAATGGCGCTATTATAACTCTGACGAGTTTTATGGCCGAGCTTCTCTCCCAATTCGAGGTGTGCTCCTTTTTGTTTTTCCTACTAATTGGGTGGACCTACAGTTTTATGCCGGCTCCGAACGGCGAATGCATTTTTTGTGAGAAGCTTTTTCATGGCAGAAATACTCTCGGAGGGTATGCCGCCCACTGCCGAGAGGTGACCGCTGCTCTTAAAAAACCCAATAATTGGATTTTTTACTAATTAGAAAAATTGTTTTGGTGTTTGGCTCGGACCGTGGTTTGAACCCGAGACCTCTGGCATAGCAGGCGAGCACTCTACCCACTGCACCACAGCGGCCACGTATTGGCTTACTGGTGTAGTTTAAAAAGTGGTCCATTTTTAGCAGTCTCGCTTATGGTGCAAAGGGAGGGGGTGGTTACGTATGTAGTCCTTTGTTATGCAGCAGAGAGGGGTGGTCATGTCCAATGACGTCGCAATGTTAATGTAACCATATTTTTTCATATATTTGGCCCAGATCCTGTACTAGGAAATTACCTGGTCGCACTTTTTGCAGGGTACATTTCCATTCCCCTTTAAACAACATGTCTATCATCGAAACCTTTATTTATTACTACATAATTAGACTAAAAAGAGATAATGATAATTCTTTTCCCAAATTTTTAAAATTGTTTTCAAGAAGATGGTAATTTTTTCGTTCTCAGTGGCGCTGTTTCTTCTTCTATTGTCACTGTTCTACTGTCTCACATTTCAAGCGAATCCGCTGCGGAAAAAATTATCTGAATTAAAAAAAAAACAGCCATATCAGAAAAAAGTACCAAACAACCAAATTCGAAATAACAAAAAAAAACAACCAAGTTTGGTGGAAACAACCAACATTGGCATTCGTGGATGCAAATGAATATATCCATAGATTGGTATGCACATTAAAGTAGAGTGAAAACGTATGGAGATTTTTTTATACTCAGCTGTACTAGTACACAGAGTATTATAGTTTTAATCACATAACGGTGGATTGTAACAGAATGAAATAATCGAGATAGATATATCAAAATGATCAGGGTGAAAAGAGAAATCGATTGAGCCATGTCCGTCCGTCCGTCTGTCCGTCTGTAAACACTCTAACTCGCGCAAAAATTGAGATATTTTGATGAAATTTGGAATGCAAGTTGGTATCGAGACTGGGACGGTTGGTATTAAAAATGGGCGAAATCGGACCATGACCACGCCCACTTTTCCTATATAGAAAAAATCGGAAATTTGGTATCTCAGCCACTAATATAGCTAGAGCGATGAAATTTTACCCACGTGTTGAGCTCAGGCCCCTATGAAGAAATTTGGTGAAATTTTAGAAAATGGGCGGTGCCACGCCCACTTATTAAGGGTCAAACATTGAGGGTTTTATAAGCGATAACTCAGAAACCATTGAAGATATATCGATGAAACTTGGTACGCATGATATACTTACTTAGGCAAATGTTTGGACGAAAAATTGTTAAAATCGGTTGACGGCCACGCCCACTTTTATATATGGGTCTTATAAAGTGACCTAATAAAAACATTTTAAGCTATATCTTTGTCAAATATAAAGATATATCATTAAAATTTTATGGCAGGAGTCTAACTACGAACATAAAACAAAAACTGTAAAAATTTTGGAAAACGGGCGTGGCACCGCCTCTTTTTAGAAGCAGGAATATACGAGATTTCTTAGCCTATAACTCGATAAAAAATTTATATATAATGACGAAACTTGGTGTGTACACTTTTATTACTTGTGGTAATACATGTTCAAAATTTTAGAGAAATCGGTTGACGGCCACGCCCACTTTTATATATGGGTATTATAAAGTGACCTAATAAAAACATTTTAAGTGATATCTTTGTCAAATGTAAAGATAAAATTTTTTTAAAGATGAAATTTTGTGGTATGATTTCTACAATAGACCGGAAACAAAAAATAGAAAAATTTTGGAAAATGGGCGTGGCACCGCCTCCTTTTAGACAAAGGAATCTACGAGATTTCGGAGCCCATAACTCGACAAATAATTGAGATATTATGATGAAACTTGGTTTATACACTTTTATAACTTGTATTAATAGATAGTGGCCGCTGTGGTGCAGTGGGTAGAGTGCTCGCCTGCTATGCCAGAGGTCTCGGGTTCAAACCACGGTCCGAGCCAAACAAATATTTCTAATTAGTAAAAATCCAATTATTGGGTTTTTTAAGAGCAGCGGTCACCTCTCGGCAGTGGGCGGCATACCCTCCGAGAGTATTTCTGCCATGAAAAAGCTTCTCACAAAAAATGCATTCGCCGTTCGGAGCCGGCATAAAACTGTAGGTCCACCCAATTAGTAGGAAAAACAAAAAGGAGCACACCTCGAATTGGGAGAGAAGCTCGGCCATAAAACTCGTCAGAGTTATAATAGCGCCATTGTATTATTATTATTATTAATAGACACGCAAAAATTTATTGAAATCGGTTTTTGACCACGCCTACTTTTTAGCAAAGATATTTCTGGAACACGCTTTGGAAATTTGTAACGTGACATCTTTGTAACTGGAAGTCATAAAGGAATGAAATTTTGCACAAAGAATAATATTCATATGCTTAGTTGGATGACTGATAAAAATTTTGAAAATGGGCGTGGCTACGCCCACTTTATGCAGCACTCGCTTTATATAAAATCTATCAAACGCAAACAAACAATGAAAACATACAGCTGAGTATCTAATGTTCGATTCCACTCGAACTTAGGCTTCCTTACTTGTTTTTGTTCTTTTTTTGAACGTACCAGCAATGAAAAGTTGCCCTTATACGAGTTAATGAACCCCACAAAATTTTATGGCGATAGGATGACGTTTTGAAGTGCCCCCAGCCCCGCAAAGTTGAAAGCAATAACCACGATCTGGTACAAATATGAAATTTTGAAAATTATAAAATCAAAAAAAAGAAGTATGAGGATTGATAAAGATGGCTAAGCTGAGTATTAACGTGAGTATAACGGTTCAGTGGTTTTTAAGTAATTGCAATTTAAAAAATTCATAATATAAACTTTGACCTTTAAGAACTTTTGTTGTTGTTGTTTCCAAAAAAAAATTCACTTTAATACTCAACTTAACCATGTTTATCAATCCTCATACTTCGTTTTTTTAATTTTATAATTTTAGAAATTTCACATTTGTACCAGATCGTGCTATTTTTTTCAACTTTGTGGGGCTGGGGGCACCTCTTAACATGCGAGTAGGTCAATAAAATTTTACAGGCTTATTTCTGGGCTAGAAAGGTGCCGTTCTGGCTTTGGAACAAATTGAATTTCCAAAAAAAAAATTTCACTCCAACTTAATGGACATTAAGGTGGTCAAAAAAAAATTCGTTGCTTATATGCGTAGATATTTATAAAACAAGTAAGGAAGCCTAAGTTCGAGTGGAATCGAACATTAGATACTCAGCTGTATGCTTGCATTGTTTGTTTGCGTTTGATGGAAACACGGTGTAGGTACTTTATATAAAGCAAGTGCTGCATAAAGTGGCGTAGCCGCGCCCACTTTCAAAATTTTTATCAGTTATCCAACTAAGCATATGAATATTATTCTTTGTGCAAAATTTCATTCCTTTATGACTTCTAGTTACAAAGATGTCACGTTACAAATTCCCAAAGGGTGTTCCAGAAATATCTTTGTTAAAAAGTAGGCGTGGTCATAAACCGATTTCAATAAATTTTTGCGTGTCTATTAACACAAGTTATAAAAGTGTATAAACCAAGTTTCGTCTTAATGTCTCAATTATTTGTCGAGTTATGGGCTCCGAAATTTCGCATATTCCTTTGTCTAAAAAGAGGCGGTTCCACGCCCATTTTCCAAATTTTTCTATTTTTTGTTTCCGGTCTATTGTGGAACTCATGTCACAAAATTTGAATGAATTATCTTTATATTTGACAAAGATATCGCTTAAAATATTTTTATTAGGCCCCTTTATAGTTTCCATATATAAAAGTGGGCGTGGTCGCCAACCGATTTCGCTAAAATTTTGAACATGTATTACCACAACTAATAAAAGTGTACACACTAAGTTTCGTCATTATATTTAGTTATTTGTCGAGTTATGGGCTCAGAAATCTCGTATATTCCTGTTTCTAAAAAGAGGCGGTGCCACGCCCATTTTCCAAAATTTTTGTGCTTTTTGTTTTATATCCGCAGTTGAACTCCTGCCATAAAATTTCAATGATATACCTTTATATTTGACAGAGATATCGCTTAAAATGTTTTTATTAGGCCACTTTATTATACCCATATATAAAAAAGGGCGTGGTCGTTAACCGATTTTGGGAATTTTTCGTCTAAACATTTGCCTAAGTATATCACGCCTACCAAATTTCATCGATATATCTTTAACGGTTTCTGAGTTATGACATATAAAACTTTCAATGTTTGGCCCTTAATAAGTGGGCGTGACACCGCCCATTTTTCAAAATCTCACCAAATTTCTTCATAGCGGCCTGAGCTCCACACGTGAGTGAAATTTTATCACTCTAGCTCTATTAGTGACTGAGATACAAAATTTCTGATTTTTACTATATAGGGGAGGTGGGCGTGGTCATGGTCCGATTTCGCCCATTTTCAATACCATCCGTTCCAGTCTTGATACCAACTTGCATTCCAAATTTCATCAAAATATTTAAATTTTTGCGCGAGTTATCGTGCGTACAGACAGACAGACGGACGGACAGACGGACAGACGGACGGACATGGCTCAATCGATTTCTTTTTTCACCCTGATCAATTTGATATATATAAGTCAATATCTATCTCGATTATTTTATGGTGTTAAAATCCACCGTTATGTGATTAAAACTATAATACTCTGTGTACTAGTACAGCTGAGTATAAAAAGACGTTCTCCTGTAAAATTTCTCAATTTTTATACCTTTCATGAGAATGAAATGGTATTATAATTTAGTGCCAAAAAATTTTTGTCGAAAGTACCAGAAGGAAGCGTGGGGGACCCACCAAAATATATACCGATATGATCAGAATCACAAGCTGATTCGATTAAGCCATGTCCGTCTGTCCGTCTGTCCGTCCGTCCGTCTGTGTGAACGCAAACTAGTCCCTCAGTTTTTGAGATATCTGAATGAAATTCGGAATACAGGTATGTTGTTATATGCAGCTGATCATTTGTCGGAACCGGCCGAATCGGAGCACTATAACATATAGGAAACAACCGATTATTCAGATATACATGAAATTTTTGGATGTAATTTGTGCATAACTTCCCCATTTAAACAGCTAAGGACATGAAACTTTGAAGCAGACGTGCCCATTTTGGCCCAACTAAGGTTACCGAAAATTGTCAAGATCGGACCACTATAACATATAGTTCCACAACATCCGATTATTCAGATATACACATTTTGGTGTATAACTCCTCCATTTTAACAGTTAACGGCCTGAAATTTTGAAGTATTTGTACCCATATGGACCCAAACATGATTGCCGAAAATTGTTAAGATCGGACCACTATAACCTATAGCTCCCCTACAACCGATTGTTCAGATAAACACATTTTGGTATATAACTCCCGCATTTTAACAGCTAACGGCGTGAAATTTTTAAGTATTTGTACCCATATGGGCCCAAACAGGGTTACCGAAAATTGTCAAGATCGGACCACTATAACATATAGCTCCCCTACAACCGATTGTTCAGATATGGACATTTTGGTGTTTAACTCCTCCATTTTAACAGCTAACGGCGTGAAATTTTGAAGTATTTGTACCCATATGGGCCCAAACGGGATTACCGAAAATTGTTAAGATCGGACCACTATAACCTATAGCTCCCCTACAACCGATTGTTCAGATATGGTTATTTTGGTGTATAACTTCTCCATTTTAACAGTTAACGCCGTGAAATTTTTAAGTATTTGTACCCATATGGGCCCAAACGGGGTTACCGAAAATTGTCAAGATCGGACCACTATAACATATAGCTCCCATACAACCGATTGTTCAGATATAGACATTTTGGTGTATAACTCCTCCATTTTAACAGCTAGCGGCGTGAAATTTTAAAGTATTTGTACCCATATGGACCCAAACGGGGTTACCGAAAATTGTCAAGATCGGACCACTATAACATATAGCTCCCATACAACCGATTGTTCAGATGTAAACATTTTGGTGTATAACTCCTCCATTTTAACAACTAACGGCGTGAAATTTTAAAGTATTTGTAACCATATGGACCCAAACGAGGTTACCGAAAATTGTCAAGATCGGACCATTATAACATATAGCTCCCATACAACAGATTGTTCAGATATGGACATTTTGGTGTATAACCCCTCCACTTAAATAGGCAAGACACCATTTTTTCTAATAAATCTTTCCATAAATGAACCCACAGAATTAAAATTATAAATTAAACTTAATCCGGATATGTACATTAGAGTGCGTTTAAAATTTAAATTAACGATATTTTACTGTATCGCCCCCTCAATCTGTAGTAACATGGTCAAATATATCACACATAAATTTTGGTCCCGATTGGTGGCGGTTAAGGCGTGGCGCATTGAGGTCAAAGTTCAGAAAACTCTATGAAGGGTCAAAAAATCAAAATATTTTTTTTAATTATCTAATACCCAAAATTAATACTTCTATACCCAATGATAACAAATATAAATTTTGGTTCCGATTGCTGACGGTTTAGTGGTGTTTTAAGGTGGTCAATGTTCAGATTGCCATAGAAGACTTACATTTTTAGTGGCTTATATGGTAATCTGAACTTTGACCCCCTTAAAACACCAGTAAACCGTCATCAATCGGGACCAAAATTTATATTTGTTATCCTTGGGTATAGAAGTATTAATTTTGGGTATTAGATAATTAAAAAAAATATTTTGATTTTTTGACCCTTCATAGAGTTTTCTGAACTTTGACCTCAATGCGCCACGCCTTACCCGCCACCAATCGGGACCAAAATTTATGTGTGATATCTGTGACCATGTTACTACAGATTGAGGGGGCGATACAGTCTTTTTATGAACTTTTAAATTTTTCATACAAATTAAAAGCACCCTAATGTACATACATAGGTAACTTTTCATTTCCCCACTCATGAAAGGTATGAAGTCTTCGGTACGGCCGAAGACAGCCGCGCTTTTACTTGTTTCATATTCATCTAAGGTCAACCTTAATAAAAATATTAAAATGTGGACATACACATATATATATGCAGCAAGAAGTTGTATCTGAATTTTCTGTGACATACCTCAGAATAGTGTTCTTCGTTTTGCTGCAGCAGATCAACGCATAGTTCCGCTAAATGTATCAGGTCTTCAAGCTTTTTCACAGGTGCTACATTTGTTTCTCCACGAAGGTCCTCTAAAAATTCAATAATGTAAGTAAATAAATGTTTCTTCGCTCGTATATACCACAGTTCGTATTTGCACACGCTTGTGCGGCACATTTCGAAAATTCAATGTGTATTGTGCTTGAAGAAATTTTCACGCCTGTATATTTTGCTTTTAAAAATAAATCACAAGCTTTTTTTCCTTGTCATATTAAAAAAATATTTAAATTTTTATAAAAATGCAATATATCGACTCCTGAGTAAAAGATCACCCTATTTCATAACTTCTTCAATAAAACCCTTTTTCAGAATTTGCTTTAATATAAATCTATATATATATAATTTAGTTGTGGTTTGCTTAAATTTGTTCGATATATCGACCACATTTTTTGTGTCATTTTACATGCTTTTGTTTTAAAACTAAACACTTTTTATGCTTAAAAAGCATTACTATATTAATTTGAACTCTTTCCAATATAATACAGCCAGAAATATCATAATATTTGTAAAGAGGCTCTCAGAAAAAAAACACATTCTTTACAGGCTCCCTTTGAGGAATGCGATTATTCTCGGAGTTACCATCGATTTTTATAAATTTACTTAAAACAAATGTGTTCAAAATTTAATAAGTTTTTTTTTTTTAATGCACTATTGAATATAATAAAAATATAAAATAAAACACCTATTCATAAAAATTAATTTGAGACCTGCGCAAAAAAAGTTTACGATTTATCGTACAAAATTAGATAACTCAACTAACTACGATATATCGTACATAACTAATTAGGTCTATATATCGTACCAAAGCCGCGAAAGTCGCTGCTTAGTGATGCTTGTTACGTTAAATTCAAACGCAAATTTCTCGGTGGAACCGGAATACTTATTAAAAACGGATTAAGCATCATCTACTGGGAGATAATTGAAGGAATTATATACACTCAACATCAGTGCACGTAGAAGATAGCTCTGATGCAGGGCCGTAGCCAGGAATTTTTTTCGTGGGGGGTTTTCATCGTAGATTTTTTTTTATACCTTTCATGAGAATGAAATGGTATTATAACTTAGTGCCAAAAAATTTTTGTCGAAAGTACCAGAAGGAAGCGTGGGGGACCCACCAAAATATATACCGATATGATCAGAATCACGAGCTGAGTCGATTAAGCCATGTCCGTCTGTCCGTCCGTCCGTCTGTGTGAACACAAACTAGTCCCTCAGTTTTTGAGATATCTGATTGAAATTCGGAATACAGGTATGTTGTTATATGCAGCTAATCATCTGTCGGAACCAGCCGAATCGGACCACTATAACATATAGAAAACAACCGATTATTCAGATATACATGAAATTTTTGGATGTAATTTGTCCATAACATCCCCATTTAAACAGCTAAGGACATGAAAATTTGAAGTAGACGTACCCATTTTGGCCCAAACAAGGTTACCGAAAATTGTCAAGATCGGACCACTACAACATATAGTTCCACAACATCCGATTATTCAGATATACACATTTTGGTGTATAACTCCTCCATTTGAACAGCTAACGGCGTGAAATTTTGAAGTATTTGTACCCATATGGGCCCAAACGGGATTACCGAAAATTGTTAAGATCGGACCGCTATAACATATAGCTCCCCTACAACCGATTGTTCAGATATGGACATTTTGGTGTATAACCCCTCCATTTTAACAGCTAATGGCGTGAAATTTTTAAGTATTTGTACCCATATGGACCCAAACGGGGTTACCGAAAATTGTCAAGATCGGACCACTATAACATATAGCTCCCATACAACCGATTGTTCAGATATAGACATTTTGGTGTATAACTCCTCCATTTTAACAGCTAACGGCGTGAAATTTTAAAGTATTTGTACCCACATGGACCCAAACGGAGTTACCGAAAATTGTCAAGATCGGACCACTATAACATATAGCTCCCATACAACCGATTGTTCAGATATAGACATTTTGGTGTATAACTCCTCCATTTTAACAACTAACGGCGTGAAATTTAAAATAATTTGTAACCATATGGACCCAAACGAGGTTACCGAAAATTGTCAAGGCCGGACCATTATAACATATAGCTCCCATACAACCGATTGTTCAGATATGGACATTTTGGTGTATAACTCCTCCATTTAAATAGCCCAGGCACCATTTTTTCTAATAAAACCTTCCATAAATAACCCACGGAATTGAAATTATAAATTATACTAAACAAGATGACCCCGCAGGCGTTGCCCTGCGTTAAATTATGTCTTTGAAATCAAACTTTCTATAACTTATAATTTGTTAATCCGTTATTTATTTTTTAACAATATAAAAACTCATTCACTTTTTTTATTCATTCACTGAATGCTCAAAACAAAAAAAATTAATATTTAAATTAAGTGTCGGCAATCTTTTCAAATTTCATAAAATCTGTGGTCATTTGTTGATACACACACCGCCATCTACTGGCAATACATGAACCAGCATTTATGTTACAATGCGTTCGCAATGCAATTAACTTTTACAAACTTTTTTCGTGGTAGATTGGCGTTCGCGATGTATTGATAGAGCGAAATTACATTTAATTTCTTTGTAATCTGATAATTTTTGCGAGACACATTTGGTCCATTTAGCGAGAATACTTAAAAATTGAGAATAGAGTCGTTGCTGGAAAGCTTGTCACAACGCACCGCAAACATAAACATCATTGATCATCAAGAACGCTTTATATAAAATGTATAAGAAAATAACCATATCGCGCACATGTTCGATTTTTATTATAATCCACAGAGCTATTATGGAGCTTTTTTTACAAAAAAATATCATAAAAATTCTCACCATAAGTACAAAATGTATGGGAAAAAAATTTTTTTTTTTTGAATTTTTCGAGAATTTTATTGGATATTCTCCTATTCTGGCCAGAGAACAATCTGAATTGGTGTCAATCATCCAAATCGGTGCAGGCGTTCTTGAGTTATACGCGTTTGTACTAACGCCATTTTCTTTTATATATATAGATTAGGCTATGTACATACATAGGTAACTTTTCATTTCCCCACTCATGAAAGGTATGAAGTCTTCGATACGGCCGAAGGCAGCCGCGCTTTTACTTGTTTTTTTTGTTTTTTTTTTTTTTTTGAGAAAAATATATAACCTATTTCGTGCACTAAATAAAAATAATAAAAAAATCTGATTTCTAAAGAGCTATGTAGAAGAAAAATTTTTTTACAAAACTTGATTTTCAAATTAGGAAATCAGGAAACTTTTATTCATTTAAGAATTAGACTGTTCTATTGCAAACACGATGAATACTTTATTTTTGGATATTTTATCCAAGTGAAAAAAAAAATATTTTATGGACGAAAAACTCGGTTAGATTACCCAACCATGTGGAAACGAAAACAGCTGTAAAAATCCGCCCCAAGATTCGAGCAGGGTTTGAAATTATTTTCAACTTTTTTTCATTTCCATTGAATTTCATTTTCATTTGAAAATTTAAAAATAAACAACGCAACAGAAGTATAAAAAATAAAAAGTTCTACTCTACTGCAATTGCGCAGCCTTAAGTTTCCAAAAATTATAGTCGACTGTTGCTGTATTGTGAAAATTTTTACAGCACTGTTGTTGTGTTTTCTTTTTTACTTTATGAGAACACAATCGAAATTGTAATGTACAAAAAAAAAAACAATTTTAAAAAGCCGCACTGAAAACTAAAATTCTGTTTATCTGTGCTTTGCTGTCGACTGATCTGTTTGAAATTACACAATAAAGCAACAACACAAATAAACAAACTATTATATTCGACTGTTCTGCGCTTCGACTTCAGATATTTTCAAAGGAAATCGAAATTCAAAAGTTCTCAAAAAATTATGATAACTTTCGCAGACAGCAACAGCTTATTTTTTGAGACTGTTGCTGTTATGCTGGCAAACAGTGCTTGGGAAGCTTTATATTTCCCTCTAATGTCCTTTGATCTGTGAAGTCGTTTTCATACAGTTGGGTCACCGAGCCGAGTTTTTCGACCATAAAATATTATTTTTGTTTCATTTGGAAAAAATCGCCAAAAATAAAGTATTCATCGAATCTTTTTAATATTACGGTTAAAATGTTTGCAATAAAACAGAATAATTTTAAAAAGAATAAAATTTTCCTGATTTTTACAACTTCTTATAAAAACCCCGATAAAAATTATATTTTTTCAATAATCGCAAAAAATCAATAAAATGTTGACTTTGAAAAGTTAGTATTGAAAATAGGTGAAATCGGACTATAACAACTCACACATCCCATAAATGTATATGGGATCTTTCGAAAAACACACAAAATATTATAATTCAGACACTAATATAGATAACCCGAGTAATGAATTTTCAGCCATGCAATGACTTTATGCAATTATAAGGAAATATGCTAAAATTTTAGAAAATGTGCGATGATTGACTGCCTTATTCCGGAGTGGTAACATAATTTAATTTATAAGTGGTATGTCGTTAGAAGCGTACTTTATTTATCTTTCGAACGGAGTAGATACGGTTTGCGGGTATTTGCAACTTCAGCGAAAAGAATTTTTCATTGAAGTTATAACAAAAAAAAACCCAAAATTACGTTATCTCAAAACCCTAACGATAAAAAAATGGTTTTGAACTCAGCAGGTTCATGCCAGCCCTCCCCTTTACCTGAAATTCTTGGTATTTTCTCAAATTAATTATTTGTAATCTAGTGTTTTCAACATATAGCTTTGAATATGATAGAAGTAAAATTTATCTACCAGAATTTCGTGGGGGGTTCAAACACCCAAACCCCCCTAAATACGGCCTTGCTCTGGTGGGCTCACTGTAACTGCAATATAAGGTCCTCCCCGCTTTAATATAACAGAATCCCAATTTACTGAATTTTTCTCCAAGTTGGGCCCAAGGCTTCTTGCAGCGGGTGATTATAATGCTAAAGAGACATTCTGGGGTTCCAGACTGATAACACCAAAGGGAAGAAACCTATTCAAAGCAATTTTAAGCAATGACCTAGACATTATTTCCACCACATATATGCTACTGATAGAAGCAAAACTCCCGACTTAATAGATTTCGGTGTAACTCGTGGAATTAAAAGAGATTTACTTGAGATAAAATCGGCTTTCGATCTATCATCTGATCACTCTCCTTGTGTTATAACTAGGGAAGCTAAAAATATGCAAATGCATATTTACGCAAATATGCATATTCGTGCATATTTTGGAACTTATCGAAAAATATTAAACTGACAACATCTTATCTGTGGTTCATTAAGATAGTTACGCTTGCTTATATAATATTGAGTGAATCTGGCAAGCATATGACTAGAAATACAGCGTTTCCGTATAGAAGTTCACCACGGCAAACATAAAAACAAGGCCACTTGACTATTGATAGAAAACAGCTGTAGGTTGAAATGTCTTATACAAAAATTTTAATTTCACAGACAGGTTTTTCGCCAAAGGAATGGTTCATATTTAAATTTTGTCCAACAAGTCCTGCGATGTAGAGCATTCGTTTTCCGCACACAATAGCTCAATGCAATTTAAAGTATTGTATAGTACTTAAACAAGATCTTGAAATGTGAAAAATGTGAATTGTACGTTTCGGTTCTTATATTATTTTTTTTTTTGCAAGAATTCGTGAAATAAAAACGTAAACTTGATATAAAATACATAATATAATATAATACAATGGCGCTATTATAACTCTGACGAGTTGTATGGCCGAGCTTCTCTCCCAATTCGAGGTGTGCTCCTTTTTGTTTTCCTACTAATTGGAATGTATGTACATCTTTTGAGCATATTTTAGATTACCATATGCGGCACTAAAAATGTAAGTCTTCTATGGCAATCTGAACATTGACCCCCTTAAAACACCACTAAACCGTCATCAATCGGAACCAAAATTTATATTTGTTGTCCTTGGGTATAGAAGTATTAATTTTGGGTATAATATAATTAAAAAAAATATTTTGATTTTTTCACCCTTCATAGAGTTTTCTGAACTTTGACCTCAATGCGCCACGCCTTAACCGCCCCCAATCGGGACCAAAATTTATGTGTGATATCTTTGACCATGTTACTACAGATTTAGGGGGCGATACAGTAAAATATCGTTAATTTGAATTTTAAACGCACTCTAATGCCCAGTGTCACCCACAGGTGACACCTCATATTTTTTTCTTTATTACAACCACAATATTAATTATTTTTGTTACAAAATGCACTTAAATTATACTTTGTTTTCTTATTTATCACATTCGATAAGAAAAAGTACAATACTTGCGGTCTGGGCATTTCAATTTCAGCTTATATAGTACGAAGTCACAAAAAGCAAGAAAACTGGGAATATGCGTGGAAAAAGTGAACGAGATTGACAAATGACGAGTAACTGCTCTTGACAAAAATTATTTTTAGATTCTACTGTTTATTATTTTCGTATCAATAATAATTTGGTCTAAAAAAATAGCTTCCGTCTGATCAAAAAAATATTAAAATCAACTGTCACCTACAGGTGACACTGGGAATTGAAGAGTTAAGTACAAAAAATTTATCAGTTCTCATACCAACTTAAATACAAGCCTTAAATCAGCAGCTGAAGTAGACTGTGTGATTACTGACTTCACAATTGTGCTTCAAGTAGCAGCAAAAGTATCAACGCGCTTACAGCCTAGCACTACCCAGAGGAGTGTCCCTAATTATTTCAAAGGAAACGATAGCACTGATCTCATTCACAACAAATGACCTGTAGCCCATTTCTGTAACTTTGCGATATGAATTATAATGCAAAATACAACCCTGTTTCATATATATCGCAAGGTAGTGTTTCTGTAAGTGTGGTGAATTTTGGTTTTCGTTATTTCTTCCGATATTCATATCACCAGCTTTGAGGGTAGTGAAAACAGATACATTTAAAAATATTGAGTGAGGTTTGTATTAAATTTCTTGCATTTTTATTTATTACATTAGGGGTATTCGCTATCCATAGCATAACCCTTGCACGTAGCACGGATTGCACGGATTGCAAAGTTTTACAACGCACAACAGCAAAATATAGGCGCACAGAAATATGCTAGACCTCAAAAATATGCTAGACCAAAACCTATGTATATTTATTTGCTATGAAGTGTAGGAAATTAATTGCGACCCTGTGTCAGCTGACATTTACCAATTGCTAATTTCAATTTGAGCATCCGAATTTTGCTTAAAATGTTGTGTTTTGTGTGTATTTATTAAATTTACTAAAATAAAATGATTTATTTATTAAAAAGTGAGTGATGAACGCGTCCCTTTGGCTAAAAAGAAAAGCTGCTTCTTAAAATTTCCTACGACTGTGCAATGGGGTGCTCTCGATGTGGAAGCTCATGGAAGTTATGAAATCCAATAGATAAGTCGCGATGGGAACATTTAGTGGGCCGAATAGTGCCTAACTCGCAGAGCTTGCAAAACCGTGGGACAATGGAGAAAGGTAATAGCTAAGGGAATAAAATAATGTATGTGTGCATGACAAGACAAAAGACTGGCACTGTTCTACCTTTTCTATTTACCTTATCGTTTTCGTTTTTTATTAATTTTAAATCACATACACAATACCTGTGTTCAATAATAAAAAATTTTTACGAACTTTTCTTAAAAAGTGTCATTTTTATATGGAGATCTGTTATTTTTTTACGAAAAATTCGTACAAATTTTTGTTATTGAACAGAGCTAATCTTACTGAATATTAAGTTTTTTATTATTATTTTATTTATTTATTTTTTTTTATTATTATTTTATTTGACTTTGATATAGAATAAAAATAAATAAAATAAAACGGTAACGATTCGTTTTCGAACCCTTCTTCCTCGATTCAACAAACCATCATTTGGACGGTCTTTTTTCAAGAAACTCTACTATAACGAAATTTCCATTCCCAATGATATCGGGAAAACCTACTCTCTATTTCAGCCTAAAATTGTGTAGCGTTAAATATTAATATTCGGCAACGAACGCGCACTTTGTTTACAATTTTTCGTTGGGAATGACACATTTTGCGATTGTTCCAGCGATATGACGACAACTCACTATTATCATATCGCAAGGTGAATTCATGACTTACAGAAACATTTTCCATATCGCAAGCGATCCGAGCCTTGCGATAACATTTCGTTCGTTATTATAACGCAAGGTTACAGAAACGGGCTACAGGTGCTATCCTTGCATTGAGGCTAAAATACATTACTTTGGTTTTGCTGCTAACAAAGAGCTTATGCCTGGCAAACCACGTAAGCGCCTCTTCAAAAACTTTATAAATCGAGGCTAGTAAAGAGATTGGCCTATAGTTATTTTTATCAGTTCTACTGCCTTTTTTAAATAAGGGGATAATAACACTGGATCACAAAATGAAATTTTTTGTCTGTACTTTGGACGTGGCTATCCTATCTATATATAAAATTGGTCCCTGGTTCCGAAAATCGGGTTCATTTTTAATTCTATGGGAAGGTTTTTGAGATATCGGCAATTTACCGTTATTTGGCTAATGGCTCCGCTTAATCATGTATATCTCTTTAAGGCAGTGAGCTATGTTCCTTGGAGTGACACCAAACGAAAGAAAATTACTTGAAAGAGTTTTTTTTAGTGCTTTCCACGAAATTTTTTATTTTAATTCAATTTTTAAAGAAGAAGAAAATTAAATTTCCTTTTCATAGCTCCTATAACATTTTCTCTAAATCTTATAGTTTCTGAAATATTGACGATTCAATTTGAATTTTTTCGATTTTTTTAAGAAAAAATTGACTTTGTCAGGCAATATCTTTACAACCAATGTTTTCATCTTAATCCTTTACGTGAAGCTCCAATCCATTAGCAAAAAAATTAGCTATCAACGAAGAAAATCCATCGTAAAATGGAAAAGTTATAGGCGATCAAGTAAATACAGCCAAGTCGCACAATGCTACTACACGGGTATATTTTAGGCATGTTATACCCGTAAATGGGCTCGTATCTACTGCGCTGCCAATACGCTGCTACTGCAGATGTGTAGGTATTGGTAAAATATGCATAGAATGTGCCGTATAGTTACGGTGACCATCCGTTCTGTTTTTAGCAGAACAGTTCTGTTTTTCAGGCGCTTGTTCTGCGTATATTTTTTTTCTCTGAAAACCCACAAATTGTTCTGTTTTTTTAAAATGTTCTGTTTTTATCCACTATGCAAATCAAAAATTGTTTTACAGCGGCAACCATTTTCTTATCAAAATGTAGGTTCCTATCGATATCACTTAGCAATCACTATTAATCAGCTGGTTCAGAAGCATGTTCACTAGATAGGGTCGAAAAAAAAGTTGTAAAAGTCCGCCCCTAAATTTGAAGCTTATGTTGAGAGAGTTAAGGGACACACAAAAATTTTTTTGTTTGATCCCGCGAAATACCGCCGAAATTGCTTTTTTCTTGTAACTTTATTATTTATCACCCGATTTTTAAAATTGATACGTCATTAGTTTCGTATTTTTAAGCTCTACACTTCCTTCTAATGTCCTTTTGAGCTCTGAATTCGTTTTCACATAGTTGGGTCAGCTAACTTATTTGTATGCCCATGAATTATCTTTGGTTTTCCAAATGAAAGTGCTTCAAAATTCATGACAAGTTGGAAAAGTCCGACCCTAAATTTGAAGCTTATATTGAGAGGATTAAAGACAAAATTTTTATTTTTTTCTGATCCCCCGAAATACCGCCGAAATAGTTTTTATACCTTTCATGAGAATGAAATGGTATTATAATTTAGTGCCAAAAAATTTTTGTCGAAAGTACCAGAAGGAAGCGTGGGGGACACACCAAAATATATACCGATATGATCAGAATCACGAGCTGAGTCGATTAAGCCATGTCCGTCTGTCCGTCTGTCCGTCCGTCCGTCTGTCCGTCTGTCCGTCCGTCCGTCTGTGTGAACGCAAACTAGTCCCTCAGTTTTTGAGATATCTGAATGAAATTCGGAATACAGGTATGTTGTTATATGCAGCTGATCATTTGTCGGAACCGGCCGAATCGGACCACTATAACATATAGAAAACAACCGATTATTCAGATATACATGAATTTTTTGGATGTAATTTGTCCATAACTTCCCCATTTAAACAGCTAAGGACATGAAACTTTGAAGTAGACGTACCCAGTTTGGCCCAAACAAGGTTACCGAAAATTTTCAATATCGGAGCACTATAACATATAGTTCCACAACATCCGATTATTCAGATATACACATTTTGGTGTATAACTCCTCCACTTTAACAGCTAACGGCGTGAAATTTTGAAGTATTTGTACCCATATGGGCCCAAACAGGGTTACCGAAAATTTTCAAGATCGGACCACTATAACATATAGCTCCCCTACAACCGATTGTTCAGATATAGACATTTTGGTGTATAACTCCTCCATTTTAACAGCTAACGGCGTGAAATTTTAAAGTATTTGTACCCATATGGGCCCAAACGGGGTTACCGAAAATTGTCAACATCGGACCACTACAACATATAGTTCCACAACATCCGATTATTCAGATATACACATTTTGGTGTATAACTCCTCCACTTTAACAGCTAACGGCGTGAAATTTTGAAGTATTTGTACCCATATGGGCCCAAACAGGGTTACCGAAAATTTTCAAGATCGGACCACTATAACATATAGCTCCCCTACAACCGATTGTTCAGATATAGACATTTTGGTGTATAACTCCTCCATTTTAACAGCTAACGGCGTGAAATTTTAAAGTATTTGTACCCATATGGGCCCAAACGGGGTTACCGAAAATTTTCAAGATCGGACCACTATAACATATAGCTCCCCTACAACCGATTGTTCAGATATAGACATTTTGGTGTATAACTCCTCCATTTTAACAGCTAACGGCGTGAAATTTTAAAGTATTTGTACCCATATGGGCCCAAACGGGTTTACCGAAAATTGTCAACATCGGACCACTACAACATATAGTTCCACAACATCCGATTATTCAGATATACACATTTTGGTGTATAACTCCTCCACTTTAACAGCTAACGGCGTGAAATTTTGAAGTATTTGTACCCATATGGGCCCAAACAGGGTTACCGAAAATTTTCAAGATCGGACCACTATAACATATAGCTCCCCTACAACCGATTGTTCAGATATAGACATTTTGGTGTATAACTCCTCCATTTTAACAACTAAGGGCGTGAAATTTTAAAGTATTTGTACCCATATGGGCCCAAACGGGGTTACCGAAAATTGTCAACATCGGTACATTATAACATATAGCTCCCATACAACCGATTGTTCAGATATGGACATTTTGGTGTATAACTCCTCCATTTAAATAGCCCAGGCACCATTTTTTCTAATAAATCCTTCCATAAATAACCCACAGAATAATTATAAATTATACTAAATTAGGCTATGTACACACATAGGTAACTTTTCATTTCTCCACTCATGAAGTCTTCGGTACGGCCGAAGACAGCCGCGCTTTTACTTGTTTTATTGTAACTTTGTTATTTGACATTACACAAATTTAATCGCAAAATATTTGTATGGTAGAAGTTGCTTTACTAATAAAAGACCTTAAATTAAAAATCGCAGAACGAAGAGATGAAATTTTTTACCGCTAATGATGAAGAAAATAGTTTCAGAGTTGGAAAAATCAGGAACTGTAGATTTAAGTAAAAAAAAGATCATGCAAAACGTTTTTACATTAATTGCGCTGATTATTTAAATCAGTGGGACCAAGCGTATAAAGGAGTCGAAGTGGTAGAATGATGTTGAAAGAAATTTGATTTATATTTCGGAAAAGAGAACCCAGACTAAAATTAATGACAGCGAATTATTTAATGAGTTGACATGTATTAAGAATTATGTAACTCCAAACAAACTAAAGGAATGGGTGAAAGGGTGAAATCTAGTCGATATGAAATGGGTTGAAATATTTCAACATTTTAACAAAAATGCTATACCTTTTAAAAATATTTTAAAAATAGTAGAATTCAATTTATGTTTACCGGGTTCAAATGCCCCACTGAAAGGATATTTTCAATTTTAAACAATATATGGACTGATGAAAAATCAAAAATTCAAATTGAGACTGTGAAATCTATTTTAATAACTATGTAGATGTAACTATGATTTTAATTGCTTAGAATTTAAGAATTACTTACAAAATGAGGAAAGTGTACTTAAACAAATTTATGCCTCAGAAAAATATCAGTAATTTGATATATTTATTAATTGGTTATGTACCTAATACTTGATTGAAATCAAAGCCAGTGAAATGTGATTCATGTTTGATGAATTTCATATCAAAGGCTGAAAAAAACGAACATTTTGAACACGACCCCCTCAGAATTTGATGAAATTTTGCATAGAGGTACATCTTACCTACTCAAACACAACCTCATTTTTAGAAATTGCATTTTCGAAATATTGTGGGCGTGGCAAGGTATCGAAATATTCGAAAATACCCGAAAATAATCGAAAAATGACGATAATAGGTACTTTTAAAGTGTGATTACTAGGGAATGGCTTTACCGATTTCAAAGATCTTTACACCATTAGAAAGGTATTGAAATTAGCTTTTAAAAAAATACACTGTAAATTTTTTTTTTTTTTAGTACACTGAAAAAAATTTGTTTTCCAAAATAAAATTTGAAACTGAAAAAACACTTCAAAGATCAAGCGATTTTGAAAAATACAAATTTTGTATAGAAAGGTCTATTTAATACATATAACATATCTGAAAACTAAAATGGCCTTTTTCTTTATTTTTTTTTTTTAATTTATTTAAGTAAATGCATCTCTTGGCTTTCTTGTATTTTGATATCACGCGTAAACTAATCAACCGTGGCCATTTCAGTTTTCAGATATGTTATATATATTAAATAGACCTTTCTAAACAAAATTTGTATTTTTCAAAATCGCTTGATCTTTGAAGTGTTTTTTCAGTTTCAAACTTTATTTTGGAAAACATTTTTTTTTCAGTGTACTAAAACAAAAAACAGTGTATTTTATTTAAAGCTACTTTCAATACCTTTCTAATGGTGTAAAGATCTTTGAAATCGGTAAAGCCGTTCCCTAGTAATCACACTTTAAGGGTACCTATTATCGTCATTTTTCGATTATTTTCGAATATTTCGATACCTTGCCACGCCCAACATTTTTCGAAAATGCAATTTCTGAAAATGAGGTTGTGTTTGGGTAGGTAAGATGTACCTCTGTGCACAATTTCATCAAATTCTGAAGGGGTCGGGTTCAACGCATGTTGGGTTTGATATGAAATTCATCGTTTGTGAATATTTTTTCTTCCTATTAGAGCTCTCGATTTTTTTTGAACATTTTCGAGTAGCCCGAACAATTTTTGTTCAAATGCTCGAACAGTCGTTTGTTTTTTTATTACCCGTATGTTTGTACAGGCATTCGAACAATTCGGTTATTTTGAAGTTTGTTTTTTTCTTTTGTTTATTACTATTATTTTTTTATTTTATTTTACATGTAGTTTTTATACCTTTCATGAGAATGAAATGGTATTATAACTTAGTGCCAAAAATTTTTTGTCGAAAGTACCAGAAGGAAGCGTGGGGGACCCACCAAAATATATACCGATATGATCAGAATCACGAGCTGAGTCGATTAAGCCATGTCCGTCTGTCCGTCTCTCCGTCCGTCCGCCTGTCCGTCTGTCCGTCCGTCCGTCTGTGTGAACGCAAACTAGTCCCTCAGTTTTTGAGATATATGAATGAAATTCGGAATACAGGTATGTTGTTATATGCAGCTGATCATTTGTCGGAACCGGCCGAATCGGACCACTATAACATACAGAAAACAACCGATTATTCAGATATACATGAATTTTTTGGATATAACTTGTCCATAACTTCCCCATTTAAACAGCTAAGGACATGAAACTTTGAAGTAGACGTACCCATTTTGGCCCAAACAAGGTTACCGAAAATTGTCAAGATCGGACCACTACAACATATAGTTCCACAACATCCGATTATTCAGATATACACATTTTGGTGTATAACTCCTCCATTTTAACAGCTAACGGCCTGAAATTTTGAAGTATTTGTACCCATATGGACCCAAACGAGATTGCCGAAAATTGTTAAGATCGGACCACTATAACCTATAGCACCCCTACAACCGATTGTTCAGATATACACATTTTGGTGTATAACTCCTCCACTTTAACAGCTAACGGCGTGAAATTTTGAAGTATTTGTACCCATATGGGCCCAAACAGGGTTACCGAAAATTGTCAAGATCGGACAACTATAACATATAGCTCCCATACAACCGATTGTTCAGATATAGACATTTTGGTGTATAACTCCTCCATTTTAACAACTAACGGCGTGAAATTTTAAAGTATTTGTACCCATATGGGCCCAAACGGGGTTACCGAAAATTGTCAACATCGGACCATTATAACATATAGCTCCCCTACAACCGATTGTTCAGATATAGACATTTTGGTGTATAACTCCTCCATTTTAACAGCTAACGGCGTGAAATTTTAAAGTATTTGTACCCATATGGGCCCAAACGGGGTTACCGAAAATTTTCAACATCGGACAACTATAACATATAGCTCCCATACAACCGATTGTTCAGATATGGACATTTTGGTGTATAACTCCTCCATTTAAATAGCCCAGGCACCATTTTTTCTAATAAATCCTTCCATAAATAACCCACAGAATAATTATAAATTATACTAAATTAGGCTATGTACATACATAGGTAACTTTTCATTTCTCCACTCATGAAAGGTATGAAGTCTTCGGTACGGCCGAAGACAGCCGCGCTTTTACTTGTTTTATTATACCTTTCATGAGAATGAAATGGTAATATAATTTAGTGCCAAAAAAAAATTTTTGTCGAAAGTACCAGAAGGAAGCGTGGGGGACCCACCAAAATATATACCGATATGATCAGAATCACGAGCTGAGTCGATTAAGCCATGTCCGTCTGTCCGTCCGTCCGTCTGTCCGTCCGTCCGTCTGTGTGAACGCAAACTAGTCCCTCAGTTTTTGAGATATCTGAATGAAATTCGGAATACAGGTATGTTGTTATATGCAGCTGATCATTTGTCGGAACCGGCCGAATCGGACCACTATAACATATAGAAAACAACCGATTATTCAGATATACATGACTTTTTTGGATGTAATTTGTCCATAACTTCCCCATTTAAACAGCTAAGGACATGAAACTTTGAAGTAGACGTACCCATTTTGGCCCAAATAAGGTTACCGAAAATTGTCAAGATCGAACCACTATAACATATAGTTCCCCTACAACCGATTGTTCAGATATAGACATTTTGGTGTATAACTCCTCCATTTTAACAGCTAACGGCGTGAAGTTTTAAGGTATTTGTACCCATATGGGTCCAAACGGGGTTACCGAAAATTGTCAACATCGGACAACTATAACATATAGCTCCCATACAACCGATTGTTCAGATATAGACATTTTGGTGTATAACTCCTCCATTTTAACAACTAACGGCGTGAAATTTTAAAGTATTTGTACCCATATGGGCCCAAACGGGGTTACCGAAAATTGTCAACATCGGACCATTATAACATATAGCTCCCATACAACCGATTGTTCAGATATGGACGTTTTGGTGTATAACTCCTCCATTTTAACAACTAACGGCGTGAAATTTTAAAGTATTTGTACCCATATGGGCCCAAACGGGGTTACCGAAAATTGTCAACATCGGACCATTATAACATATAGCTCCCATACAACCGATTGTTCAGATATGGACATTTTGGTGTATAACTCCTCCATTTAAATAGCCCAGGCACCATTTTTATACCTTTCATGAGAATTAAATGGTATTATACCTAGGGAAGCTAAAAATATGCAAATGCATATTGCATATGCAAATGCATATTTAGACCTAAAATGCATATTTACGGTCAAAATGCATTTCGTGCTTATTTGGCACTTAATCGAGCAATATCGAAAAATGTTAAGCTGGCAACATCTTATCTGTGTTTAATTTAGATAGTTGCGTATACATACAAACAAGGCTATTTAAGTTAAATAATTTAACTATTGATCTGGACCCCGGAGCGGAGCATTTACCTTGTAAAAATTCACCACGACAAACACTAAGTTCTTGTATGCATACAAACAAGGCGACTTGACTGTTGCTCAGAGCCTCGAGCAAACCCAGAGTAAAAAAAAACTGCTCCGATGCACTGTTATTGATAGAAAACAGCTGTAGTGTGAAAATTTGAAGGGAACAATAATATGCAATATGTATTGGCATACATAGGCATACGCTACACTGTCAATATGAATCGCGATATTTCGATCGCCATTCATATTGATAATCTGAAGTGAGTTTCTGTAACAAAATCGCGAAAATTGTCGATCAAAATGACGTCACATTAATACGTTCCACACTTTGTCACCACCTAAAAAGCAAGTGAGAATCTATCGATTGACGTCATTATGACGTCACTCGGTCGAAACTATTGATAGAGTTCAGTTACAGAAACTCAGTACTGATGAATCGCAGACTAGTGCTACACGTTCAATATACATATTGAAATATTTTTCTCGCTCTGAGGTTTAAAATATTGTACTTCCATCCTTTTCACACTTTCACTTTCACATTTTTTGAGCATATTTCAGGTACTTTTTAGGCATATATGCATATTATGAGATTTTTTCGTGCATATTTACGAGCATATTTCAGTTATTTTTCGGGCATACTAGCATGCATATTATGAAAATTTTCGTGCATATTTTTAGCTTCCCTAATTATAACTTAGTGCAAAAAAATTTTTGTCGAAATTACCAGAAGGAAGCGTGGGGGACCCACCAAAATATATACCGATATGATCAGAATCACGAGCTGAGTCGATTAAGCCATGTCCGTCTGTCCGTCTGTCCGTCCGTCCGTCTGTCCGTCCGTCCGTCTGTGTGAACGCAAACTAGTCCCTCAGTTTTTGAGATGTCTGAATGAAATTCGGAATACAGGTATGTTGTTATATGCAGCTGATCATTTGTCGGAACCGGCCGAATCGGACCACTATAACATATAGAAAACAACCGATTATTCAGATATACATGAATTTTTTGGATGTAATTTCTCCATAACTTCCCCATTTAAACAGCTAAGGACATGAAACTTTGAAGTAGACGTACCCATTTTGGCCCAAACAAGGTTACCGAAAATTGTCAAGATCGGACCACTATAACATATAGTTCCACAACATCCGATTATTCAGATATACACATTTTGGTGTATAACTCCTCCATTTTAACAGCTAACGGCCTGAAATTTTGAAGTATTTGTACCCATATGGACCCAAACGAGATTGCCGAAAATTGTTAAGATCGGACCACTATAACCTATAGCACCCCTACAACCGATTGTTCAGATATACACATTTTGGTGTATAACTCCTCCACTTTAACAGCTAACGGCGTGAAATTTTGAAGTATTTGTACCCATATGGGCCCAAACAGGGTTACCGAAAATTGTCAAGATCGGACCACTATAACATATAGCTCCCCTACAACCGATTGTTCAGATATAGACATTTTGGTGTATAACTCCTCCATTTTAACAACTAACGGCGTGAAATTTTAAAGTATTTGTACCCATATGGGCCCAAACGGGGTTACCGAAAATTGTCAACATCGGACAACTATAACATATAGCTCCCATACAACCGATTGTTCAGATATAGACATTTTGGTGTATAACTCCTCCATTTTAACAACTAACGGCGTGAAATTTTAAAGTATTTGTACCCATATGGGCCCAAACGGGGTTACCGAAAATTGTCAACATCGGACCATTATAACATATAGCTCCCATACAACCGATTGTTCAGATATGGACATTTTGGTGTATAACTCCTCCATTTTAACAACTAACGGCGTGAAATTTTAAAGTATTTGTACCCATATGGGCCCAAACGGGGTTACCGAAAATTGTCAACATCGGACCATTATAACATATAGCTCCCATACAACCGATTGTTCAGATATGGACATTTTGGTGTATAACTCCTCCACTTAAATAGCCCAGGCACCATTTTTTCTAATAAATCCTTCCATAAATAACCCACAGAATAATTATAAATTATACTAAATAGGCTATGTACATACATAGGTAACTTTTCATTTCTCCACTTATGAAAGGTATGAAGTCTTCGGTACGGCCGAAGACAGCCGCGCTTTTACTTGTTAATACAAATTTATGGCCACCGTACGTATAGTGGTATTGCGAGACTTGGCTGTATTTACCTGATCGCCTATAACTTTTCCATTTTACCATGGATTTGCTTCGTTGATAGCTTATTTTTTTGCTAATGGATTGGAGCTTCACGTAAAGGATTAAAACCGAAGGTGAAAACATTGGTTTTAAAGATATTGCCTGACAAGATTAATTTTTTCTTAAAAAAATCGTAAAAAATCGAAAAAATTCAAATTGAATCGTCAATATTTCAGAAACTATAAGATTTAGGGAAAAATGTTATAGGAGCCATGAAAAGGAAATTTAATTTTCTTTCGCTCATTGAGTTAAAGAGATACACAGGATTAAGCGGAGCCATTGGTCAAATAAAGGTAAATTGCCGATATCTCAAAAACCTTCCCATAGAATTAAAAATGAGCCCGATTTTCGGAATCAGCGACCGATTTTACATATAGATAGGATAGTCGCGTTTATAGTATTTTTTGGCTGTAGAGCAGTGTAATAGCACATTTCAAATTGTCAGGAAAGGTTCCTGAGAAAATTCTTGCATTAAAAAGATATTTTAGAATGTCTAGCAGGTCGAGTGCTACGTTTTTAAGCAAATAGTTTGGTACCTCATTGTGTCCACTAGAACTAGAATTTTTCAGATTTTTTATAATTGACGAAATCTCCAGGCCTGTTATCGGTTCAAATGAAAAGCTACTGCTTGAATTAGTTATATCTGCCCAACTGAAACAAAATAGTTATTTAATATATTAGCAACATCAGTGGAATTGGAAATACTATTAGCACAGTGATTTCAGGTTATTGACTGATTGACTGATTTACTATTTCTGTTCACGACACTGTTAATAATATCCCATTCCCGTTTTGAGTTGCCTCGAGAGTTTCGAAACTGTTTTAAGAAATAAGAATCTCTCTGAATGTGGATTTCCTTTTGAAATTTTTTGCAAAGGTTTTTATATCGCGAGCGGAGTTTATTATTAGACGGGTGTTTACGACATTTGCCACCAAATTTGTTTTTGGGTTTAACTTTTTTAGTGAGGTTAGAACTAATCATGGTTTAAGTTTATTTTCACATTTACGTGGCTCGAATGTATGTGGAAGACTCTATATGAGAGTTTAAAGTAATGATGAACTGAGAATATGCTTTAGAAATATATTTTTCACCGTAAACTTCAACCCAATCCTCAATAAGTATTTTGTATTTGTATTTTTGTATTTGTATTTATTTCTTTCTTGTAAATCCTAGCACGACAATGATGAACATCTATATATTAATAGGCTAACGTTTTTTCCATACAATCAATTGCCAAGCTGTCTAGCACATTTAACATACTTATATCCATATAAAATTGATATGGATGTGTTCGTATGAGTCAGGAGCAGTGCATAGGCATATAATTTTTTCAATAAATTATTTAATTTGTTTATAATTAATAAATAAAAATTTAAGTTAAAAGAAATAAATATCGTAAAAATGTTTACAAATATCGTAAATACAGTTGAAGAGTTGCTTTAATTTAAAAGCGCTCTATCTCTTTTATGTATATGCATTGTCGCAGTTTCCGCTCAGATCAAAATCAACGCGTTCAAATATCTCCTATTGCTTTTCCATTAAAGCAGAGATCCCCGAAACTCTAACTGCAGCAGTGTTAGTAACTGCAGCAGTGTTAGTGAAAAACGACTACCTAGCAGGGTTTTTCCATATTTTGGTTATGGCTTCAAATTGTATTCAATGAAATAACGCATTACAAATAGCTAAGCAACACTCCTTCGCTTACTTTGCTCATTACTTGTAATGCGACAGTTTTAAAATTATTATTTTTTCGCATACTGGTAATGCAGAAAATAATCGAAAAGATTTGGAACACTGCCGATATATTTTGCAAGGCCTACATTGATTTAAATTTTTGTAAATAGCAATTTTGTAAAGCAATTTACCCTCATCCTCGTTTATTTTGCCAGTTTTCATTATAATGCATTATAGATTACTATACTGCCGTTATTTTTTTTTAAACGCTTTGCTTTGATTTTAATTTTTCTAAGTAGCAGTTTTATAAAGCAATTTACCCTCATTCTCGTTTATTTTGCCAGTTTTCATTATAAAACTGTCGTGTTTAGTCGCGTTATTCCATCGTTGAAATTTTTTAAATAAGCCAATAGCTGTGCAAATACATAGTGTAATAATTATTATTCAAATAGTGTTTTTTTTTAACTACATTTTGCAAAGAATGTTTTGATTCTTTATTCATTCTGTTTGCTATTTGTTTTCGGCATAAATTGCTCACTCATAGTTTTAAAATTATTTTTTTGCTTACTGGTATTGCATAAAATAAGCGAAAAGATTTGGAACACTGCCGATATATTTTGCAAGGCCTACATTGATTTAAATTTTTGTAAATAGCAATTTTGTGAAGCAATTTACCCTCATCCTCGTTTATTTTGCCAGTTTTCATTATAATGCATTATAGATTACTATAGTGGATTGTGTGGTACATGCAATTACTTATACCAGTGAAAAAACTTATTACTTGTAACAGCTTACTTTTCTCAATATTAGTAGCGACTTTATAATGCATTACTGTCTACCAAATTGTAAGACAATACCGCCAATGACATGCCTATGTTAAAGTCATGCAATCCGTATTCGAAAGTGTAAGCGATGAATCAAGATTTCTCGATGATTTTACCCATTACATGTAAGAGAAAGCCCTGCTGGGTAGTTGAGTGCCAAGCTGCTACCGTCGCATCGTTCAGTAGCTTGCGGGCAAGCAAAAAGACAACAACGTACACGCATATATTTTTCGCTTTTATGCGCTGCTATACCACGTCGCACAATGCAATACGAAAAATACTTTATGATGCCTAATGCTTGCGCAACGTGGTATAAAGCACATGAAAACGAAGTATGCGTGTACGCTGTTATCTTTTTTGCGTGCCCGCAAGCAACTGAATCCAGGGTTGGCAACTCGGAGAAGAAAAATTATTATACCAGAGCCGTCAAATTATTGTATTTTGAACAAAATTATTCTACATTTCAAAATTACGGCTGCGGCCTAATACTATGTTCATGCTGGATTTGAAATGCAACATTTTGCATTTTCGAAGATTGCTTTTCAAAAAGCTGCCGCATTTTGTAAATACGCATTTGAGAAGTTCGAAACAAACGGATCGAATAACCCAGATTACGTATATTAGGTGTTGAGGTTTTTTTTTGTTTTGACTAATTAAAAAAATATAACAAGAATTTATAATGATATATACACTAATTTTACAAACCAAACTTACCAACCGCTTTGGTATCAATTTTGATCTCTTTGTTTTGTTTACTTTAGTGAAATACATGTAGAGTGACGTCATCATGGAGCAATGGGCGCACGATTGCTGCTCTATATGCGCAATCTTGTAGGTATCTCGTTCTTGTATTGTCAGAGTGTTCCCACTCTTTTCCATTCGAATGGCAAATTTTTTGGAAGATTGCAGGGTCGTGTTTAGCATTTACGTTCAAAATGCAGAATTGAAGTCGCATCTGCATTTCGGTAGAGAATTTTGTATGGATAAATGTAACATTTAATGCTGTTATTATGATGATTATTTAAATAAAAAACATCTTATTTCGTTAACAAATTCAAATATAATAATATTTTAATAATAAAATTTTCACATCAAACAAAATATAAAAAACAAAGAAAACTTAATTTCAAACAACAAATTAAGTACATTATAAACAAGTACATATTTTTAAATTACAAAAATATCTTAATGTTTATCACTACATTTACTCCCCTCTTCCAAAATGTTCTATATTTAACAAATTAAATGTAACTTTTTTTGTTTTAAAAGATTGATTACATTGATTATCATCTAAATGTGCAGGCTTAATTCTGTCTATAGAAATATTTATTATTTTATCATTATAGTTAATCTTGAACCACTTCGATGATTTCTCAATTACTTCAAATGGCCCTTGTTGAATTAGATGATGTTTCACACCATATTTGAATATTTAAAGAAGTAACTGATATCAACTCTAGTTTAAACCTACAATTTTGATCTTCTACTAGTGATTTAATTTCTATATCTTTCTCTTGTTCAATAAATAATTTTCTTAAATTCAGATCAATAGTTTCTAAAGCTGTTATATCAGGAAATCTGGATAACGCATCTGCAACACAATTTAAATCTCCTTTAATATATTTAATATCACTGGTAAATTGAGAAATAAATTCTAAGTGTCTTATTTGCCTTGGACTTCGTTCTACTTTTGAGTTCAAAGCAAATGTAAGTGGTTTGTGGTCTGTATAAACCGTAAAAACTCTACCTTCTAGCCAATTTCTGAAATGTTTAATAGTTAAATAAATAGCAAGTAATTCTCTATCAAAGGTACTATATTTACATTCAGATGAACTAAGTTTCTTTGAAAAGAAAGCTAAAGGTTCCTTGGAATTATTGATTTCTTGTTGTAGAACTCCCCCTATTGCTCTATTTGAAGCATCCACAGCAACAGAGAGAATTGCTTCACTATTAAAATGCGTTAACAATGTTTTCTTAGCAAAACTCTCTTTTACTTTTTCAAATGCTTGTATTGTTTCATCAGTCCATTCAAGTAATTTATCTTTACTTTTTGACGCTTTCGTTATCATTTCGTGTATTGGATCTAACATTTCTGCAAGTTTTGATATATATCTATGATAGAAATTCACCATTCCTACGAATTTTTGCATCTGTTTTATAGTTGCAGGTTGTTTAAAATCAAGAATTGATTGAACCTTTTCTTCTGATAGCTGTATACCTTCAGACGATATGTTATACCCCAAAAAATTAATTTTCTCTACTCCAAATACACATTTAGATGGTTTGATATTCAAACCATATTTATCTAAACGATGAAATAGTTTATTGAGATGCTGTAAATGTTCTGCTTCGTCTTTACTGGCTATTAATATGTCATCCAAATAAACAAACGTAAAATCTAAATCATGTAAAACTTCATTTATGAACCTTTGAAATGTTTGTGCTGAATTTCGTAAGCCGAATGGCATCCTGACGAATTCGAACATTCCAAAAGGTGTAGTTATGGCTGTCTTATGAATATCTTCTTCAGCAACTGGTATCTGGTGATAAGCTCTAACTAAATCTATTTTTGAAAATATTTTCTTATTTTGAAATTCAATATGTAAATCGTGAATGTGTGGTAAAGGGTATCTATCAGGTACTGTGATTAAATTAATTCTACGGTAGTCACCGCACGGACGCCAATCATTTGCATCTTTTTTAGGTACTAAATGTAATGGTGATGTACCATGTGATTTAGACGGACGACATATTCCAGATTTTAATAGAAAATCGAATTCAGCTTTAGCTATTTTAAATTTAATTGGGTCTAAACGTCTTGGTCTACAAAAAGGTAATACTCCATTCGTTATAATATGATGAACTGTCGAATGTTCTACTTTCTTATTATAATCTGGTTCGGAAGTTAATGAAGGAAAATTCTTTAAAATTTTTGTATATTGATTTTCAACTAAAAATAATTTAGGTAAAGAAATGTTGCAGAAACTACTTATTGCATCAACAGACATATTAGTTAGAGGATCCAATAATCTTTTATGTTTAATATCTATTAAAAGTCCATATTTTTCTAAAAAATCTGCTCCTATAATTGGTTTTGATATGTCGGCTATAAGAAATACAAATGGAAATTCACGACGAAGTCCTAAATTAAGTTTTAATAATTTCTTTCCATAGGTCGAAATTAAGCTACCATTAGCAGCTGTCAAAATGATATCGGAAGATCTTTTGTAAATTTTGAATTTAGAGGATGGAAGAACTGAAATTTCTGCACCGCTATCTATTAAAAAATTTAATTTATTTTCTTTATCTAACACAAATAAGCGACGTGTCGAAAATGTTAAATTACTATTGTTAGTCGCTGCAACAATAGAATTTTTTAGTTTGTTGAATTTTGATTGTTACTGTGAAATGCGCAAGGTTTTTCACATCTACGTGCTTTACTACCAAAACGAAAATGGTAATGACATACCCAATTTTTAGATTGTGATTTAACCCTTGATTGTGAATTTCGGTAATTACTAAAATATCTATTTCTTGACCTTGATTGTCTATTATTAATTTGTGTTTTAATCTCACTAACGTCTAATTGCAAACGATTAAAATTTTCGCACATATTTGATGTAATATTCGCTAAATTTCCTACTATTTTTCCTAATTCATCGAAATTATTCGAAGTGTTTTTAATTGTACAAATTTCATTACAACTGTTAATTTCCCAAATTTTGTCAGCAAGTTGTAAAAGATCATTAATATCACTTAAATTGGCACTAGTTAAAGCAATATATAAATTTTTGGGAAGTTTACGAAACCAAAGATTTTTAAGAAAATTAGTATCTATAGTGTTTCCTGCTAGCTGACTAAGAGTCCTATAATACTCTGAAGGTTTGCGATCTCCCATTTCAGTATCTAACAAAATTTTATCAATCCTTTTTTGTTCACTTAAAGAATTTCGATCAATGAGAATTTTTTTTAAATGTGCATATTTTTCAGTTTGTGGCGGATTTTGAATTACATCAAGTACGTTAGTAATAATTTCTTGAGGCAAAGAAGAAATTATATATTCATATTTAGTTGAATCTCTACTGATTCCTTTTAAAGAAAATTGTGTCTCAGCATGTATGAACCATGCATCTGGACAGTTGGTCCAAAATTGAGGTAATTTTACCGAAGTGGAACAAATCTCAGATCTGTCATACGGATTATGTATATTTTCCGATAAAATTTGTGGAGGTTCTTCTAGATCAATCAGAGACCTATTTTGATTGTCTCCAGCACCAGTTACTCGTGGTGAATGATACATTGTAACTAATTTTTCTGATCTTATGCTATTGAAAATAATACTTAATAATACTCTTACTTACAAACTATCCTGTTTCTGTTAGTTTCACGTTTGTGTAAAAGACGTTGGATATAGCGGTTTTCGGCAGCTGTGGAGGCTTGAGTGTATGATTGTGCCGCCGGTTGTGACTGTTGATCGTAGGACTGATGGTACGGGGAAAAATCTGACAGAACCAATGCAGTCGATTGCAGGTATTGTGGGTAGATATGATGAAGTATTGACTTGTTGTTGTTGTTGTTGTTGTTGTAGCAGTTGATTATGGTGAAGCAATGCAGTTTTTGCTGCGGTTGTTGTTGTTGGTTTTGCTACTTTTTGATTGCTTGTTGTGAACAGTATTGCCGTTGCTGTAACTGCGACTCAGCCGGATGTTTCTGCTGCTCCAGTAGTGACGGCAGCTGCGTTTGCTCTGGTTTGAGTGGCGTCAATGGCAACAAATTTTTAACCCCACTACCCACGCTCTGCTCTACATTGTTTTGCTGCTACAATGGCGACAACGGTGGGAAAGGTAAGTGGCTGTAATGTGGATTGAGACTATTGTAGATGCCGCTTAAGCGTGGCTCCAAACGAATATATGGCACACGTTCATAAATCATATAACAACGGGTCTGCGGATTCAATTGGTATAAATATCGATCACGTTGCGGTAGGGAGTGACGCTTTGCAGGCAGCGTTTTCGTTGAACAAACTACGGAGTGACAGATTTGAGCGTGTGATGAACTCGTATGACGAATGTTGTTATTATGATTGTTGATGTAGCGGCTACTTTCAGCTGAAGCGGCGTGATGATGATGTTTCGTATCGTTGATACACACAACGATGAATATATTTGTATATCGCTCCTGGCAGGATCGCCAATAATATTATGATGATTATTTAAATAAAAAACATCTTATTTCGTTAACAAATTCAAATATAATAATATTTTAATAATAAAATTTTCACATCAAACAAAATATAAAAAACAAAGAAAACTTAATTTCAAACAACAAATTAAGTACATTATAAACAAGTACATATTTTTAAATTACAAAAATATCTTAATGTTTATCACTACACTGTATTTTAGGCTAAATGCGAAAATGTCTCCGAAAAGCTAAATTCAGGCTCAGCATGAACATAGTATAACCTACGCGTCTTACTTCAAAATGAAATATTTAATTTAATTTTTGGCATTAATATTAATATTAGTTTTAATAAATAAAAGGTACATATTTGTATTATTTCAAGTATCTTAGAAAAATCAAAACGAGAAAAATGCAACAAACACACAAGAATAAAAACATATGGAGAGTTGCCAGAGTTACAAGAATTTTAAATCAGTGATATGTAACAAACAACACGTTGAGTGAATAATATACTTAATTTCTGTGGTACAGTACTTGAATCTTATAATATTTTTTACAAAATGAATATCGTTGAAATTATTGTACTTTTATCGATATTGTACGCGTTGGATTGAGGATTGAAAAAGTCATGAAATTATTGTACGGTTGCTGACACTGACTGAATCGTCGCAGGGTAGCAGATGGTCACTTAACTTTTGCGCTCTTACTACGACAAAACGAGAGAGTATAACAATCTGTGTGAGTTGAGCGTTCCACCTCAGTGCAATGAAACAACGACCCCTGCATTAAAGCGAAAAATGAGAGAGAGATCGGGAGAGCACACTGAGAGCAACTGAGTAATTTTAATTTTGACCATGATTTCTCGTCGGACCGTTATCAAAAGGGCTAATCAGTGTTGCGGTACAACTGGAATTTGGAAAGTGTTGCTTATCTCCACGAAAAGGAATAACTTTTGTACTTTTCTTCCTATTTATATTATGTATTTTTCAAGTTTTTCACAAAGTAGTGGAACAAATAAACGTTTAAAATTTACATGCATACATACCCACAAAACAATTTATTTCGATTTTTTCGGTAGTCAGACTTTTCTGAGCAAAGTAGAAAGTCTTCCGCTACAGCTTAATCATTTCGTTCCAATTTCGTAAACAGAAATCTGAATGTATCGGAAATTAATTTTTTTGATCGAAGTCAACAGTCTTTCGCTCTAGCTTAAAGATTTCGAAACGGTTTCGTAAAGTTTAATTCATAATTTTGAACTTCAAAAAAAAAAAAGGAAAAATAGAAAATTTTAAAAGAAAACTAAGCTGCAACATGAATAATTAGAAAAATACAACATTCGCCACAATATTATTGCGTCTGTACCATCCACTACACGGTCATGTGCTGTTGCATGATCACAATTTGGGAGAGTTGAGTCCAGTTTGGTTGCGTAGTTACATAGGTTCTGTTAATCAGGTAAATAGAATCTCTGATTTGTAACAATGTCATTCTAGTATTAATATATGCTATCTCATCTTGTTTTCCAGCAGCAGACGCGACATACACACACCGTTATGTGCAAGATACTGATATTCTATATATTGAAGTTCTGAAATGTCATGGATCCTTATGTACTCCTATATACAAACAATTTGAGAAAATTGAAATTTTTAATGTATATTTTTCATATACTCGCACCTACATACATATTTATACGGAAATTTTAAAAATAAGTGCACTCTATTAGTGTGATTGTACATTCTCGTACATGCCTACACAAATAAGAAATACAATTCAGAACTTTAATTTTCTTGAAAGTCCATTTAAAGCGTTTTCGGAGCAGTGAAATAACTCCCAAATAAAAGAAATTAAATAACTCCCAAAGAAAGAAATGCAATAAGTTCCAACACTGCGAGTTATTTCATAACGAAATAAGTCCTATTTTTTATGAAATTTTTTGGAGTTTTTTCATTTCATTCACTGTGCCAGCGTTTGCAGTTCACAATTTGGGTAGCTAATTCTCACACAGAATGAAAGACTACTGTCCACATAGTAAAACCCCCAAACAATTGCAATAGCTGAACTTTATAGACTATTTTACCCTTTAATACCCCGACGATGAGGTCGCTTTTACCTCTTTTTAGAAAGTCGGCGAAAAATATAATTCTGACGGTCGTTAGAGGGTTAAATATTTCTAGAAAATTGTGCGCCATAGAACAATACCCCCAAACAATTGCAATAGCTGTAACTTTATAGACTATTTTACCCTTTAATACACCGACGATGAGGTCGCTTTTACCTCTTTTTAGAAAGTCGGCGAAAAATATAATTCTGAAGGTCGTTAGAGGGTTAAATATTTCTAGAAAATTGTGCGCCATAGAACAATAACCGTAGTATACATAGAGAAAAGAACCTAAAACCACAGTCCAGGCCACCTATGGAGGTGATTTTTGTGACAAAATTTTTTTGGGACTTTTCTTACTAAATTTTATATCAGAATTCAACTAATATGGTGTCCAAAAGTAGAAAATTGGAAACTTTTAATATTCTAAGTGCCTCCTCGGATGAAATTATTACAAAATGACTCGAGGAAGATGAATGGGAAACCGACATTGAGGACTCTATCATGAATAGTGCTGGACCGTCTCGATATTATATTTGTGAAGCATTTTCAAACGATAGTTACGCTGACTACGAATAAAGTGACCATGATACGGACACAAACTTTCCCAATGCCGACAGATACTCACTTTTGCTATGTTTGTAAAAAACATGCGATATAAAGGTATGTGTGGCGTGTGCTTCAGTTAACTTCACCAGTTGCACGTTTAAAGTTGTTGTATTGGAAGAAAAGCATATAGACTATGGTTTTAAATTAATACACTATTCTTAAGTGAATTTTTTTTTTTTTAGCATCCAATATATTTTGCCAACTGTATAAGTAAAATACATCAACAATTTTGTGGTTCGTTAAAAGTAATTAGTAATTAATAATAACTTAATAAACATGGTGGGCATGTATGGATTGCTCTCAGTAGCGCATCCATTTATTGCAGTGCATCAATAAAGATCAGTAAATGATTTTCTTTTGAGGCGTACGAAATTAATTGGTCTTGCCGTTAGGGCTAGAACGAGTGGGTTGGGGTGAGCTAATAATCTCATTTGATATGATGCAGCATACTTTCTGATTTCTTCAGCGATAGTAGGTATCTTTAGGTCACGATGTAATTGGTCGTTGGTGACGTAGTAGGGCGCATTTACAATCATTCTAATGGTTTTCGATTGGAATCTTTGGAGAATCTCTATATTTGAGTTTGCTGCTGTTCCCCACACCTGTATGCCATAAGTCCAAATGGGTTTTAAGATAGCTGAGTAGAGCAGGAGTTTGTTGTCGATTGATAGTTGGGAGTTTCGATTCATGAGCCAATAAAGATTTCTCAGTTTTATACCAAGAGATTTTCGTTTGGTGAATATGTGGGTTCTCCATGTTAGTTTTCTGTCGAGATGCATACCAAGGTACTTTGTTACGTCACTTTGCGGTATATAGATGCCGTTGAGTTTTACGGGTGGGCAATTGTTACGTCTAGTGGTAAACGTCACTTGGACAGATTTTGATTCATTTGACTTTATCCGCCAGTCTTACAACCAATGGGTAATTTTATTTAAACTTCTCTGAAGCTTGAGTGAGGCCACGTTAGGGTTGAGGTCTGCAGCCAGTACGGCAGTGTGTTACCACAGCCTTTGCCCCATATGTATGAATGTGCCCATGAGTGTGCATGATAGTGTAAGGATCTTAACAGATTCGAACTGCTTGAATGTTAATAGCAGAGAGCTTTCTAATGTATCTAATGCCAGGGACAGACATATGGTTTCCGTACTACAATATGTACTACAATAAAAGCTCAACAAACCATGTACTAGCATAGTGACACACATATAGTATTTTCTGACTTTGACACTGATCAGCTGATGCGAATAAATTAAATAAAAGAAAATAAAGTTAAATAAATATAAATTTGGAAAATGGATGCAAACTTAGCTTTAACTGCAAACAATCTTAAAATATTGTATTACCTGAGGAAGAAAAAGAAATATTAATTATTATAATTATTAAATTGACCCCACACTTCAATTATTTTTTTATTGCCGCAGTTCCAATGTATTTTTTCTTCACCTTTTCCATTTTTGGTTTTCAGTTTTCCGTTTGATTTTAATTTAAATTTTTTTGCTAGTTGTCAAAATGACAGAAAACATATGATTGTGACAGAAGAGCTTTAAGCTTTGGGTGTGTTCACTGTGATCCCATCGTAGTACATTTCACAACACCACTAAATGTACATGGTTTCTATACCCTTATTGTAGTACGGAACTCCAATTGCTTTGGAACAAAAATTCAGAATACGACTGACACACATATGGTTTCCGTACCATACAACAATATGTACTACATGTCTGTCTCAGGCATAAGTGGTTGTGCTTTCGACACGCAGATCGAACCCGAAGTCGATGTGTATGTATGTGTACGTATCGTACTCGTTTGTAGGTGTTGTATTTTGATTGGAAGAAAATAACTCTTTTCCTTATATGTACAAAAAGACAGTTAGCCCTTTTGCCGATTCGAGGCTATAAAAAAGCAAAAAGGTTGGCAAACGGGACAGAGTAGTAGAGTCCGTGTATTTTGGTCGTGGTGAAAGTGCAAAAAAAAAAAAAAAGTAAATTTAAATAGAAGAAAATTTTTAATTAAGTGAACTGAAATCAGAAAAAATATATAAAAGTTGAAAATTTATTGTTGGTAGTGCGGCGACAAAAAAAAAAAATTTATATATTTGTTTGCATGCATACTATGCAATCGTGATTAGGAGTGGACTACCAAGACCCCACCGTAGCAGTAACCAGCACGTCAGGATTGTAGCAGCCCAGGAATCCTCCAGCAGCAGTTAACAGGAGTTTGGAGGTAAGTATAAATGTAGATACGGGCATCCATGCATATATGTACGGGTGGTTGTTCACTAACAAAGTGATAGAGAAAATTGCAATATATAAGTACATATATGTATGCATACCCAGTGTGTCTGCGTTAGTTGTGGAGCTGCATACAAAATATATATGTATGTATCTGTGGCAATTTGCAATAATCGCTCAAGGCTTAAAAATTCTGTTGAGTCGTCTTAAGCGATTTCAACACCCCTAATAGAAAAGCGGAAAAATTAAAGAAAATAAAAATTGCAAAAATGGCTTATGTCAATATAGGCGTATTTTACAGCTTAAGAGAACATTTGCAATGGTTCTTAAGTCGACGTGACCAGTTGTCGCAGGACACCACAGATATATATATATGTATAGATATATGTATATTCCAATCCCTAATATGTATGTGCATATATATTTTGACCACAGGTCGCCGAAAAGGACCTCCCCGAAGATTTGGGGCAACAATTAGCCGTTGCTCATGTGCACAATTTCACACAACCACAGAAACATAGATACATACATACATACCTTTGGACTGGCAAGTGAAATACATAAAAGCTAAACAGCTGGTTGGGATCAACAACCCAAAGGTGGTCCAATCGATCGTATAAATTGAGAGATTTTGGGACAAATATTATTTGGAGCATAGAGAGGAGGCAGACACTCAGGAAAAATTTAAAGACATACACACTTACAAACATATAAGTCAGCAAGAGCAGAAGAGGAATCTGTGGAGGAACACCGGAACAATAGAACAGCGGAAATAATAAGATCCCGTGGGGGGACCAACGAAGGGCCGATTGCAAATACTTTTTTTTATAATTTTCATTGTTTTGAATTTCACAATCTGAATTGATTATGCATGTCAGCGTAGCTATAAGTTTTCTTTGAATACCACTTACAATTAGGGCAATCCATAGGGGAAACATTCATATATACATATATCTATAGCTTAATATCTCTAATTTCCCCATTTCTTTTTTTGTATAAATCAAATTAATTAATCCATCACCATACACATATACGTATCTATATATATGTACACAGGCATACTTATATACATATGTACATGTTCTTCTTTCTAGTACAAGCTCGGTTTAAATTTATGTCATATTTTTTTTGATTTTTCTTGTATTCCATATAATTAGCAATTGATTTTCATTGCACATGTACATAGCTATGTGCGTACGTATGTATACATATGTAAATGTATTTATGCATATACATACATACCTATACGTTTAGCGCATGATTTTTTTTGGTAGTTTTTCATTCTCTATTTCATTTTTATTGTGCATTCTTCTTCTTTATTTAAATTTTTTTTGCACCACGTGTGCACTTGTTCCAATTTTCGTTTGCATTCTATTTAATTACCAGTAGGGTTTTCTTAATATCTTATTTTTCGCTTAATTAATACATCTGTTCCACAGTTCCGCTGATGAGAGTGCATTTGTACAAGTAGGAATATGCATATGTAGGTAGGTAGGTATGTATAGTAATAAATAATCCTCTCAATACAGGTTCTTCTGCGCATGTGGGTGCCTTCATCGCCGGAGTTACCAGGTGAGTAATCTTTGTTTCTATTTGTTTTGCTCCGACTTTTCGGCTACATACCGTATTATATACATATGCATATACATACTTATATGTACTGCCCTATGATGTTGAGATGCTAGTGAGGTACATGTTTATATACATTTATATGCAGATATTTGTATCCCCTGCAACTATGTATCTATGAGTGCTTATGGGCGCGGAACCAGATAACCAACTTGGAAATTTGTTAAATTAAAAATAAACTTTTTATTAATTTTTTTATGATTGAATATAGAGTCCCACTATTTAAAATTTTGTGCTTATATATAATTAGAGTAGCTTATAGAAAGATTTGTTAGTTGGTAAGGTATTATTAACAATAAATGTTATCCTGAAGAAGATAGGACATTTGTTGTTTTAGTATACTTTCTCACCGACTGCTATATATATGTATACATGGGCTGAAGAAAGAGTTGAGATGATGGAGTGAGGTAAATAAAGTTTTGGTGTAGGTGTTGCTCTGGTATATTAGGGGGAAGCAGGAATGGACAATATGGACTACAACTGACGATCTTCTTTGACCTATGTTTACTGAGTTTGGGGGCGCTGTAAGTTAAGTAGGAGTCAGTACAGCGCCCATGGCTTCACGTGCTCACGTTGAAGAGGGTGGGAGAGACTCCATCGGACTGGACATCGACAGGTTCTAATTTCCTCATCTTCTTTACCACTTTCTTCTTTGTTCTTTTGCACCATTTTTGCTTATTTTCTACTAAGGCATGATTTTTTTTGTTTATGTTACTGTGGGTAGGGGGAGGTGGAAAAGAATCCACCCACCGTCGAGCTAGCCTGGGTTACAAGCATGCCTGCCCTCCACCTCACCTCTACCCGGTGCAAGCAGAAACATAACAATGGCGCCCAACGTTTAATGCAATCCACGAATCACAAAATGCAACAATTACATCAGTTGCAATAATGCCTTTTTTTACAAACATTATTTTACAGATTTCTATTCTTTCTTAGTTTCCCTATCCGTTGCACTTCATTTCCTTTCCTATTTCTTTCGGACTGAAAACAATCAAAAGAATAGCATCACTTGTCAAGTTGGCAAATGATATGTATTCTACTGATTGTCTTAGGGGGGATTCCAGACTCAGCGTCGCTGTACTTCGTAGGCTGTTCATCAGACATATGAGTAGACAGCGAAGCTGAGACTGTAAGTAATCATTCCAAAAAAAAAAAAAAAAAAAGGTGGTATGAAAATGTTCAAGCTACGGTCAGTTCAGTACTAGTATACAGGTCTAACTTGAGGCTTACAGGATCATACGCCAGGGGTAGTCTCAAACTTTGTTGATGTTTGGCCAGGCAGCTGCACAGGGAGCGTGTTGTCCCCCATCCACCAATAAAGAAAAAGACTTGACTTTGACTTCAGACGTTGACGGACTAAGAAACATTCATTCTGCTGTGACCTTACTAGGGCAACACCAATTACACCGAAACAAATTAATATATTTTGGTTAACAAACACACGTTCTACACAGTATATACATACTTGTATACAAAAAAAAGGAAAAAAAAAAAAATAAATAAATATATATATATATATATAAATATATATATATAAATGAGCCTTGAAGTTTTTGATTCACAACAATTTATCCTTGAATTACAGGAGTTATACGTTCTTTAATTGAATTTCTGAATTTCTTATTACTATTTAATTAATAATAAGATTTCTGAATTAACAAAAAAAAAAAAAAAAAAATTTTTTTGCCAATTGAATTGAAAGCAGAGGGCAATTATTTTGCAAATTTTTATTCATTAATAAGTTGAATACGGTTAAAATTAGTTTCTTTTGAATTGCATCATTGCCAGTTATTAATTACTTTAAAAATTTTTTTTGCTTATTGGTTTACTCATACAGAGGTACTAGTTTTGAATATCACCAATAATAATATTAAAAACATTTTATTATTGAATTTAAAACTTTTTGTTAAAAGAATATTTAACTAATTATATTTTTTGCATTTCTTATGATTTTTTTTTATACTTTTTCTTCTGTGAATTAACTACTTGAATTTTTAAAATTTTGAATTAGATCTTATCACATTCATATACTTTTAGACTTTTAGGCCTTAGCATATGGTGAATTAATTTGCTTAGTGGATATCGTTTTTATCTTCTGGAAAATAAAAATTGTTTATATCTTTTATTTAGTTGGTTTTAATTAAATTTGTAGGTTTTTGAGTTGAATTAGCGTATTACAGTTAATTCAACGAAAAATTTTTTTGATTGATATTTGTAGTCTTTACTTCAATTTTTTGTTATTAATTTTTTTTTCGCTACTGAATTAACAAAAAAAAAGAAAAAAAAAAAAAAAAACTTAATTTTGAATTTCTTATACAATTTGTTTGGGTTTTTTGTACACACAAATACACACATACGCATACATTTTTTTAACATACGTTTGTATGTACACACATTTGTTTGAGCAACCATCCTGTTGTTTTGCGGTTGTTTATATCGATTTAGGTGGTTTATACGCGACTTCGGGTCGATACCAAGTGTAATTTCCGTGAATGGAAAATAGAGGAGAGGAGCAGATTGATCCCAGTGGCTCAGGTTTGGTTGGTTCAGATCGCAGAGTAACGCGTAGTGTAGCTAGGGCATTGGCAGGTAGAGAAGTTGGACGGCTATTGGACCAAATAGACACTGGAATTCCCCAGCAGGTAGAAGTCGGGCCCATAGATTATTTTAGTCGTTGTACGGCCAGGGTCTTTAGTGCGTTAGCTAGAGAAGATCGCCAACCCATCTTAACATTTACCGAAGAAGTCTCTCTAAATACGCAGAACAGTAGCTTAGATTTTTCACGTAAAATCGATCAGCTATTTGAAATGTCGGACGGCGAGCAGGCAATTGAACCAACTGGGGACTCGGGAGCTGGGGGTTTAAAGGCCGCGGAAGTTGCAAGCTCAAAATCAGCGGGCGCTGCCCAGAGTTCTCCATGCACTGTTGAAGAACTGAGCCGCATGATGACGGTAATGATGGCGCAGCAGGGAGACATGATGGCTCAGTGCATGAATGAGATTCGGAGCATGCGCGATAATGTGGCGAGCCTAAGCGGACGAGTTGCCGGAGTGGAAAATTCTGTACACAGTAACCAACCTACAATGAATTCGACGCCACAAAATAGAGCGGGAAGATCAACGGGAAATGACCAAAATAGAAATGATGACGGTCCAGGTGCAACCCCGCGGCCCTGGAAGAAAATTGATTTGGAAAAGTGGCACGTGAAATTCGACGGAACCGGGAAGGGGATAACAGTTGAGAGCTTCATTTTTCGCGTTGATAAACTAAGAGAACAGCATAATATCACGCACTACCAATTGTTTACAGACTTTCACTGTTTGGTGACTGGTAGCGCTTTAAAATGGTACTGGCAGGTCTTAGAAGATCATGCAGATGACCCAGGATTCGGATATCCTGAACTGAGGGCGGAGATGTTAATCCAATTCAAAACAGCTGAATCTGATTATGAAATAATTAGGGAAATCATGGAAAGGAAGCAACAGCCTCAGGAAACGTTCAATGATTTTTATGCCGAAGTACATGATTTAACTTTTCGCTTAAGAAAAAAGATTCCTGAAAAAGAGTTAGTGGGTATTATTAGAAGCAATCTGAAGCCCTATCTAGCAAACCTTACCTTCTCCTCAAAAATAGATACCCTTGCAGAATTGAAGCGGGAATGTAAACGAGCTGAAAGGGTTATGAAGGAAAATAAAAGTGGATCAAAGGCAGTTCACGAGATAGGATTCCAGGAGTTTGAACGTCAGACCAAAGTAGAAGATAGGGAGATTGCGGAAATAGGCAGACCACAGCGCAGCAAGCCTCCGCAACCGCCATCAGGGGTTGACCACAATAATATGTCTTTGTCATATCGTCCAAATACGTCTTCGTCCACAATTAAGTCCTTTTGTCCGTCGCCGTGTCATTTAATGTTATGTTTTTCGTGCGGCATGCCCGTCGACCACTTTGAAAAGAATCCTGGAGCGGGCAATAAATGTGTATCTAATTTTCACCAAATGTTCTGTTTTGCTTGTGGGGGTAACGCGTCTTTTTGTGTTTTCAAGCCAGAGAAGGGGGGAAACTCGAAAGTGGCAGAGTGTGCCGGGGACTCGCGCCAAGTGAAGACACACCCGGGAAACAAGATGTAAAGATCTTGAAACGGGAATACAATAATAAAACGGAGGAAGATGTTGCAGAAAGAAGCAAAGGCAGAGAGAAGAAAGAGTATTTTAGAAAGAGTTTACATCAAAGAAAGTTAGAGTACGATGAAGCTAGGAAACGAATATTTGGCGAGGAGATTATAGAAGTACAGAAGAGAAGAAATTTTAGGAAAATACAAAAGATGCGCGATAAGAAAAAGAACTTTAGGAGAATACAAAACAAAATAATATCCACGATTGTTACAATAAAAGGAGACAATCGATTCTTTGCTAAAACAAAAATTGGAGACCAGGAGGTACTGGCTCTGCTTGATTCAGGAGCAGGCGCAAGTTGCTTGGGAAAAAATTGTGAGAATTTGTTGAAAAGTAAGGAGGATTTGATAGTGCCAATTAAAGGCCAAAATATACGAACAGCGAACGGAGGAGAAACTGCGGTGACGGGTGTCATCACACTGCCAGTTATGTGGGACAATATGACTAGAGAAATGGAATTTTTGATTGTACCCGGTTTACAGCAAGAAGTATATTTAGGTATTGTTGGTAGTGCGGCGACAAAAAAATAAAAAAAAAAAAATAAAATTTATATATTTGTTTGCATGCATACTATGCAATCGTGATTAGGAGTGGACTACCAAGACCCCACCGTAGCAGTAACCAGCACGTCAGGATTGTAGCAGCCCAGGAATCCTCCAGCAGCAGTTAACAGGAGTTTGGAGGTAAGTATAAATGTAGATACGGGCATCCATGCATATATGTACGGGTGGTTGTTCACTAACAAAGTGATGGAGAAAATTGCAATATATAAGTACATATATGTATGCATAACCAGTGTGTCTGCGTTAGTTGTGGAGCTGCATACAAAATATATATGTATGTATCTGTGGCAATTTGCAATAATCGCTCAAGGCTTAAAAATTCTGTTGAGTCGTCTTAAGCGATTTCAACACCCCTAATAGAAAAGCGGAAAAATTAAAGAAAATAAAAATTGCAAAAATGGCTTATGTCAATATAGGCGTATTTTACAGCTTAAGAGAACATTTGCAATGGTTCTTAAGTCGACGTGACCAGTTGTCGCAGGACACCACAGATATATATATATATATAGATATATGTATATTGAAATCCCTAATATGTATGTGCATATATATTTTGACCACAGGTCGCCGAAAAGGACCTCCCCGAAGATTTGGGGCAACAATTAGCCGTTGCTCATGTGCACAATTTCACACAACCACAGAAACATAGATACATGCATACATACCTTTGGACTGGCAAGTGAAATACATAAAAGCTAAACAGCTGGTTGGGATCAACAACCCAAAGGTGGTCCAATCGATCGTATAAATTGAGAGATTTTGGGACAAATATTATTTGGAGCATAGAGAGGAGGCAGACACTCAGGAAAAATTTAAAGGCATACACACTTACAAACATATAAGTCAGCAAGAGCAGAAGAGGAATCTGTGGAGGAACACCGGAACAATAGAACAGCGGAAATAATAAGATCCCGTGGGGGGACCAACGAAGGGCCGATTACAAATACTTTTTTTTATAATTTTCATTGTTTTGAATTTCACAATCTGAATTGATTATGCATGTCAGCGTAGCTATAAGTTTTCTTTGAATACCACTTACAATTAGGGCAATCCATAGGGGAAACATTCATATATACATATATCTAAAGCTTAATATCTCTAATTTCCCCATTTCTTTTTTTGTATAAATCAAATTAATTAATCCATCACCATACACATATACGTATCTATATATATGTACACAGGCATACTTATATACATATGTACATGTTCTTCTTTCTAGTACAAGCTCGGTTTAAATTTATGTCATAATTTTTTTGATTTTTCTTGTATTCCATATAATTATCAATTGATTTTCATTGCACATGTACATAGGTATGTGTGTACGTATGTATACATATGTAAATGTATTTATGCATATACATACATACCTATACGTTTAGCGCATGATTTTTTTTGGTAGTTTTTCATTCTCTATTTCATTTTTATTGTGCATTCTTCTTCTTTATTTAAATTTTTTTTGCACCACGTGTGCACTTGTTCCAATTTTCGTTTGCATTCTATTTAATTACCAGTAGGGGTTTTCTTAATATCTTATTTTTCGCTTGTTTTTCTTCATATTATATTCAGTGCAAATCATATATTTTAATTTCCCAAATATATAGGTATTAATTTTTTTGTTTTAGTTATCAATTATATTAATAATAATTCCGAATTTTTGCGTATTAGTACCTCGCTCACCGGCCCGACTAAGAGCGAGTGATCGAACTAATCTTTCAATTAATACATCTGTTCCACAGTTCCGCTTATGAGAGTGCATTTGTACAAGTAGGAATATGCATATGTAGGTAGGTAGGTATGTATAGTAATAAATAGTCCTCTCCATACAGGTTCTTCTGCGCATGTGGGTGCCTTCATCGCCGGAGTTACCAGGTGAGTAATCTTTGTTTCTATTTGTTTTGCTCCGACTTTTCGGCTACATACCGTATTATATACATATGCATATACATACTTATATGTACTGCCCTATGATGTTGAGATGCTAGTGAGGTACATGTTTATATACATTTATATGCAGATATTTGTATCCCCTGCAACTATGTATCTATGAGTGCTTATGGGCGCGGAACCAGGGCCCGAATCGTCACATACGTGATCGTATAACTCGTCACGTAAAAACCAGCATTTCGGATTATGACATACGTGATCGTATAACTCGACACGTAAAAATGCAATTTTTGGATTGTCACATACGTGAACGTATTATCAGTTTCGTAATTTGGTATTATGACAATTGTGAATGGGTAAGCTTTCGAGCTCGTTCGTTCGTATTTCAATTTATTCAATTTCAATTTATTCATAATATAATTAGTACAATAAGATATTCATCTTTTTTAGTACAAAGAGAAATAGGGAAAAAAACGAGTGATTCTTACATTCTAAAACGCAATGATCAGATCATTATTACATATAATAAATAAACAAATACATATATAAATATAAATACGTATACATACAAGTAGCAAAGAATACATAGTGGTTTAAATCTATAGATGGTCAATGAATTATTTACTGAATGAATTATTTACTGAAATACGAATAAATAGATGTTTTAAAATTAGTTCTGTTAAGGCTTCCCCTGATAGCAGCAGGAACAGTGTTCCAGGTGCGAACAGCGCTAACGAAGAATAGTCGTGCTGAAGTCAAGGAAGAATATTGCGGGACAATCAGGTCAGTTAATCGGGCTGACTTTGTTGGAGTTAATTTCGAATAAAGGTAGTTAGGAGCTTCTGACGAGATTATCTTATATAAAAATATACAGTTTCTGGCTCTGAGATAATTTATAATATCACAGCCCAATAGCCGGGTTTTAAACTCCGAGATGTGGTCAAACTTGGACAGGCCATAAACATAACGCGTCACATTATTAAACAATAAGTTGATCTTGCGAGCCGAGATACTGTCTAAGTTGCTGTAGACCACTTCCCCGTATGTAATAATGGGCATAATTAATTGCAAAGCAAGCTGGCGTCTAGTATCAACAGGTGTGTAAAATCCCGATTGCCATAGGCTTCTTAAAGTGGCATAAACCTTGCGGACAACCGAGTTGACATGGTCACCGCAGGTGAGACTTGAGTTGATTACAAAACCCAGGTTCACAGTTTTGTTAACTACTCTGAAAAAAAAACGTTGTAAATCTAAAGACTTTCGCTGTTAAATCAACTACTTTCCGCAGTTTAAATGTGCCCAACAACGCTCCGTTGTTGTTTCAAAGGTGCGAGCGTTGTTGATTTAAGTCCTAAGTTCACCTAAAAATTAATTTTTGTTTGCATTTTACTCTTCATCTTCTCTCCGCCCGGGTCCCAACTGCAAATATGTAGCCTCCGCTTGTTCTCCTATTCTTCTCTCCTTCTTATCATTCACTGGTTGCTGTCTTTATTTCTTATTCTGATTTTTCTTCTTTATTTTATATTCTCCTCCGGATTCGAACCATGACATCAACCTGAAATTCTATCCAATCATCACATAGTGGAACATTCAACATTATATTGAATTGTAGTAACCTATTTATACTTCCATTTCCTAAAAAGGAATCCATGAATTATTTGAATCATTGTAAAAACAAAATTTAAAAAAAATTTGTTCTCATTAGTTTTGTTTACAGCGGAAACTGTTGGGTCAAATACTTTTGCCTTTAAATCAACAACGGGGAGAAAATTGTTACTAAAAATAAACATTTGTTTGGATTTTTCTCTTCATTTTCTCTCCATCATTATTTTTTTTTTGTTGGTTTTCTCATAAAAAAATATTTTCTCACAAAAAATATTTTAAAAGCAAGAAAGTTTTTGAAACAACAACGGCCGTTTTTGAATAAATTGTTGGATCAAAAACTTTGCTGTAAAAACAAATACTTTTGCTGTAGAATCAAAGACGGAGATTCAACAGCGGAAAGTTGTTGGTTTAACTACGGGTATTTTTTTCAGAGTACTTTTAATGGCTCTACCCCAATTAGTATCGACGGAATGAAGTCAAATGACTTCATACGCTTTTTGGCTATAGGTAAAATATAAGACTTTTTGCTATTTAAAAGTAAGCCATTAGCAGTTGCCCAGTCAGAGATAGCTATAAGGTCAAGATTTAGATTATCAGATACTATATCAGGTCGATTGAAGGGGCCACAAGAGTATACCTGTAGGTCATCCGCATACGCATGCATTTGAGAAAACTTGCACACGCGAAAGACATCATTTATAAATAAGCTAAACAGCAGAGGACCCAAAATGGACCCCTGGGGCACTCCACTTGAGACCGTTTTCAACTGAGATACCTCGCAGCCAATTCGTACACGTTGGCATCGCCCCATTAGATAGGTTTGCATCAAACTCAGGGCACTACTGCTAAAACCAAAAAATCTCTCAAGTTTGCAACATAACAGCTGATGATTGACCGAATCGAAAGCTTTAGAAAAATCAAGCAGGCAGAGCAATGTTAGATGACCTTTATCAAAGCTTATCCTGATATCATCTAGAATTTTTAGCATAGCAGTGTTGCAGCTATGATTTTTCCTGAAGCCTGACTGAAAGGTTGAGAGAAGGTTGTGCTCTTGAATGTGCATATGTATTTGCTCAGCCATAAGCATTTCGAAGACTTTAGAAAGTGCAGACAGTATACTTATGGGTCGGAAATCAGTTGGGGAAATAGTAGTGGAGTTCTTTGCTATGGGCAAGACGGTTGCAACTTTCCAGAGGCTAGGGAAAAAAGAAGTAGTAATTGCATGGTTTATAATATGCGTAAGGGGTCCGATGATCCAAGGCAATACAATTTTAATAAATTTAATGGGTAGACCATCCTCCCCTACAGCATTGGAACTTATTCTTAGCACACATCTCCCCACGTCACACTCAGATACGGCAGCGAACTCAAACATATGACCCTTAAAACATAAATCTTCACAAGGATCAAACGGTGGGATATTGTTACATTGTACACTATTCTCAAGGAATGCTAGATTGACAACATCAGGGTCTAAAGAACATTGGGGGTTTTCTTTTTGGCGAACTTTAAGTCTGTTTATATTGCGCCAGAGAACTCTATTAGGTAGTTTAGCATTTATTTTTACTCTAAAATAGGATTGTTTTTCACGTCTAGTGATAAATGTAGCTCGGTTTCTAGCAGATTTAAAATTCGCCCAATTTTCTTGAGTAGGAAACTTCTTCCATTTTGAATATAGTTTATTGCGCAATCGAATCGCCTTTAAGACCCTACTATTAAACCATGGACATGACGAATGTTTCACGGGGACGACACAAATGGGAATATGTTTATCAAAAGTAGATATTAACTTGTTTGTCAAAAATTGTAGCTTGTCGTCAACAGTGGAAAACTGCCAGCATTCCGTCCAGTCAATACTGTTTAGGGCACAGTAGAGTTCATTCTCATTGAGACTACGAAAGTCTCTATACGAAAAACATAAATTATCAACGGGACGCTCAAGATTTACGTCAAGACAACAAAAAATTAAGTCATGGTCAGATACGAAGCTTATTTGGTCAAACTTTAAAATTCTAGTTATGTCGGAAACAATGAAGTAGTCAAGTAGGCTTGGTTTTGAGTTATTAGCAAATCTTGTTGGCATTGATTCATTTACTACAGAAAGTCTAAAACCAGACACGGTGTCACACAGGTTATCACTGAAACAATCCCGGACGAGTAAGTTAACATTGAAATCACCACAAATAACAATACTATCATAATAACAAGATGCACAGATACAACTTCAAACAAAGTTTTTAGATTAGTGGACCTATGGGCATTATAAACACACGTGACGAGAGTCTTAAAGTTTCTACCCGACACCTCAACAATTAAAAACTCTAAATTACTGCTAATGGATTTTTGCACAAGTTTCATATGCAAGTAGCTCTTCCAATAGATTGCGACACCACCACCTCTTTTACCAGCCCTATCATTTCGAATAAGTGTATAGCCATCTATACTGGTAGCAGAAACACATAGGCTTTCATCGAACCACGTTTCGGACACACAAATAACATCAACAGAGGATGAATCAAAAACCTTCCTAGTATAGTCCAATTTATCCGCATTAAGACTACGTGCATTGAAATGCACGATATTAAGCCCCATGCATTGACTGCAAAGAATATTGACTAAAGCAAGACCATTCATGTCAGCACAATGCGGCCCGCAATGCATATCCCTTTAGCAAGCCCAACAGAACAACCTTAAACATCAGAGGAGTAAATAAAGCAGAAAAGACCATCTTTACATAATAACACTTAACAAATAGGTAATACAATAGATACAAAATAATATAAACAAACAGCAAACACTTAGAACTAACGAAATCGCTGCAGGTCAGTGTCTGCAGAGATTTTAACAGCTGGTGCACCCCGCTCACTCCGAATATAAACGTCTCCTCTTACAGTGAAAACCGCCTGTATTTGTATTGTTATACGATCACAAATTTTAAAGCGGGATCAAACGTAATCGAGGAAAAAATGTAAGTTTATTCAAAAATAAATATAAATATAATATTTTAACTAATATTTGAGTTATCTAAGGGCCAACTATAAAAAATTTAATCCCAAACAAAAGGAACTAATGGCGGAGTTTATGTCGGACGACCACGTTTACCGAAGGAGAACGAGGAAAGGGCTAAGCTATTGCATAAAATGAGACGTGGAACTAGCGCCATATGCGAAATACGCAGACACAGAATTCATACAGAAGATGCGTTTGCAACAGAAGATTGAAAGGTATGTAGTTTTTCATTTTCGTTTCTCCAAACCGAACTCAATTGTCCTTACACTGTGCATTATCTTTAATCGTATATGATGTTTTTATATGCTAATTTCAGCGACAAGGAGCATATGGAGAAAGTTAAGCGAATCTATCAAGAGGCGGCAATGCCACAAGGTGAACTCAATGAATTGGAACGCCTTCAGGACTTTTGACATTATCCTTTAATACACCCATTCGTGTCACTCACCATTTGATGTATATCAAATTTTAAAACTGCAATATTAAATATGTATGTATTTATGTATATTTGATACAAAATAAAGAAAAAACTTTGAATTTTACAAAGGCAAACAAAAACATAAAATTAAATTATTATTTTCTTATTCGTATTGCGTGGAGTATTTGCACGCCGTTGCACTTGTGCGCTCCTTTGGCTAAATGGTTCAGTACTATTGTATGCCTTCAGAAGACTGGGCACCAGTGCAGCATCTTTATGAAAGCCCGGATGCTCCGTATTTATATAAGCTAACTCTATAGCTACCAAATTTTCCACCATCACGTTGGTGGATGGTAAGCGCCGACGTAGCAGCTGTGTAACAACATCAACGATCTCATGCAATTTCGAGAAACTAAATGAAAAAAGTAAATTATTTTATTTGATTCCATTCTCCGGTTGTTTTCTTTTTTGTTTTAACTTACCGCAGCATCTCCTGTTGCACCTCATTGCCACAATGCACTATGGTCTGAAATTCAGATTTTTTGGCATAAATCCTAAATTTTTTTTTCTAATTTAAAAAAAATAGGTACGCAGTATTAATTTAGACATTTCAGTGGTCTAAAATATACAAAAAATTATTTGGATATGGCAACCTTGTTCTAAATATGAGCTGTCAAACATGATGCTTCCGAAGCAACAACAAACTTGTAAACAGCTGAGTAAAATATTGTAAGAAATCAGCTGTGTGATAATAGTTAAAAAGAAAAAAAGTGAATAAATTTATAATGGAGGAATATAAGAAAGGACTCTATTTTTCAACTTAACAAAAAAAAATGTGTTTTATTGTCTCATATATGTATGGTGCGGAATTTTGTTTAATAGCTTTTTTAACCTAAAATTTCGTATTTACCTGAGTTCTGTGGAATGAAAGTTGTGTGTATTGTCCCGTATTGTTCCAGATTTTTATGTTCGGTGAAAGTTTGGGGTATGTTCTTTAAAATCATGTATGTATCATTTGCCCGTTTTTGCCCCATTTAAGTATATTTGTAATTTTCAGCAACCTTTGAATTCTAACACGAAGAAATACTTGGAGTTTGGCTAGAGGGCGATCGCAAAACTAATATGGTTTTGGATTGGATTTTTAAAAAAATGAATACCAATGACTTAAGTTTACAGAAAAAAGATGAAATAAGAAAAAAAATACAAAATTTGTTGGCATATGCTAACGAAAAATTATCAAAATGCGTAATTCCTATTTTGGAGAAAATGTGTCAGAAGCTCGAAATAAATTATACAAGATAGATCGAATCGCACATGCAATAAAAAATACAAGAAAGAATAATATCGAGCCGTATGCGCCGGAAAGATGTAAAGGCCATGATTTCCGATTTTCACTTTTTTGTAGAAATAATATGTCTTAAAAATGTACCGTTATGAAAAGCAATTTTTTATGTAAATACATAAGTTCTTTTCTTATATCTTTTCGTATACTTCTAAGAATTTATTGAATTAAATATTTGGTTTGGGAAGATTTTATGTACAGCTATAACCATTAGTATCTGTTTTCATGTGATAATAAAATTAGTTGCCCACTTTTGCCCATCATATGCAAATTCTTCATTTTATGAAAAAAAAATTACACTATAGGTCCAAGGGAGGTACTTCTAGGGACTGGCCGATTTCAACAATTTTTGGTATCGTCGATGCATATTACGAGAATAACTTATTTGCAAATTTTCGAGAAGATATCGCAATTTTTGGAGCTGAAATTCAACAATTTTTTACTATAGGTCTAGGAGAGGTACCCCTAGGGACTGGCCGATTTCAACTATTTTTGGTATCGTCGATGCTTATTACGATAATAACTTAATTGCCAATTTTCGTGAATATATCGCAATTTTTAGAGATGAAATTCAAAAATTTTTACTATAGGTCCAAGGGAGGTACCCCTGGGGAATAACTGATTTCAACCATTCTTGGAGTTTTTCTTAACTAAGCCATATATAACCTGTCTGCAAAATTTCAATGGGCTACTACCACTCCTTCTAATTTATGCCAAAAAATTTGAATTTCAGACCATAGTGCAATGTTGCACTATGCGTTGCATTTCCTCGTGTATCAATTCAACACAACGCAATGACGGCTCTTCTAGGCGTCGTATTTGCCGTTTAACTAGCAATTCGAATGATACTTCGGGCACAAACAATGCCGGTCTTGGGCCAGTTGCATTACGTATAGCCGTCAGTATGTCCATTTTACTTAAGCCAGCCAGTGGATGTATGGAATCGATCGTGCGACCGAAGGTCTCATGGAAAATATAACAAATACACGCACCACTGCACAACTCTGTTGTTTCTATACTCCTAGCCGTGCCCTCAATTGTGCAGCAGTAGGCGCTAGCAAATTTAGTTATTATTTGCAATAGCGTTTGGCTTTTATCAGAAACGTCTTCGCCATATGAATGGAGCAACGATTGAAATTGTGATGACATAACGTTAACGCGCGTCTGCAAAAAGTAAAAATGTATGTATGTACTCTAAATAACTTAAAATATATTATATGAAACATTTGGTTTATACCTTCAAATCTGGCAAGCAATCACGTATGTGATGCTGTGACGCATAAGCAAATGATTTAAGGTTTTCGCCAAATAAGGTGTACCGTTGCGGGTAGCCAATGTTGGATTTTTTCCGTTTTAGAAAAGCTGCTTCATCCTTCAGCTGATCATTGATTTGTTTCTGATCAATGATATCTTGCTGCGATGGATTCACCACGCCAATAATGCCCAATTTCACTGTTATCACACGACCGCATAATATATTAATAGCATCCGTGTCCGCATCCATGAGATCGAGTTTGGTGACAACCGCCAATGTGCGTCGACCATCGGGATCACATTCTTTGGCCAAATTGAGTGCCTCGCTTTTTGCCATATCTGTGTTGGCCGCTATTACAACCAATATTATTGAATTGGGATTATCAATGTATTTCAATACCAAGTCTTTAATTTGTGCTTCAATATGGTTTGGTTGATCGCCCACTGGTACTTTGGTGATGCCAGGCAAATGGTTTCGGCTGTGTTGTGGAAGTTGTGACGGCTGTTGGTGGTTTTGTTGCTACTGCAGCTGATGGTTGCCAAAGCTGATGGATGGATGAGATTCGCCTCAAGTAGCAGATGCATAAGGCAATCAATACACACCAATTTCGATTGGTGTTTCGGCAACACCCACAGCCACAGCCTCAGCCTTTACTTACAGCGCTGTGGTATCATCATAAAATTTTAGATACCTACACTCTTCTTCGCTTGTATTTAGTTTATTATTAAATATATGTACAAACAAATTCACTGCTTTTGTTTTTACTTTTTTATTTATTATTTGTGACACTTCTACATCTATTGTGAACTAAGAGTGTGTTCCACAGGGAGGTTATTTGCAAAAACCATCGTGAACTCGAAAACCAATTTCGATACGATAGCTATCGTATGTTATAATGCCATTTAGCAAATACGTGAGACGTATCACGGAATTATTTATCGTATCGAATTCCATCCGTGATCGTATGTGACGATTCGACCCCAGATAACCAACTTGGAAATTTGTTAAATTAAAAATAAACTTTTTATTAATTTTTTTTATGATTGAATATAGAGTCCCACTATTTAAAATTTTGTGCTTATATATAATTAGAGTAGCTTATAGAAAGATTTGTTAATTGGTAAGGTATTATTAACAATAAATGTTATCCTGAAGAAGATAGGACATTTGTTGTTTTAGTATACTTTCTCACCGACTGCTATATATATGTATACATGGGCTGAAGAAAGAGTTGAGATGATGGAGTGAGGTAAATAAAGTTTTGGTGTAGGTGTTGCTCTGGTATATTAGGGGGAAGCAGGAATGGACAATATGGACTACAAATGACGATCTTCTTTGACCTATGTTTACTGAGTTTGGGGGCGCTGTAAGTTAAGTAGGAGTCAGTACAGCGCCCATGGCTTCACGTGCTCACGTTGAAGAGGGTAGGAAAGACTCCATCGGACTGGACATGGACAGGTTCTAATTTCCTCATCTTCTTTACCACTTTCTTCTTTGTTCTTTTGCACCATTTTTGCTTATTTTCTACTAAGGCATGATTTTTTTTGTTTATGTTACTGTGGGTAGGGGGAGGTGGAAAAGAATCCACCCACCGTCGAGCTAGCCTGGGTTACAAGCATGCCTGCCCTCCACCTCACCTCTACCCGGTGCAAGCAGAACATAACAAGTGTCATCGGCAAAAGTGCCGATAGTGACTCCTTCTGCTATTGGGAGATCATATATGTAAAGTAGGTACAGTATTGGGGCCATTACACTACCTTGCGGGACGCCTGCTAAGCTCTCATAAAGCTCAGACTGCTCTGCTCCTTCTTTGACGAAAAAGTAGTGATTTTTTAGATAAGATTGTATAAATAGAAAGTAATTTGTAGGGAGAGTATTTTTTATTTTATAGAGGAGGCCGTCGTGCTATACGCGATCAAAAGCTTGGGATATATCTAGAAAGGCAGCTGTACAGTATTGTTTTTGCTCAAAGGCAGAGTAGATTTTCTCGGTAAGTCTATGTACTTGTTCAATTGTTCCGTGCCCTCTTCTGAAGACAAACTGGTGATTAGGTATAATGTTACGTTCTTCTATTTTGGGTAGGAGTCTTTTAAGGAAAAGAACTTCCAAGACTTTTGAGACAATGGGCAGCAGGCTAATGGGTCTGTAAGCCGCTGCCGAATCGGGGGACTTTCCTGGTTTCAGAATCATTTTCATCTGAGCGACTTTCCATTGAGGGGGTATGAATGCAGTTATTAGTACTGCATTAAACAGTTGGGTGAGAAATTTTATGCCTTCGTAAGGTAATTGTTTTAGTACATTGCCATTAATAATATCGTACCCAGGAGCTTTCTTTGGGTTGAGTTTCGCTATTACGGTTTTTACCTCCGATATTGCGAATTTTTTATGGGGAGGTCCATTTGATAGGGATGACTTAGAGTATTTTTCACTTCTGTTGTTGTGCTTAGTGAGGGTTCAATATCATATGGGGTGAATACTGATTTTAGGTGGCGTGCAAAAGTATTTGCTTTCTCTGCGTCACTTTTCGCCCATTCGTTATTTTCCATTCGTATAGGAGAATTGAAGAGAATCGGCTTTTTAGCTTACTAGCAGCTTTCCAAAGGGAGTAATCAGTTGCAGCTGTTGCATCAATATTACTGAGATATTGTTGAACTTGTCTATTGTGTTCAATTTTGAGGATATTTTTGAGTTCTTTGGTGAGTGCATTCAATCTTTTCTTGTCGTCGGGGTGACGGGTTTGTTGCCACTTTTTCCTTGCGAGTCGCTTTTCTTTGAGCTTAGCTTGTATCTTGTGTGTAACGCTTGTCCTTTTTTGTCTGATGAGGGTGGGAGTTGATTTCCATGCAGCTTGTTAGATGTAGCTGTTAAAATGTTCGACTGCTGCCTCTATATCTTCAGCAGATTTCAGCGCTAATTTCAAGTCAAGATTAGACGTGATGATGTGTCGGAAGTTTTCCCAGTCAATCTTCCGATTGTAAAGGCTGCATTGATCCGCTGTCGGTGTAAAATTTTTATCAATTGTTACCAGGATTGGAGAGTGGTCGGAAGACAATTCAAAGCACGTTTTGCAAGTTATATCTGAGGAAAGCACGCCTTTCACCACGCAGAAATCGATTAAGTCGGGTATTTTATTTTTATCTGTTGGCCAATAAGTGGGAGTTCCAGTAGAGAATGGAGTTAAACTGAGCTTGCTAATAGCATTATATAGTTGTCTTCCTTTAGGGGTAATGAGACGAGAGCCCCAGAATGTGTGTTTGGCATTGTAATCGCCCCCAGCTAGAAATCGATTTCCAAGAGTTTTGAAGAAATTGTCATATTCTGCAGCGCTGATAGAGTGCCTCGGCGGGCTATAGATAGCAGAGAGTGTAAGCTGGCCGCTCGGGTCTTCAATGATAATATTTGTGGCTTGTATAGCATTTGTACGGAATGAATTCGTGCTGTAATGTTTAATACTTTTCCGTATCAAGATACCTGAGCCTCCATGAGCTTTGTTACTTGGGTGTTTTGTGTGGTAAAACTTGTAGTTGGGTACTTCAAAATAGCTTTTGTCCGCAAAATGGGTCTCCGATTTGAGGAGTATATCTATATCATTGGTCTGAAGTAAAGCTTTAACCTCAAGTAAGTGTTTGGAAAGGCCATTGGCATTCCAAATAATAATTTTCAACGGGTTGAAGATGCACAATTTTTAGTCGTGAAGGTGACAAGCAGGCTCATCATTGCTGTCATTTGTTGCATGACTTGTTTTAGTAAGCCTATCATTTCTCGCATTTCGTTAGTGTTTTGCGTTGGGGTGTGGATTTCATTACTATTTGGAATAGCATTATTAGGGTTCGAACAGGGTGTTACGCCTTTCTTTGCTGCTTGAACATATGTGGCTGGGTATGGGTCAATTTGAATTGGGGTTTCAATTTGAATTGGGGTTTGACTTGGCTGTTGTGGTTTGTCCTGAGGCTGTGCAGGAGCTTTTTTCCTCAGAGTTGGGTATTTGGCGCTTTGGAGGTTTTTGTATACCATACAGCCTTTATAATTTGCTGGATGGTTACCTTCACATAGAGCACATTTGACATCTTCAGATCTTGTCTTTCGCTTACAATCAGCGGAAAGGTGGTTTCCAGCACATTTTATACATACTGATTTTCGACGGCAGTAGCGCTTGTATTACAAATTTTTATGATTGTAATACAATCTGATTGCAGCTTTTTACAGCTCTGATACTTATGTATAAACTTTACTTTACACCACTCGAATGGTTTGTGTCCACGCTAAGTTGTGAAAAACTAGTGTGTGGTGGAGTTTAGTTTGTGGGAGCTTTTGCTATTGTGCGATCAATGCAACAACAATATGCACAATCACTCAGCAATAACACTTAATTTACGCTTTAGAATTTATATAAAGCAATTTTATATTACTTTGATATCAAACTAAGTTGCGACACTTTTTCCGACACTTTTTCACAATATTATTGAGTTAAATTGATCAATTATATATTTTTTAGCACAAAAGTACGGAGGAAAAAATTTTTGACAACTTCACAGCGTGACCAGTGTGACATTGATATTGCTTTTTACGTAAGAACCAAAATTTGATGTCATCTACATACGTACATACATCTTCTACGAATCCTGCTACTCAAGCAATTGTTACGGTAAAATAATAAAAGTACTTTGATTAATTTTATGCAAGTTTAAACTTGTAAATAACTCGGAGTTAGGTTTTCGGGTATACCTACGCACATACATATATTTATAGAGGCATAGCCAAAAGCAGCGCTTACTAAAAGTTATGTTGCCAATTTTTCAACTTCAATTGGTTGTGGCACGGGGTTGAGTTGTTCAATGGGGCCAAAATTTTCAGGGTATTATTTTTTTTATTAAACAAAAACATATCGGGGGGTAACACCTGTAAATTTCCGACTCTCGAAAAACATACATATGTATTAAGTGTGAGGTATTTTAAATATTTGATATTAGCTAAGTAAGTATGTACATATTTATATGTATGTATGTATAAAGTTAAATTTTTTCTCAAAAAATGTGCAAAAAATATATGGATATATGTATATATTTATGTATATATGTATGTTAATATTAATTACTTTAACATAAGAATATTTTATTAAAAAATATTCTGCTGGTTTAAGAAAGTTATAAGCAAAAGTACAACTTTTTACTTACTCCCTTCATTAAATGCCCTAAATGTAAAAAAAGACTGAAAATATACCAATCAAATACAACCTTATGAAAGAAGCACTCTGGTGATTTCATTTTCTGCGTAACACCCCATCAGTCAAAGAGAGTAAAAATGGAAAAATGAGAGGGCATTCACCCATGAATCATAGGTATATCAATGGCAATTGTAGGGCGGATGAACTTGCGAGGCAGAGCACTACCGACCAGGTTCTTCCTGACAAAGAACGCATAGGTATGCCGTTTGCCACAAACAAGCTAATTGTTAAACAGCATGTCTATAAACTAGCAAGCGATAGATGGCAATAGAAGCTAGTATGTCGAACATCAAGGCAAACCTGGCAGAAATGGGTTCACAAGGGATCCCATCAAATAAGTACTCTAAGGTGAGATGACAAAATTGATTTTAGCCGCCCAACAGCCCAAAGTAAATTTATCGGACCAGATTTGGTCCTAAAGGCCCAATTTCGGCATCACTGCGCAGGGCATTGCTTATCTCCCTTGTTCTCCTGGGTATAGAGCAGGGTACGGAGTTTATGTGAGATTGTATTAGTGAGAGGAGAGAGATTTGCGCTACATGAGGTAAGCGCAAAGTATATGCAATAAATTTAACATATGAGGGAAAATGAAACTTTTTTTTTTGAAAAATTTAAGGATTTTATTTAGTTTTAGGTACAAAATAATTATTGATGTAGTACATACCAGAGCTGGAAAAAGCAAGTAAAAAGTATTATTACCATTAACAATAATCAGTAATTGTAAAAACCAATTACCAAGCATAAGAGTATTTTATTGGTAATTGATATTCAGTACATACATACATTTTTCAATTCTTTTTCACTTTCAATTCTTTTTCACTTTCAATTATTTTATATGGTTTTGAAACCAATTTGGATGTATGGAATACAACTATGGGGCTCAGCATCGAAATCTAGCGTAGAGAGAATTCAAAGGCTACAGTCCAAGATATTAAGAACAATATGCAAAGCTCCTTGGTATGTAAAAAATTCAATTATACATAGTAACCTAGAGATAAATACGGTGACCGAAGAGATAGAGAAAATGCAAACAAATTATGCAAAAAGATTAGCCAACCATCCTAATTCATTAGCAAAAAGTCTCCTAAAGCAAAACTATCCTAGGCGGTTAAAAAGAAAGGATGTAAACCTCAATTGTGCATAAGGTCATATTCTGTTAGCCCAATATCTCGAAAGTAACGTAAAGTAAAGATAATGATGAACGTCGCCGAAGCGAGCGACCAATGGCCATCGCGATGAACGGCACCTAGTCCCTGGCGGTCCTAGTGCAGGCTAGTGGAAATAACGTAAAATACAATAAACGTCGCCGAAGCGACCGACCAATGGCCATCGCGATGAACGGAACCTAGTCCCTGGCGTTCATAGTACATGCTGGTGGAAATAACGTAAAATACAATAAACGTCGCCGAAGCGTCCGACCAACGGCCACCGCGATGAACGCACCTAGTCCCTGTTGTTCATCGCACGGGCAAGCGTAAATACCGAACAATACAATAAACTTCGCCGAAGCGTCCGACCAACGGCCATCGCGATGAACGCACCTAGTCCCTGTTGTTCATCGCGCCAGCCCGCGCGAAGACAAACACCTCTACCATCACCATGCTATGGCTGTACATATAAATGTAAATGAAAACTTATGCTAGAGACACACATTGTAGTATAGTAGAAATATTGCGATCTATACCACATATGTGTCACTCTCATATTGTAGTTTAAGTGAAAATTTTCATAGTAAAGCCAAATCATAGTATTGATATTATAATATTCATTCCACATATGTGTCTGAGGCATTAAATAGTTTATCCACTTTTGAGAAAAAAAAAATATAATAATAATAATAATAAATAAATAAATAAATAATAATAGTGACCTACACCAAGATAAAACTCCATTACACAACTAGGTTAATATTACACTCCTAGGTTAAGATACATGCCATATGTGTATATGTAAAAAGACTCTTTGCCAACTTTATTATTTGTAGCATTGGCAACAAATAATTTATTGTATTAGTTTGTAAGATTTGCGAAATTATTGTTATTTTCTAAGCAAGAAAGATTCAATAAAAACAAATATGATGAAAAAAAAAAAAAATTCTTTTAAATTTAAAAAAACAAAAAAAGTTACTACAAAAAACCCACCTTAATGTATATATATTTAACAAGTAAGGAAGCCTAAGTTCGAGTGGAATCGAACATTAGATACTCAGCTGTATGTTTTCATTGTTTGTTTGCGTTTGATGGATTTTATATAAAGCGAGTGCTGCATAAAGTGGGCGTAGCCACGCTCATTTTCAACATTTTTATCAGTCATCCAACTAAGCATATGAATATTATTCTTTGTGCAAAATTTCATTCCTTTATGACTTCCAGTTACAAAGATGTCACGTTACAAATTTCCAAAGCGTGTTCCATAAATATCTTTGCTAAAAAGTAGGCGTGGTCATAAACCGATTTCAATAAATTTTTGCGTGTCTATTAATACAAGTTATAAAAGTGTATAAACCAAGCTTCATCATAATATCTCAATTATTTGTCGAGTTATGGGCTCCGAAATCTCGTAAATTCCTTTGTCTAAAAGGAGGCGGTGCCACGCCCATTTTCAAAAATTTTTCTATTTTTTGTTTCCGGTCTGTTATAGAAATCATACCACAAAATTTCATTGAATTATCTTTACATTTGACAAAGATATCGCTTAAAATGTTTTTATTAGGTCACTTTATAATACCCATATATAAAAGTGGGCGTGGCCGTCAACCGGTTTCTCTAAAATTTTGAACATGTATTACCACAAGTAATAAAAGTGTACACACCAAGTTTCGTCATTATATATAAATTATTTGTCGAGTTATAGGCTAAGAATTCTCGTATATTCCTGCTTCTAAAAAGAGGCGGTGCCCATTTTCCAAATTTTTTATGGTTTTTGTCTTATGTTCGTAGTTAGACTCCTGCCATAAAATTTTAATGATATATCTTTATATTTGACAGAGATATCGCTTAAAATGTTTTTATTAGGTCACTTTATAAAAGTGGGCGTGGTCGTCAACCGATTTTTGAAATTTTTCGTCCAAACATTTGCCTAAGTAAATATATCACGCGTACTAAATTTCATTGATATATCTTCATTGGTTTCTGAGTTATGACTCATAAAACTTTCAATATTTGCCCCTTAATAAGTGGGCGTGGCACCGCCTATTTTCCAAAATTTTTGTGTTTTTGTTTTATGTCCATAGTTGGACTCATGCCACAAAATTTCAGTGATAGATCTCTATATTTGACAGAGATATCGCTTAAAATGTTTTTATTAGGTCACTTTATAAGACCCATATATAAAAGTTGGCGTGCCCGTCAACCGATTTTAACAATTTTTCGTCCAAACATTTGCCTAAGTAAGTATATCACGCGTACCAAATTTCATCGATATATCTTCAATGGTTTCTGAGTTATGGCTTATAAAACCCTCAATGTTTGACCCTTAATAAGTGGGCGTGGCACCGCCCATTTTCCAAAATTTTTCTGATTTTTGTTTTATGTCCGTAGTTGAACTTGTGCCATAAAATTTCAATGATATATCTTTATATTTGACAGAGATATCGCTTAAAATGTTTTTATTAGGCCCCTTTATAGTTCCCATATATAAAAGTGGGCGTGGCCGTCAACCGATTTTGACAATTTTCCGTCAAAACATTTGTCTCAGTATGTAAATCACGCATACCAAACTTCATCGATATATCTTCAACGGTTTCTGAGTTATGACATATAAAACTTTCAATGTTTGACCCTTAATAAGTGGGCGTGGCACCGCCCATTTTCTAAAATTTCACCAAATTTCTTCATAGGGGCCTGAGCTAAACACGTGGGTAAAATTTCATCGCTCTAGCTATATTAGTGGCTAAGATACCAAATTTCCGATTTTTTCTATATAGGAAAAGTGGGCGTGGTCATGGTCCGATTTCGCCCATTTTCAATACCAACCGTCCCAGTCTCTATACCAACTTGCATTCCAAATTTCATCAAAATATCTCAATTTTTGCGCGAGTTAGAGTGTTTACAGACGGACAGACGGACGGACGGACATGGCTCAATCGATTTCTCTTTTCACCCTGATCATTTTGATATATATAAGTCTATATCTATCTCGATAATTTCATTCTGTTACAATCCACCGTTATGTGATTAAAACTATAATACTCTGTGTACTAGTACAGCTGAGTATAAAAAGAGTTCTCATGAACGAATTTCCCTGCTTTTTTGGTTGTAATATTTAGTGTCGGATGATTATACTCCACGTAATTGGAAAGGGTTAATGGTAATTGATGAAGGAATTTAAATGTAATTAATTACCAATTACCAGGAAAAAGTGATTGTACTTGATACTTGAACATTTTGATTATCAAGTAATTGCACTTAGACCAGGTACAAATACCAAGTATTATTCATTACTTCACAGCTCTGGTACATACTATACATACCAGGGATGGGCATTATTCAAAATTTGAATAATTCAATAACGAAAAAATAAAAATAAATTTTTATTCTTCATTCTCATATCCTTGAATAAAGAATAAATTTTTATTCTTCATTCCGGCGCGCTTGAATAAAGAATAATTTTTTATTCCTTATTCTGATACCCTTGAATAAAGAATAAAAATTTATTCTTCATTCTGATACCCTTGAATAAAAAATAAATTTTTATTCTTCATTTTGGTGCCCTTGAATAAAGAATAATTTTTTATTCTTCATTTTGATACCCTTGAATAAAGAATAAAAATTTATTCTTCATTCTGATACCCTTGAATAAAAAATAAATTTTTATTCTTCATTCTGATGCCCTTGAATAAAGAATAATTTTTTATTCTTCATCCGAAATTGGTTGAATAAAAAATAAAATTTTATTTTTCATTCAGATAATTTTGAATAAAGAATAAATTTTTATTCACGTTATTCAAATTATTCTTGCAGGTCACACAAGTAAATGATTTTGCGAATATTTTTCTGAATACGAACCAAGTATTTTCCCGAGCCCCAACCGAATATTTTTCCGAATACTTTCCCGAATCCGAACCCAAATACTCAACCGAATATTTTTCTGAATCCGAACCGAATATTTTACCGAATACTTTCCCGAATCCGAACCGAATATTCTCCCAAATCCGAATCCGAATACTTTCCCGATTCCGAACCGAATACTTTCCCGAGTCTGAACCGAATACTTTTCCGGGTTCGAACCGAATACTTTTTCCGAGTTCGAACCGAATACTTTCCCGGGTCCGAACCGAATACTTTTCAGGGTTCGAACCGAATACTTTTCCGGGTTCGAACCGAATACTTTTTCCGAGTTCGAACCGAATACTTTTCCGGGTTCGAACCGAATACTTTTCCGGGTCCGAACCGATTACCAGCTGTAATTAACGAAGTTATGGTAAAAATTAAAATGCAAACGAATATGCATACAGTACATACATATTTACATATGTACATTGTATGTATAAGCAAAAGAAGTATGTAGTTTCTTGTTGTCATGTTCTGGTCATCGGTTTTTAATGAAATTTGGCGCCGTTCTATTCAAATACAAGGACATTTTCATTTTTACCATAACTTCGTTAATTACAGAGCCAGCGGGTCCCGGACTCGGTACAGTAATCGGTTCGGACTCATAAAAGTATTCGGTTCGAACTCGGAAAAGTATTCGGTTCGGACCCGGAAAAGTATTCGGTTCGAACTCAGAAAGGTATTCGGTTCGAACCTGGAAAAGTATTCGGTTCGAACCCTGAAAAGTATTCGGTTCGAACCCGGAAAAAGTATTCGGTTCGAAACCGGAAAAGTATTCGGTTCAGACTCGGGAAAGTATTCGGTTCGGAATCGGGAAAGTATTCGGATTCGGATTTGGGAGAATATTCGGTTCGGATTCGGGAAAGTATTCGGTAAAATATTCGGTTCGGATTCAGAAAAATATTCGGTTGAGTATTTGGGTTCGGATTCGGGAAAGTATTCGGAAAAATATTCGGTTGGGGCTCGGGAAAATACTTGGTTCGTATTCAGAAAAATATTCGCAAAATCATTTACTTGTGTGACCTGCAAGAATAATTTGAATAACGTGAATAAAAATTTATTCTTTATTCAAAATTATCTGAATGAAAAATAAAATTTTATTTTTTATTCAACCAATTTCGGATGAAGAATAAAAAATTATTTTTTATTCAAGGGCATCAGAATGAAGAATAAAAATTTATTTTTTATTCAAGGGTATCAGAATGAAGAATAAATTTTTATTCTTTATTCAAGGGTATCAAAATGAAGAATAAAAAATTATTCTTTATTCAAGGGCACCAAAATGAAGAATAAAAATTTATTTTTTATTCAAGGGTATCAGAATGAAGAATAAATTTTTATTCTTTATTCAAGGGTATCAGAATAAAGAATAAAAAATTATTCTTTATTCAAGCGCGCCGGAATGAAGAATAAAAATTTATTCTTTATTCAGGGATATGAGAATGAAGAATAAAAATTTATTTTTTATTTGAATAAAAATTTATTCAAAACCGCCCATCCCTGATACATACATTTGCAATGATAAAAAAATACAAAAAAAAAAAGAAACGAAATAGATCGTCAAATAAATTTCAATTGCGTATGTGCACGAGCACACTGTCGTTCACATAACAAATCAACGCAGCCGTTGCATGTGTTGCTTGTTCGCTGTCTGAACAACGCCTGATTTGAAGAGCGTAAAAGCCCATCTCCACATAACTTGTTTCGCCAAAGAAAGATGTAGCAAAACAGCTCGCTAAATAACCCGTCTCCACATGGCTGATCGTGATTCAGTTTAACATTTCTCTTTCTTGCTCTTCTTAAATATTTGCATGTTTGCTTATTTTTGCGTTTTTGTTTTGGTCTGTGTGAGATTTCGATAGATTTTCGATACAAAATTAGAGAAGACATCGATATCATCGAGGTTGGCAAGATGATTCAGATTGAAACAGTGTTTCAATCTTCACTCGCTCTCAGAAATTTGTATGGAAATTGGCGAGTTTCGGCACTGGTTTCCGTGTCGAAACAGGATTGAGAGAGAAAATGGAGAAAAAAAGAGCGAAACACGTTATGTGGAGACATGGTATAAGAATGCGTGTATGAACTTATTTGCCCGTGCGGGACAGCTTTGCCGTATTGCGTTAACGAAAAACTGCCGTTCAATAAGTGTTTTATATTTAATATGAACAATTAATGTTGAACTTGGTGATTTGAGAACTGGAGCCTCTCATAAAGATATAAGTAGTTTTTCATTTAATAATTTATAATTAATTTGAGATTTCTTTGGACTTAGTTTTTTTACTCGACTTTGCTTGATGGAGACCACCTATCCTAATGCCGGTCATAGTATGGTCAGTTATTCGAAGATCCAGATTTACGCCTGTACCAGGGCCACAGTTGCTGAATTTGCAAAAAATGCGGCCGAGACAACTTCCGGAACAATGCCTGGTTGGTTCATTTATATAGGAAATAAACCTGTGACTAGCCATTAGCGATAGGTAGTTTTCCGACACTGCGTTTGAGTGGAGTATGTCCAAATTCAAGTCACCTAATAAAACTGCATTACCAACATTCACAGTGCATAAAAAATTTGAAAATTCATCCAAAAAATCTGGCCAGGTTCCGAGTGACGTCGGTATACACAAATAAAATTTATATCCTTACCATTAAATTTATGAGAAGTTTTTAATACATCTGCACTAAACAAATTATATCTAAAAATCTCGCAGTCAAACGTATCTTTCAGAAAAACAGCAACACCACCAGCGGAATACACATCGTTAGTGTTGGCAAAAATTTATAATTTTGTATGTTATAAAATTGTGTCTCGTGCGAATAAATCCAGATTTCTGATACAAAAATTAAATCCGGTTTAATTGGAAAAGTCTCCCGGTTACATATTAATGAATCAAAATTTTGCCGTAAACTACGAATGTTTTGATGTACAACATAAATGCAATTTAATTTGTAAGAAGTGGATTTAGACTGTTAATAAGGCTACTAATGTAATTGCCGACGTCTAGATAATTTTGTAATCTCATAGTATGCTGTACATAATAATAAATAAAAAACTATACTGATATAACTTAATGGACTTTTAACTATCCATATACTCTCTGTAATATTTAAAACTCTTAAAATGATTGTTACAATTCATATTCATAAATTTAATTACACTGCTCTACAGCCAAAAAATACTCTAAACGCGACCATCCTATCTATATGTAAAATCGGTCGCTGATTCCGAAAATCGGGTCCATTTTCAAGTCTATTGGAAGGTTTTTGAGATATCGGCAATTTACCGTTATTTGGACAATGGCTCCACTTAATCCTGTATATGTATTTAACGCAGTGAGCTATCTTCCTTGGTGACACCAAACGAAAGCAAATTAAAATTCCTTTTCATGGCTCCTATAACACTTTTCTCTAACTCTTATAGTTTTTGAAATATTGACGATTCAATTTGAATTTTTTCGACTTTTTATGATTTTTTGAAGAAAAAATTGACTTTGCCAAGCAATATCTTTAAAAGCAATATTTTCACCTTCGGTTTTACTCCTTTGCGTGAAGTTCTATTCCATTACCAAAAAAATAAGCTATCAGCGAAGAAAATCCATGGTAAAATGGAAAAGTTATAGACGATCAAGTAAATACAGCCAAGTCGCGCAATGCCTCTGCACGGGTACCTACATTCTATGCATATTGTACCAATACCTACACATCTGCGTATTTGCAGCGCAGTAGATACAAGCCCATTTACGGGTATAACATGCATAAAATATACCCGTGTAGTAGCGTTGCAGGACTTGGCTGTATTTACTTGATCGCCTATAACTTTTCCATTTTACCATGGATTTTCATCGATGATAGCTTATTTTTTCCCAATAGAATAGAGCTTCACGTAAAGGAGTAAAACCGAAGGTAAAAACATTGGTTTTAAAGATATTGCCTGACAAAGTCAATTTTTTCTTCAAAAAATCGTAAAAAATCGAAAAAATCAAATTGAATCGTCAATATTTCAAAAACTTTAAGATTTAGAGAAAAATGTTATAGGAGCCATGAAAAGGAAATTTAATTTGCTTTCGTTTGGTGTCACCCCAAGGAAGATAGCTCACTGCGTTAAATACATATACAGGATTAAGTGGGGAGCCATTGTCCAAATAAAGGTAAATTGCCGATATCTCAAAAACCTTCCCATAGAATTAAAAATGGACCCGATTTTCGGAATCAGCGACCGATTTAAATATTTAAAGTAGGCAAACATCAATCTGTTTGCGACTAAAATCAAGTGTTGCTGTTCCACTATTAAATGTCAAAAATAATACTAATTTGCAGCGTACCAGTTTGGTTACTTTTTACCAAAGTTGGTTACAATTTTTTCGTTTGGTTACGTGGTTACTTTCGGCCGATTTTGGTTAAATTCAAGGTCCATGTATTGAGTACACCTTGGTTACATTCAATGTTTAGGAATACGCTTTTAATTTTTCCAAACTATAAAATATTTGTTATCCAAATTGTTTTGTTGTATTTTTTTTTATCAAATTCCAAATAATTTATTGTTGGGGGCAAATGGAAACAATTCAAAAACTATTTCCAGCGAATGTTGAGTTTATAGCTGTTTCACGAAAATGAATAATAAAAGCAAGGCAAATTCATTCATATGGTAATGGTAAGTGAACAGCTGACTTCTTCTTCTTCTCGTTTTTAACTCGCCGTGTACAGAAAAATACAGAAGAATGTCAAACAAAGAAAAATTTGACTTTGAGTTTGACATTCTGATGGACAAAAACTTAAAGCGAATCGAGGCGAATATTGCCGAATTCGCCCTGCCATTACCATAAAGAATTTGCCTTGGGTAAAAGTGAGAGAAATTCAACAGCTTTCACAGAGTCTCAGTGGTCGAGCGTGTAAAAGCGTTCGCACATTCCGGCTGAAGATATAATGTATCACGGGTTCGATCCCCGTGAGGAGAATCCACTTCCGAAAAGGGTGCTAATGATCGAAAATGGTTTTTCGTGAAATAGCTATACTCAACCTTCGCTGGAAATAGCTGTTGAAATTTTTCCATTTACCCCCAATAATAAAATATTAAATTAAATAATTTTCGTGCTAAGCACTAAAAAGCTTTTAAGTCCAAATAATTTATTTGACAGGAGCCAGCGCCACATAGCCAGAAATAAATCTATTCTGGTGAATTTTCGTCGCGCGATTTTCGTCAGCTTTTTGGTTCTGTTCATTCTCATGCCTGGTCGTGTTTTTAAATGTTGATAGAACGCTACAACCGGGCGATATTTTGCTCGACGTTGGATCTGCTTAAGGCTTAAAGATGTAAAACAATTGATAATTTTAGTTTTTGTTAACCGTGTATATTGTTCTGCTTTCAAATAAGTAGCCCTAACGTTAATAGGACATATGCCTATATTTTTAATTTATTTTGGTTACTTGTTTCTAGTTTTGATTATTTTTATTTTGTATTTTGGTAAATTTAAAATTTTTTAAGTGGCAACGCTGCTAATTTGTGTGTGCGACTACAGCAAAACTGCTAATATAAAAATGACAACAACAACTGGGTTGCGCAAAGTCAAAAGGTAGGAAAAAAACTACTAAAATACAACTATGTATAAAACATTGCTGTGTGCAAAATTATACAAGTCGCTCATTTGGTGAAACGCTCAAAAGTAAGTAAGTAAGTTAGCCCCAAATCTGGGCTAACTTAAGTCAAAACTTAGTTTTAGCTTTAGTCACGCTGGTGAAACCGGGCCCTAGGTTCTGCTTATCAATGGTAATACTAAAATATTTAGTGAACTGTAGATACGAATCGAAACAAATCTCACTGTTTTATTTTCACATGTAAATTTCTGTACTATTCTCTGATGCCATTGTAATATTAAGCAGTAGTCAGGGGGGGCAAGTGCCCCCCCTGCCCCTACCTGCCTACGCCCTTCCTCACTCTGGTTGGTCTATCAGAATTCTCCAGCAACAATCTGTCAACATCGATCATGCTTTTAACAACATACTGCGATGTCCGCTCACTTTTTTATTATTACTTTATTTCAGAGATCCGCAAAACTCTAACTGCAGCAGTGTTTGTTAGTTAGTGGCAGGGTTGCCATTTAGTCATTTTTGAACAAACAAGATTTTTACTAATCTTCAAAATGTATCCGGATTACTCTCAATACACAACTGTGCATTATTTGTCAAATGACAAGAAAATATTAAATATTATCACAAAAATTTCAATTGGAAATATACAAACATTTTAAACGCAAATTTCTAATTGCGTACTAAATAAATTAGCGCAAAAAGGAATCTTGACGATGTTGTGGAATATCCAAAGTAGATTTTTGTTTTCCTAATTCAGTTATTGCCATTCATTTCCAATTTCAAAAATTTCAATTACAACCTAACCTCAAAATCAAATGTGAAAACAGCGTATCAACGGTTTTCTTGCGAATGCTTACGATTTTGTGTTCAATAACTGGTTGATAATTTTCTCTTTTTCTTATTTTTACTCTTAATTTGCCACTGGGGCTCTTTTTGCAAGTACTTGCAAGTAAAGTTGTTGAACAAAGCTATTGTTATTCATTTATATACATACATATTTACATTTTGTTTGGAATTTAAAAAAAATTTATAAAAGTTTTATATATACATAGTATTTTTTCCATGTGAAAACATATATGTATATTCGATAACATTTTACAATCTTGTTGAGTTAGTTGTATAATGCTATGAAAATTACTGTTTAAATATTTAATAACTAAAAATGTTCAGTCGGCAACCCTTCTACCCTGCAACCCTGCGAGCGATCAGCTGACGCGTTCTTACGTACAAAATCAAAACGATTTGATTTCTGCGGTACGGCCATCAGCGTCGTCCGTCGTTGAATAATCGCTTACACACAAATCCCATTGAATAGATCGGATCAGCTGACACGGTTCACGGGCTTACGTTCTCGACTAACCGGACTATAATTTTTTATAAGCGCGGCCAAAGGCCGCCAACGCAGAAAAGTGTTCTGCGCAAAAGCACTGTGGACCGGGTCATAGATATTACTCCGGAAAGAATTCCTTCCCAAAAGTGGGGTTAAGGACGGAATTTTTTGCACTTTTAAATGCCTGTATTTCGGAAACTATAGGCCTCCGAAGTATACCGACTTCAGATATAGGATCGGGGGGTGGTGCCACGCCCCCATGTAAAAACGGCCCGACGCGGTTAACTTACTAAACAGCTGATTATTAAATTTTTTCTACTATAATTATCCATTTTAAAGAGTGTTGATTTTTTATTCCAATTTTTCCCCTGCGGCGTTTTTTCCCTAATACACCATATTTAAAAAAAAACCGTCTGCGGGCTTAATTGCCCTTTCGAAAGAGAAGTAAAGCCCATGCCCAAAACGAAATAACGCCCACGGGAAATATATTTTTTTCAAGAAAGGAAAAATCGCCCGCGGGCGTTATTTCCACGGGCGTTATTTCAGTGCACCGTAGCGAGCAGGTAGATCCAAAGATACTGCTCTGTACCAGCAGACGACGGAGATACAGAGTGCTTTCGAGCAGGGAGAAGTAGTACTATGTGCCTTTTTGGACATAGAAGGAGCCTTTGACAACACAGACCACAACAGTGTATGTCGGGCGAAAGGCGGGAAGTTCAAAGACCAATCCGCATGTGGATAGAATCTTTACTTCGCACGAGGATCGCTAAGACCTCTATAGGTAAAGGCAGCGTACAAATCAGGACCACAAAAGGATGCCCGCAGGGGGGAGTTTTATCCCCTCTACTGTGGAGCTTAGTGGTGGATGAGCTCCTGCAACGGATTACGTTATCAGGGGTACGCAGATGACATTGTCATAATTGCAAGAGGCAAATTCGAAGGTACCCTCTACGACATCATCCAGCGGGCTTTATTTCTAACGAAGAGATGGTGTGCCGGGGTGGGTCTGCCCATCAACCCGCGTACAACGGCGATCATCCCTTTTGAACAATTGGGACACTCTTTTGTGGCACTTCACTCCACTCGCGACTGAGATCGGGAGTACTTACTTTAAATATTCCGGGAAATGAAAAAACAACTAGAGGACTTCGGGTTTATAAAATAACAAGGGCTGCTTTTTTGGCGAGCTAGAACGCGTGTACACTCGGTGGCGAATTTACAATTGTGTCTTGTGCTTTGTTTTCAATGTTGACAGTTTGTTTTGTGTGTGGTGTGTTACAATATGTGTATATGTATGTGTGTGGTGTAAATGGATGTTGTAAAGTGTGGTGTGATAATGTTACCATCCTGAATGTAATGATGTGATCTGTTGAATGTGATGACGTGATACGTTTATGGTTATATGTGATTCTTGCGTGGATGTTGATGTGGCGCTGATGCTGTGGCAATGTGATGCGAGGGGCGGGCGACGGCCAAAGTCATTTGAACATCCCGGCCCCCCTAGGCGAATTTATTAGCCTAGCAAGCGCTGGAGCTGTTGCAATGCCTCCACAACGTTGCTAAGCCCGGTGGCACGACCCCTGCCTCGTCGTCCGGTTGATGATGGTGCGCGGCGCCTATGCGTTGCGGCGCGTTGATACGGAGGTGCGTGAGCTCGGGGACTATAGCGGCTCTATGCGCGTGGAGGTTGATGAGTGCGCGGGATGCCGCGATGTCGGTTCGGCGGCGGCACGGACATGCGTTGGCTGGGCGTACGGTGCAGCAGTGTATGGTGCGGTCGGTCGCATATTTGGCAACAAACCTCCGAAGTGCAGTTGTCGATGTGATGAGACGCAGGCAGGCAGTTGACGCAGTACCCACCCGTGCGCTTGCGCCACTTGTTGGCGTTGAAGCGGCTGCATTGCGCGGAATATTGCGCATAGGCGCAGCGCGTGGGGATGGCGGCATAGCGGGTAGGCCGCGGCTACTTGCTTCTACAAGCTGTGAACGTTCCGGTATTGGTGTTGCTAGCTGGCGTCACTGGTGCTGCGCGCGGTGCGTTGCTTTGCGGGACAGCAGCGCGCATTGTTGTTGTGCAGGGCGCGGCGCTGGGTTCTGCGGCGGGCACAGTGGTGGTGCAACGGATGGTGCGCGGTTGGCATTTCGCTGTCCATGTCTGTAGAGAAAGACTATAATATGTATATGGGTATCTAGTATAGATATAGTGCGCATTTTGCAGTGAGTGTTTTGACCATTTTATTGAAGGGTTTTTTTATTACGAATTTATTTATTCTCGGTATTAGCGGATTTTTTGTGTGATTATTGGATGTTTTTCCACCCATATCTTTTTAATACTCTTCTTTTCATCGGCAGCTGAATTCATGATGGATAATCTTAATTCGTGCCCATCGATTGATTAGGTAGAGGGAGTCGCAACTTCGCTCGGGTATAGTAGCTAAGAGCGGAGCTCCTCTTAGAAAACGCCCAGGGGTGAGGGCTGTAAAGTCGGAGGGATCTTGCGAGAGCGCTGAGAGGGGCCGTGGGTTATGAACGGCTTCAATTCGGGTAAGTAGTGTTGTGAACTCCTCGAAACTGAATTTGTGATATCACTTGAGCCTCAGGGATGAGGATTTCTTCGGGAGGGATTTTTTCTGGCTTGCGGGGTTTCTTTAATTGAGGAATTTTGTTTTCTTGGGTAATGAAAGATGAGTTTCTTTCTGTGATTTGGCCGCCTAAAATCCATCCGAAGATGGTATTTTGGGCTAAAAGGGTATTTGAAATTTTTTCCATGCCGTATAGCATGTTTTGGGGTATGAAGTCGCTGCCTAAGAGCATGTCGACTTGTGCGGGTATGTGGCAGTTGGGGTCTGCCAGCTTGAGGTGCGCGAACTTGCGTCGATCCTCGTTGGCTATTTTATAGCTTGGAAGCATATTTGTTAGTTGCGGAAGAACTATAGCTTGGGCTTGTATTCTTAAGTCCGCGTTTGGGGAAATAAGGGTTAATGAGCAGAGTTTTGGACTACTCTTCAGCCCATTCCCAAGATTTCGTAGTTAGAATTTTTGGTTGGGAGTCGTAAGCGCTTTTGAGCTTTCGACGAGATAAATGAACTTTGTGAGCCTTGATCGATTAGAGCTCTTAACTGGAATACTTCTCCTCGGTGCTCAATAGAGATAATTGCAGTAGGCAGTAGAATTTTGCTTTCATTGTGAGAATGAAGCGTTTGTATTTGCGCTGCGTGTGAGCAGCATGGTTGATCCGATTCAGTTTCGGGATTTTGGGGTTGTAAATTTTCGGTTCTAGCTGTTGCAACTAGACCTGTAGCTCTTTGGGGGTTGGAGATATTTTGTTGCGTATTCGTAAATTTATTTACGTGGAGCATCGAATGATGTCTCTCTTGGCAATATACGCAATTGAATTTGCTAGGGCAAACTGACTGGTTATGGGAACCTGCAAGACAGTTTGAGCATAAATTATTATTCCTTACATAGTTATGTTTTTCGAGAATTGGCATTACTTTGAACTTCTCGCAAGATCTGATAGAGTGACCTCCGTTGCATAATTGGCATGACGGTTTTTGATTTTCGGCAGTGTATGTTTGCGATTTATTGAAACTTCTATTGTGTGAAGTGTAATTACTGGCTTGGGGTTTGGTAAAGTATCCATCGTTTTGGGTGTTCGTGGGTTTGAACTTATTATCTACCCTCTCAGCGATTTCGTACTGGGTCGTCAGAAAATATTTCATTTGTTGCCACGTTGGGCATTTTTTGCGGGATGTGAGTGATTGTTCCCACAGCAGTAATAATTTTTCTGGTAGAGCAGTGGCACAGATATTTACCAGAATAGGGTCCCAGTTATCAGTGGGAATTTTTTGGGTTTGAAGCACTGACAATTAGTTACCGTGGAATGTAACTTGATAAATTCTTCGCTTGTTTCTTTTTGTATCTTTGGCAAGTTCATAAGAATCGTTATTTGTTTATCGACCAGTACTCTTTGATTTTCGTATCTTTCCTTTAATGCCGCCCAAGCCAGATTGAAATTGTCGTCACTTAGACCGAATTGATTTACGATTGCTGCTGCCTGACCTTTCATTTTGTATCGGAGGTGATACAATTTTTGGGCTTGTGATAATTTTGGATGGTTGATGTACACCGCTGTAAATATGTCCCGGAAGGACGGCCATTGTTCATAACCTCCATAAAATATTTCGGTATCACAAGCTGGCACTTTGAGATAAGGGCCTGAACTTGCTTCTTGTGTGTGGGTTTGGGAGTTGTCTACTTTCGGGGTTGAAGTAGATGTAATAGGCCTTAGTAGTTTGAGTTGATCGTTGATCATGGCCTTTGTTTCTTCATATTGGTCAAGGCAGTTTTCGTATTTTGTGAAAGCGGAAGATTTGAAATTTTCGGGCAGATCCGAGTCATCGGTTTCGATGATCGCATCATATGCCGATTGGATCCGTGTCCAAAAGTTTTCAAGACTTTTTGTCTTTACCTCCAAAGTCGATTCGGAGTTGGATTGAATGGGTGCGCATGCGAATCTAGTGCAGTATCTAATAAGACTGTCACTTTGCATAATAAACTTTGCAGCCGAAAAATCTTTAAGTTTTTTGGGGTTGGCACCCTGCTTTGAGTGAGTTCCATCTGCAGGGGTACCTTGGAGCTTATCTTCCTCCATTTCGGGAATTTTAAGAGTTTTTGGAGTTTTTGGGTTTGACTCCTTACTCGGGGGTTTGTCTGCTGGCATTTTCACGGATTAGAAAAATGCAATGTAATTTAAAATCGCTTATCGCGTAGATATCCGCAAATAAATTTTATGTTTGAAATATATTTTTGTTATATGACCGTTTATTTATATGGTTTTTGGGTTTTGTATATATAAGTGTATATATTTGCTTTTTGTAGTTTTATTTTGTAAAAAATAGAAATTTTAAATTATTGACTTAGGTCTTGCTTACAGATACCGAGTGAGTTTCTATTTGCGTATATATGTGTATGTATATTTGCGTTTGTGTATGTAACGCGAGATGTGTTTTAGTTAAAAAAATAAATATTATAAATTATCGACATATGTCGTTTTTCCGGAATACCGAGTTGTATGTATGTTTATATGTATATCCGCGTGTGGGTACCCTGCAGGGATCTCAATAACTAGTGAGCAAAATTTCTAGTTCCGAACTAGCGAAAAGGTGTCAAAAGGGAACTAGATTAATTGTAGCTAGACCCTCACCAGTTCAGAATGAGTGAATCGAGTGACCATTATTAGCGCTCTTTGGTTTGTATGCAAGTGACAAAAATTCTACGAAAATTTTTCGTTCGTTCAATTACCGTCGGCTTTGTATATTTTTGCAATTCTCAGATGTTTAATGAAGCATTTTATATAAAGAGTTTTCTATTTGCATCTCTTATGAAATGAAATGTTCCCCTAATTATGCTTTTCCGATCCCTCAGGCTTATTTTTAATTTTTTTATTTTATTACTTTTTAAATATTATTGTAAATTTTTATTAAATAAAAAAATAAAAAAATATTAGTTAAAAAAAATTGAAAAAAAAATTATCATCCACCTTGACACCGATAGGATTCGAACCCGCGACCCTCAGATTGAAAGGCACATGCGTTAGCCAGTCGGCCATCGCGCCACTTGCATGAAGTGTGTCAAATGCTGCACTTAAGCGGCAGATGTAAAACTGTAGGTACTTGTAGCTAGTTCAGAACTATCGAAATTGTGCCAATAAACGAACTAGTGAAAACTGTAGAATTTAGTACTAGTTCGGAACTATCGAAAATGTAGTGCAGAGGGCGACAATTGACACCGCCTAGGACATCGCCGTGTTAAATTCGCCAGTTGATGACACGCAAAAGAGATTTAGCTCGCACTAGTAGTGTCGAAAAATGCACTAGAAGCGACCTAGTTCGGAACTAGAGATTTTCCCTACAGGGTATATATGCCCTTATTATACAAAACGCGGTGACTCTTTGCGACGCAGTCACTCACACTCACTCACGCTCACCTTCGCCCAAAAGTTGGTATTATATAAGATTTTACGTTTTCGCGTTCACCCTGTCACGACGATTGTCAAACGATTTACGTAGCTTATGTGCCACCTATTTTGTTTTTTTAGTTTCCTTAGTAATTTTTAGTGCGTTTTTTTATTAATAGAGGTATTTTGTCGAGTAGGTAATTCTGAAAAGTTGGCAGCTGGCAACCCAAAAAACATTTTTCTTCATTTTTAATTTGAGGTTCATTTGAGAAGTAACCCTATTGTCAAATATCAAACGTTAGTTATCAAATGCACCTCAAATTTCTCTTGATAGCGTTCTCAAACAAAAAGGCAAATTTTTAGTATGGGATTTTGGGCTGATTCTCAATTTGATAGATTTCATTTTCTGAAATCAATTTCAAAGTTAGTACGAAATGGAATGCAATCAATAGATGTATGTATGTATTACATATTTGTACTCTGATGTGATGTTTTTCATTTACCCGTGCGGGTGAATTTCGCCGGTGCCTTTTGTACAGTCACATGAGTATATTAATATCTTTTTTTAATATGCATACACACATGTGAGAAACAAACTATGGCTTTAATAAAGTTTGTGTAACTTCACAAAAAGCAACAAACAAATAAAATAAGAGTAAGAAATACAGAATCATTATTATACACAATCATTTTCAACCATCATTTCAACCGTTAAGAGACTGCTCACGTAAAACAACTAACGCTGATTGAAACTTGCAAACATACAAAATGTCTTCGTTCCTTGAAACCTTGACATGATGAAATTCGTGAAATGGTACAAAATACGAAACAAGTTTTTTTCGAATATGTTGTAAGTTATATTAAAATTGATTAACAATGTTTGTTGAACACTTGAAAATATGTTTATTTTCGAATTATATATATGCTGATTCTCAAATTTAGAAACAATATTTTCTCAAACGTTTGAGAATTTCTTTTTCAGTGTTTAGTGGGAAGTCAACAAAAATAAAAAAAAGTATTTGTTGACATTGTGTGTAAATCAATGATGCCCAAACATTTCTTACGGGCGAGCAATGTCATAATTTAAAGAAAAAAAATTTTGTTTTCTACATGTTTGTTTTTGTAGTTTTCTAAAACTTCATTGACATCTCGATAACCCAGTAAAAAAAATTAGGACACAAACCAGACTGATAATCGAAATTAACTAAAATTCCAACTTTGTAATACAAAGTTTGTATTTATATTTATGTTATGCAAACAAAACTATCGAATATGCATTGGAATATATGTATACATTTTTAATTAATAAAATTAAGATTAATATTAATAAATAAATAATTAATTAATATTGAAAAGTGGATTGTTTTTAGAAAGCTTAAAAAACATCTTTAATACGAGATTTATGAACTTTGGCTACTATTACTGAATTTATTAATTAATTATCAACGCCCTCCTCTAAATTTTTCAAAATATATAAGTAAATAATTAATTAATTATTAGTGTGACAAAATTAAATATCTTTGCCTCCGAGCGTTTATTTTAAAACTTTCGTCAATGTTTTTAGTACGTATAAATGTGAAAGTGTATTATCAAAATTAAAAATTGTAAAATCAAAACAAAGAAACCGGATCTCAGACAAACACCTCGGGTCAGTTTTGCAACTATCAACCACAAATGTTGAAATAGACATAGGTAACATTATCGAAAATATGAACGAATCAAATTAGTATAGGTACATATGTATATACCAGCGTTGCCGTTTAAAATTCCTGAGATTACCCAAAAAAATATTCAAATTACCCAAAATTGCCCACAATTCCCCATACAAATTTTCAAATTGCACTACCCGACAATATTTCAAAAATTTTGATATCCTCGACATTTTATACATCTTGTATTTATCTTATTTTTTGCATAAAAACAAACCTTTTGTCCGCCAAATTTCCGTCACTTTAACGTCGATTTTATGTGGAATTGGAAAGGGTATTTCATCCTCTCAAAATGAAATGAAATAGCATAAAACTCAAGACGATAATGGTGGAGATATTGACAGATTAGTAATCCTCCTTTTCTTAGCTCGAAAACTGAAATTTCAAAATATCTCGAAAAGTCTTCTAATTTTGAACCATTTGATTACATATTTGGAATCAGCAGGAATACATAGGAATCAAATGTCGGGGATATTTTTTTGTCGGTAGTTTGTGTTTTTAAATTCATGTGCATATATGTATGTATATTTGTGGTTAAAAAAAGTTATAAAGAAACATAAAACAAGTAAGAGAGAAATGAAACATTAAATAGTCCGATTTTCTTTAATTTATAGGTACCTTCAATTTTGTGGGTTGTTTATGCAAATATTTATAAAAAAAATATTGTAATGATCTTAGCAATTTAAGTGGAGAAGTTTTACCCCAAAATGTATGGTTGGTTGTAGGGGAGCTATATGTTATAATGGTCCAATTTGGCCGATTCCGAAAAATGAGCAGCGTATTTTAACAACTGAGGAACTAGCTCATGATTCTGATAATATTGGTATATATTTTGGTGGGTCTAAATTTTCTCCTTTTGGAACTTTCGACAAACCTGTTTTGGCTCAATGTTATAATACCATTTCATGTTCATAAAAGGTATAAAATTGCTTATTTTTTCCTAGCAAACTTCTTACTTTAATAGGCTTATGAAATTTGCTTGTACATACATGTTCGACCAGCCGGTAATGCAAGATTAAATAAATGCTGCAAAAATTCATACAGACTTTCGCACAATGCGAATGTAATAGAAACTCATGAAAATAATTAATTTTTTTATAGGTATTATTATTCATATAAAACTATTAAAAGGCGAATTCCCCAAAATTCCCCAAAATTCCTAAAATCATAGCACTCCCCAAAAATTACCCAAATATTAAAAAATTTCCTAAATTTGGGGAATTACCCACAAAACGGCAACGCTGGTATATACATACATATATTCCTCATTTCATTATTTTCATTGCTGGGTTGGACCTGTTCGAATCAAAATAAAAAATTGTTTTTGTATTTCTATAGAAACGTTTCGGGAGTATACAAATTTTATTTTCCTATGCTCGCCTATGCTCGCCTATATACACAAATTTCTTATGAAAGTGTATAGGCGAGTAAAATCCTATAGTTACGAACATTACAAAAACAAAATGTGTATGCGAGCATAGGGCTTGGGCAACTATGGTATATACCAGCGTTGCCGTTTTGTGGGTAATTCCCCAAATTTAGGGAATTTTTTAATATTTGGGTAATTTTTGGGGAGTGCTATGATTTGGGGAATTTTGGGGAATTCGCCTTTTAATAGTTTTATATGAATAATAATACCTATAAAAAAATTAATTATTTTCATGAGTTTCTATTACATTCGCATTGTGCGAAAGTCTGTATGAATTTTTGCAGCATTTATTTAATCTTGCATTACCGGCTGGTCGAACATGTATGTACAAGCAAATTTCATAAGCCTATTAAAGTAAGAAGTTTGCTAGGAAAAAATAAGCAATTTTATACCTTTTATGAACATGAAATGGTATTATAACATTGAGCCAAAACAGGTTTGTCGAAAGTTCCAAAAGGAGAAAATTTAGACCCACCAAAATATATACCGATATTATCAGAATCATGAGCTAGTTCCTCAGTTGTTAAAATACGCTGCTCATTTTTCGGAATCGGCCAAATTGGACCATTATAACATATAGCTCCCCTACAACCAACCATACATTTTGGGGTAAAACTTCTCCACTTAAATTGCTAAGATCATTACAATATTTTTTTTATAAATATTTGCATAAACAACCCACAAAATTGAAGGTACCTATAAATTAAAGAAAATCGGACTATTTAATGTTTCATTTCTCTCTTACTTGTTTTATGTTTCTTTATAACTTTTTTTAACCACAAATATACATACATATATGCACATGAATTTAAAAACACAAACTACCGACAAAAAAATATCCCCGACATTTGATTCCTATGTATTCCTGCTGATTCCAAATATGTAATCAAATGGTTCAAAATTAGAAGACTTTTCGAGATATTTTGAAATTTCAGTTTTCGAGCTAAGAAAAGGAGGATTACTAATCTGTCAATATCTCCACCATTATCGTCTTGAGTTTTATGCTATTTCATTTAATTTTGAGAGGATGAAATACCCTTTCCAATTCCACATAAAATCGACGTTAAAGTGACGGAAATTTGGCGGACAAAAGGTTTGTTTTTATGCAAAAAATAAGATAAATACAAGATGTATAAAATGTCGAGGATATCAAAATTTTTGAAATATTGTCGGGTAGTGCAATTTGAAAATTTGTATGGGGAATTGTGGGCAATTTTGGGTAATTTGAATATTTTTTTGGGTAATCTCAGGAATTTTAAACGGCAACGCTGGTATATACATATGTACCTATACTAATTTGATTCGTTCATATTTTCGATAATCTTACCTATGTCTATTTCAACATTTGTGGTTGATAGTTGCAAAACTGACCCGAGGTGTTTGTCTGAGATCCGGTTTCTTTGTTTTGATTTTACAATTTTTAATTTTGATAATACACTTTCACATTTATACGTACTAAAAACATTGACGAAAGTTTTAAAATAAACGCTCGGAGGCAAAGATATTTAATTTTGTCACACTAATAATTAATTAATTATTTACTTATATATTTTGAAAAATTTAGAGGAGGGCGTTGATAATTAATTAATAAATTCAGTAATAGTAGCCAAAGTTCATAAATCTCGTATTAAAGATGTTTTTTAAGCTTTCTAAAAACAATCCACTTTTCAATATTAATTAATTATTTATTTATTAATATTAATCTTAATTTTATTAATTAAAAATGTATACATATATTCCAATGCATATTCGATAGTTTTGTTTGCATAACATAAATATAAATACAAACTTTGTATTACAAAGTTGGAATTTTAGTTAATTTCGATTATCAGTCTGGTTTGTGTCCTAATTTTTTTTACTGGGTTATCGAGATGTCAATGAAGTTTTAGAAAACTACAAAAACAAACATGTAGAAAACAAAATTTTTTTTCTTTAAATTATGACATTGCTCGCCCGTAAGAAATGTTTGGGCATCATTGGTATATACATACATATATTCCTCATTTCATTATTTTCATTGCTGGGTTGGACCTGTTCGAATCAAAATAAAAAATTGTTTTTGTATTTCTATAGAAACGTTTCGGGAGTATACAAATTTTATTTTCCTATGCTCGCCTATGCTCGCCTATATACACAAATTTCTTATGAAAGTGTATAGGCGAGTAAAATCCTATAGTTACGAACATTACAAAAACAAAATGTGTATGCGAGCATAGGGCTTGGGCAACTATGGTGTAAATACATACATACGTGTTTTGTTTAGTTTTTTTTTTTTTGAACAAAATATATTATTTATGTATATGCAACATATTAAAAAATGTGTGTGTAATGCAGTTAATATAAATATATGTACGTGTTATCCAATGTTAAAAAATAAGATGCATTTGTGTGTTCGTGTTTGTGCAAGAAGCAAGACAAAAGTTTTTTTTTTTTTTTTTTTTTTCGGATATAGTTTTTATTGTATCATTCTTGAAGAATATGACAATTTTTATAGAATCTTAACCTAGGATACAATGACGTTATTCGTTGCCACTGCTTCAAATAACATATGGATGAAAATTTTATTTGATATAAAATAAATACTTATGAATACATTTATTATGTGTATGTGTATGTTTTTGTTTTTACTAAGAGTATGTAAGTTATTTTATTTTATATTCGTTCACTATGTTATTCATTTTCATTTGTATATGTATTTATGCCGTCGGAATGGAATGGAATTCCAAGCAGCTGATTGTATAGTATTAAAAGTTCATACGGCTTGACAGGCCAGGATTATCGATGACACAATCGTGTGTTGCATTAGTAAGTGCTGTTTCAGCTTTCGGAATGGAAGGAATTCCAATAAGCTGCGTGTATGAACTTAGGAATTTTTACGGCCTAATGGTATAGGCTCCTCCGGAACAGAATCATACATATGTTATAAATGTGTATTAGTAAATGCTGTTGTAGCTTTCTGAATGGAAGGAATTTCAGTAAGCTCCTTTTTGCAATTTAGAGGTTTTACGGCCTAATAGGATAGGCTATTCGAAGTTTTAATTTTAGTGGCTCTAGCCTTGGTCACAATTTAGCTGGATATCCTTTCTCTTTAACCGCCTGGGGTATCTCTGTTCTAACAGGCTTTTAGCCAGTATGTTTGGATGATTGCCTAGTCTTGTGGCGTAGTTAGTTTGTATATTTTTTACTTCTTCAACAACTGTGTTAATCTTTAGATCCCTGTGTATAGCGGAATTTTTCATGTACCAAGGCGCCCGGCATATTGATCTTAATATCTTAGATTGTTGCCTTTGTATTCTTTCTAGACTGGATTTGGATGCTGAACCCCATAGCTGTATTCCATATATCCAGGATGGTTTTATCACCATATTAAATAAAAGTATTTTGTTATCTAGGCTTAATTTAGATTTTGGACCAATGATCCATTATAGATTGCTTATTTTCAGTTTTGCTTGCATTAACTTATTATCAATATGATATTTCCAAGTAAGCCTTCTGTCTAAGGTAACACCAAGGTAGGTGACGTAATCTTTTTGGGTTACTATTTTGCCATTAATTGAGACAGAGGGGCAGGTATCTTTTTTTTAGAGTAAAAGTAACTTGTACACACTTAGATTCATTGACTTTAATTCTCCAATCTGAAAGCCATTGTTCTACAATTCTTAGATGGCTTTGCAACCGTCTGGCAGCCGTTGAGGGATTTGAGTGCACAATAAGTATTGCTGTGTCATCCGCAAATGTTGAAGTTACGAGATTTTCATTAGTGGGCAAGTCACTTGTGAATATTAAATATAGAATGGGTCCCAAAACACTACCTTGTGGAACTCCGGCGAAGATTGGATAGCTTTCAGTGGTAAAACTTTTTTGCTTTACTCGAAACTTTCTTCCCGTTAGAAAGTTCTCTAAAATAAGACATATATTGTACGGAAGTGTACGTCTTATTTTAAATAATAGTCCTTCTAGCCATACCTTGTCGAAAGCTTGTGCTACGTCTAGGAACAGTGCAGTGCAATACTTTTTGGTTTCAAAAGCCGACCGTATTTGAGTTACTATTCTATGCACTTGCTCTATCGTACCATGTTTCTCCCTAAACCCGAGTTGGTGACTTGGTATAGTCCCGTGTGTGTCTAGGATGGGCTGCATTTTTTTCAGCAACAACTTTTCAAATAGTTTGGAAAATATTGAAATTAAGCTAATTGGCCTATAAGAGGTTAACAGGGTTGGGTTTTCCCTGGTTTTGGAATCATAATGATTTCGGAAAGTTTCCAAGATTCAGGAAAGTAGTTTAGTCGCAGGAGACTATTGTAAACGTATAATAATAACTTGGTAGCAACTGGAGGGAGTTGTTTTACCATTTCACCGGTTATTCTGTCGTGTCCGGGTGCCTTATTTTTCTGGATGTCGTCACAGATAACATTATTCAGGTCATTTATATTGAATTGGAGAGAGACTGTTGGTAAGCGAAGGGCATGATCTGGGAGGAAATTACTCCCTGGATTAGGAGTAAATACCCGCGAAATGTGGGCTGCAAATGCGGTTCCTTTTTCCTGGTCGCTTCGAGCAAAGTCACCGTTTTCGATTCGTACTGGAGGATCCTGCAAAACTGGCCTTTTGAAAGTTTTCATTGACCACAGTGAGTAGTCTGTAGAAGATGTGGCTGTCAAGGACTTAATTCTGTTTTGGAAATCTGCTTCTTTTTTATCCTGCAATAGCATCTGGAGCTCTTTCGTGCATTTTTTCAGTTCGTATTTCAAAGTTGGCGAGCGTAACCTCTGCCAGTCTTTCCTAATTTGCCTTTTCTTGTGGATGAGATCGGTGATATCGTTTCCTTTGAAATAGTTAGGGACACTCCTCTGGGTAGTGTTAGGCTGTGGGCGCGTTGATACCTTTGCTGCTACTTGAAGGACATTTGTGAAGTCGGTAATCGCGGAGTCTACTTCGGCTGCTGATTTAAGGCTTGAATTTAAGTTGGTATGAGAACTGATAATTATTTTGTACTTAAGCCAGTTTGTAAATTTATTGGTTAAGCTCGAAATCAATTCGTTGTAAGATGGGATTATATCAATAGTGGTAACACAAGGAGAGTGATCAGATGATAGATCGAAAGCCGATTTTATCTTAATTAATTGTCTTTCTATTCCACCGGTTACACCAAAATCTATTAGGTCGGGAGTTTTGCTTCTATCAGTAGGCCAATATGTTGGCTGACCAGTGGAAATAATATCTAGGTCATTGCTTAAAATTGCTTTGAATAGGTTTCTTCCCTTTGGTGTTATCAGTCTGGAGCCCCAAAATGTATGTTTAGCGTTATAATCAACCGCTTCAAGAAACCGTGGGCCCAACTTGGTAAAGAATTCAGTAAATTGGGATTCTGTTATATTGAAACGGGAAGTGCAGTTACAGTGAGCCCACCAGAGCTATCTTCTACGTGCACTGATGTTGAGTGTATATAATTCCTGCAATAATCTCCCAGTAGATGATGTTTAATCCGTTTTCTAATTAGTATTCCGGTTCCACCTCTAGCTTTACCTTCGGGGTTCTTGGTGTCGTAGAACGCAAAGCCGTCAATACTAAAATTATTAAAGACCGTCAAATGAGTTTCAGAGATTAGCATTATGTCTATCTGCTGTCTTTCTAGAAATATTTGGAGTTCATTCCGGTGTTGGCTTAAGCCGTTAGCATTCCAAAAACCTATATTGAGTGAATTCATGGTCTTGTTAAGATTGTTTGTAATAGGAGGTTTTGGTTCCTAATTAATTCTTGCATCATATTTTGCATTGATTTCATATGATCTTGCATCATTTGCACAAAACTGTTTAAGGTTTTTTCCAAGTTTGTAGACGGAGTGGGGGTCTCCTGAGTTTCGGGCTCCTCTATGCCTTTGAGGGCTTGTGAATATGTCTTGAAATGATTCTGACGAACATTGTTATTGACCGTATTTGGAACATGTTGGGGTTTTGGAACTGGTTTGGTCTTTGGAGTCAAGGCGACGCTAGTGGTTTTCTTAGTACCCCTTTCCTTTAAGGAAGTATACACCGAGCAGCCTCTGTAATTTGCCGTGTGATTTTCTCCGCAATTGCTACATTTCTTTAATTGTGAGTTGTCTCTCGGTTTCACACAATCTTTGGAGGTATGTAAATCCCCACAGATGACGCAAACACTAGGCAAGGTACAGTACCGCTTAGTGTGCCCAAACTCCTGGCAGTTGTGGCATTGTACAGGGCCCACCCGTTTGTTTGGTTCTTCCACCGAGATACGACGGTGCAGAAGGTACCGTAGGCTGTATATGGGATGTACATCTCCCTTCTTTAAGAGTTGGAACTCTGGATCTATTTCTACTCGAAACATTGGCTGTGGTATGTTCGATTTGTTTTTTATATTATGTGCATATCGTACTTTAAACCCTTCTTCTTTTAGAGCATTCTCAATTTCAGTTGGACTTACGGAACTTTCTATTCCTTTCAACACAACAGACAAGCCGCGGCTACTCTTCAGCTGAAATGTAGAGAAAGACTTCTTGTTTTTTTCAAAGTCGTTGGTTACTTTACGGAAGTATTCCTCGCCGTACTTTTGGATTTTGACTTCCTGGATATTTCCCTTTTTAATTGGTACAATGTGGAAATTCTTTTCCCCTATCAACGCTATCAATTTGTTTACAAGTAAGCCAGAACTTGGTTCTCTCAGGTAGATTGGTGGAGGTTTGGCTTTTTTTTGCGGTATTTCCGGAGTCTTATGATCCTTTTGCGCAAGGAGGCTAAATCTGTTATTGGCTAATGCTACTTGGGTGCATCATTTGATGGTTCTTTCACCGTGGAATTTTTTAAAACTTTATTAGGTTTACCACTTTTTTCCGGGGACCGCTTTCTTTTAACTACTGATATATAGCGGTCCATTCCGGTTTGAACCTTTTCGCCCACTTTTTGCATTTCACTACTCGTTTTTGAGTTAGATGCAGATGTTGCGTTATTTGAATTCCCTAAGGATTGAGGTAGAGGGAATTGCGGAATATTTCCAGGAATAGCGGGTGAGCAGGATCGTGCTCTTTGATCGTCTGTTTTATCTTTACGCACGTTTAGTTTGGTTTCATTGGTACTGCACCTCAATGTGAAATACCCGTTGCGTTTTACAAAATAAGGCCCATAATGTATACAGTGATGGTAGATACTTTTTTGGAAATTCCCTACAGAGCAAGAAAAAAATCCCTACTTTTCCCTACGCTTGTTTCAAATTTTCACTACGTAATTCCCTACACTTTTTTTTAGTTATTTCCATGCCAGAACAATGTAGAAACCGCACGTCAGTAGATGAACGTTTTTTCTTTTACTAAATAATGAAAATCGGCTGTTCTACCGCATACTGCATACACACTGGCTCTCAAAGAAATCAAAAAAAATTACAATAAAAAACTGATGATTTACTGTTTTGAACAATTATTATAATAAAAAAATATATGTATTAATGCGTTGTATGTAACATATATATCGCACGTTTTATGCAATAGGGATTTAACTGGAAATTTTCGATTTCTGGGGTTTTGCCATATATTTCAATAACTGGGTCATGCCTTTGAGTCTAGTCTTATAAAATACTCAAAATGATAAAAATGGCGGAAATAAAAGTGATTTTGTAGTTAGCCGTAGAAGGAAACTCTTTGAAATTATAAGAGCCTATACACACTTGCGACTCAATCGATTAAGCGAATTGGGCTGTTGTATGCAAATCCAACTGTTTCAGTTGTTCGACTAATTGAATGTAGTGTGAATGCTTCCATACATTCCCATGCAAATCAAAGCCCGACTAAATCGATTGAGTCGCAAGTGTGTATAGGCTCTAAAAGTTTGTTTGCGTTTTCCCAAAAAAAATTTTTTTTAGTTAAATCCCTATTGAATAAAACGTGCGATATATAGGTAGGTAGACGTAGGCATATAAATATGTAATGGAACGAATCATTTCATTGATACTATCATAGGTACAGCATTTCTCTAAAAATAATAAAAAATAGTTATTGCGTCAAATACTTTGCTTTAGCCCATATGACACTACGTTTTTTCTGGTATTCTACAAGGTTTTTTGTGTGAAGGAGATGGTCAAATACAGTTTTGCGTTGGTGTAAGCGAGCAAGCTATATTGAAAAAGCCAAACGAAATACCAACAAAATACCATCTAGTTGGTCGTAAGGGAAAAAAAATTCGTAGCGTAGCCAGAGCAAAAAAATCTTTTGCTCCGATGCCCTGATTAAAAGTATCGTGTTATTAGATAGTTCACTATACGGTATTCCCTCTCAAATTACGTCATTGAAGGGTTCGCGATTTAACTTATCTTCGCAGCATTTTCATTATTCAGATCGACAGTCAGTGTTGAAGTGAAAAAAAGTTGAATTGAAATTTTGATTTGACTTTGCCAAAAAATCCCTACATTTAGCTATTTTATAAAAATCTGTCCTTCTTTCCCTACGGTCACTTTTTTCCGACTAAAATCCCTACATATAGGGAATTTTCCCTACGTATCACATCACTGAATGTATATAACGCTAGCAGTGGCGCACACAGAAAAATATTTTGGGGGGCGCTTTTCAATATCCAACGGAAAATTAAAACAAAAATAATCAAAACTCGTCCAGACAATTTTTACTTAAATCTATGTATGTTTGGGGAGTGGACCTACGTATGCACACATTAAACAAGGGCACCTTTTAAAGCTCAATTCATTGCATTTTCTCTGTATTTAAACTAAAACTAAAAAGGGAAGGTCACCTGTATTATTGCGTCATGATTGCAACTGAATTCATATTTTTCGTCATGTAGCGGCTACATTGTAGCTTTGGTGGAACGAATTGGATTATTGTGAATTAAATATTCGTTAAGTCCGCATCGTTGCACACTGGTCAGCCCGATACATAAAAGTAAAAAATGTTGGTGTTTCAAAAAGAAATTTCTGTCATGCATTTCCGTGGGAAATATATTGAATTTTATGGAAAACCTCCTTCTATACGCAATAGACACCATTAAACGTTACTTTGGCTTATTTAAAGTCAACACATTTGAAAAAAAAAATTTTCTGGAAAAAGTTTGTGTAAATAAGTGTATTATGATTTTTGCGATATTTCAAGTTTGAGTGCTAAAAAAAATGCGGATAACTATGGAAACGCAAGAAAAACGTATGTTTCACGATTTAGCGAAAGAAAACGGTGAAAACAATTTATTTTTAGCAAAATACAAAATGAAGAAATCTTGGCTTTTCTATGAGCATTAGCATTTTCATTTAAACTTTTAACAATTAAGGACCACTCTGGACCAGGTCTTATAAGCAGATTTGAGTTCTTTCAAGTCTTCTCTTAAGAAGCCTGTTTATACATTTTTCCCTTTTTTCCCTTTTTCTATATATATAAATGTAACTAGTCTATACAAAATATTGTTGCCCTTTTACGATTTTTGTACATATTTACATCGACTCTTTTCGATAAAACTTTATTTTCGATAAAATCTGAGTAATTGAGTTTTGTCCCACTCTCCATACAATTTTTTTTTTTTGATCCCGCGGAAATATTTTTTTTAATTGAAACTTTGTTATTTGACATCGGATTTTTAAAATTCAAATGTCATTAGTTTAGTCTTTGGAAGCTCTATATATCCTTCTAATGTCCTTTTGACCTATGAAGTCATTTTCACATAGTTAAGTCACCTAACCAAGTTTTTCATCCAAAATATCCTTTTTGTTTCACAAGAAAAAAATCGCCAGAAATAAAGTATTCATCGGATCTATCCGATATTAAGCAATTAAATGGGCAATTTTTTAAAAGAATAAAACTTTCCTGATTTTTACAACTTTTAGTAAAAATCTTACTCTGAAAATCAAAACTTTTTCAAAAATCGCAAAAAATGCACAAAATTTTGACCAACTATCGCGAGTTTTTATTAGACCACTACAAGTTGTATGCCATTTGAAGCATATTTTAATTGCCTTTCGAACGAGGTGCTGCTTGTGTTTATCGCATTTGTAACTCCAGCGAAAATAATTTTTGAATGAAGTGATAACAAAAAAAAACACAAAATTATCGTTATCTGAAAAACCTAACCATACGAAAAATTAAAAAAAAAAAATAGTTCCAAGCTCATCAGGTCAATTCCTATCCTCCCCCATTCCTGGTTTTCTTGTTTTTTTTTGGCTGTAAACTAGCGTTAGTGGTGGACGTGGATTACCACATATATGTTTTTAATTTTTCTGAAAGATGAGTCGTTTAGTGGGACACTAATGTGCAAAATTTGGTTTCGGTAAGTCCATCCGTTTCCAAGAAACTGAGTTTTGTCCAACTTTCCATACAAACGTGACCAGTGTGCGTTGGTGAATTATTTTAAATTAAAACAAACCTCAGATAATATCCACAGCATACTTTTAGGGAAATGTCTCCACACTGCTTGTTTATAAACATAATCAGTAGATGTTGACAAACATTGGCAATGTACATCCACGAATATTCATAGATTTTACAACATGTATTTACACAAATATTTGTGCATGTACCATCTTTTATAAAATTATTTTTCTTATGGTGTGCTGTCAAATTTTGGGGGATTTTAACCCCCCCCCCCTTGAGTGCGCCAATGAACGCTAGATATATTTTTATATTACAGAATATAAATTGTATACTTTCGACTTATGTCTTTTTTGCCAAATGTATTTTTTTTTGTCTATTGGGTAGTGTAGAACTCCCTTTTTTGCTGCTGGGTTATTTTCCGCGAGTGATATATATGTATGTTAATAAGAATGTATGTATAAAAATAGTGGGAGAGAGCGCCAGATAAGTTGCCGGTAATCAGCGTTGCCGTTGAAAAATTTTCGTGGTGGCTAGATTTGATTTAATTTGTGGCTAAAAATAGCTAAAAAATTTGGTTCGTGGCTAAAAATGGTGGCTAAAAAATTTTGTTGCAAATTAACATGTTTTAAATTTATTTTTCAAGTTCAGGCACAAAATTATTGCATACAATATAAGGAAAAAATCACAAATTTTTGTAAAAAATAAAATATTCATACATACATAGTATGTACTTAACTATATCTAAAAAAAAATAGATATCACATTCAATATTTTTTTTTTTTTTCTGGTCACACTGGTCGCGCTGTGAAGTTGTCAAAAATTTTTTCCTCCGTACTTTTGTGCTAAAAAAAAATATATAATTGATCAATTTAACTCAATAATATTGTGAAAAAGTGTCGGAAAAAGTGTCGCAACTTAGTGTGCTATCAAATTAATATAAAACTGCTTTATTTAAACTCTAAAGCGTAAATTAAGTGTTATTGCTGAGTGATTGTGCATATTGTTGTTGCATTGATCGCACAATAGCAAAAGCTCCCACACACAAAACTCCACCACAAACCTCTTTTTCACCACTAAGTGGTGAATTAGTGTGGACACAAACCATTCGTGTAAAGTTTATACATAAGTATCAGAGCTGTAAAAAGCTGCAACCAGATTGTATTACAATCATAAAAAGTTGTACATATTACAAGCGCAGCCGGGTGCAAATGAATATAGACTAAAATATTCGTTTGCACCAGCGAGATGCCCCTCAACCATACTCCTCCTAAAGTAGGAGGTTCCCAACAGCGAGATGCCCAACAAGTCCAAGTGCGAGATGCCCAACAAGCCCAAGTGCAACTACAGCACCAAACCCCGAGATCCCTGGGTACACCCCAACAAATGTCCCAACATCTAACCCCATCCCGCCTGCCTAGTACCAACGTACCAAACGTACAACAGCAGATCGAAACCCTCCAAAGGCAACTGGAAATTCTCTATGCCCAACAACAACAAGCCCAGAAACCCCAAACTGCAGGAAACTTGACAACTGCTACCCCAACCAACGAATGGAAGATCGTCAATCCCAAACGCCAACGCGAAAGCCCAAGTAAAAATACTGCCTCTAAAAAACAAGCTAAACTTGATAATTATTACTGGCTTGGAAGCCGCCAACCAAATGAAAACAGATTTGCCTCCCTTGAAGTTGAGGAAACTAACCAACCAACTGAAAAAATACCGAAGCCGCCGCCAATATTTATAGACAAAGTTCTAAACATTCCCCCCCTAATGAGTTTACTACAAGAAGTTGCTCCAAACTCCTATGATCTAAAGCTCACAGGCAAGGATCAAGTAAAAGTACAAGCATCATCCCTGGATGCTTACAAAACAATAGTGTCACAACTGGAACAGAAGGGCACAGAGTTCCACACAAAACAAGAACGTACCTTCAGAGTTGTTCTCAGAAACATGCACTCCTCAATAGACACAAAAGAAATTGTGGATTCTCTAAAAGATCTCGGTCACTCAGTCACAAACATTTGGAACATAAAACACAGAGTCACAAAAAATCCTCTCCCAATGTTTATCATTGAACTCAAACCCGCCTCCAATAACAAGGAGATATATCAAATTAAAAGTCTCCTGCACTCAAGAATTGCTTTCGATCCCCCACACCCGAAGCGTGAAATACCGCAATGCGCCAACTGTCAGCAATATGGCCACACAAAGTCCTACTGTCGTCGAAAATCAGTATGTATAAAATGTGCTGGAAACCACCTCTCCGCTGATTGTAAGCGAAAGACAAGATCTGAAGATGTCAAATGCGCTCTATGTGAAGGTAACCATCCAGCAAATTATAAAGGCTGTATGGTATACAAAAACATCCAAAGCGCCAAATATCCAACTCTGAGGAAAAAAGCTCCTGCACAGCCCCAAGAGAAACCACAACAGCCAATTCAAACCCCAAAGCAGATTGAAACCCCAATTCAAATTGACCAATACCCAGCCACATATGCTCAAGCAGCAAAGAAAGGCGTAACACCCCGCTCGAACCCTAATAATGCCATTCCAAATAGTAATGAAACCCACACCCCTACGCAAAACACTAACGAAATGCGAGAAATGATAGACTTACTGAAACAAGTCATGCAACAAATGACATCAATGATGAGCCTCCTCGTCACCCTCACGACTAAAAACTGTGCATCTTCAACCCGTTGAAAATTATCATTTGGAATGCCAATAGCCTATCCAAACACTTACTTGAAGTTAAAACTTTACTTCAGACCCACGATATAGATATACTCCTCATATCTGAGACCCACTTTACTGACAAAAGCTACTTTGAAGTACCCAACTACAAGTTTTACCACACAAAACACCCCAGTAACAACGCTCATGGAGGCTCAGGTATCTTGATACGGAAAAGTATTACACATTACAGCACGAATTCATTCCGTACAAATGCTATACAAGCCACAAATATTGTCATTGAAGACCCGAGCGGCCAGCTTACACTCTCTGCTATCGATAGCCCGCCGAGGCACTCTATCAGCACTGCAGAATATGAAAATTTCTTCAAAACTCTTGGAAATCGATTTCTAGCTGGGGGCGATTACAATGCCAAACACACATTCTGGGGCTCTCGTCTCATTACCCCTAAAGGAAGACAACTATATAATGCTATTAGCAATCTCAGTTCAACTCCATTCTCTACTGGAACTCCCACTTATTGGCCAACAGATAAAAATAAAATACCCGACTTAATCGATTTCTGCGTGGTGAAAGGCGTGACTTCTTCAGATATAAATTGCAAATCGTGCTTTGAATTGTCTTCCGACCACTCTCCAATCCTGGTAACAATTGATAAAAATTTTACACCGGCAGCGGAACAATGCAGCCTTTACAATCGGAAGACTGATTGGGAATACTTCCGACACATCATCACGTCTAATCTTGATTTCAAATTAGCCCTGAAATCTGCTGAAGATATAGAGGCAGCAGTCGAACATTTTAACAGCTGCATCCAACAAGCTGCATGGAAATCAACTCCCACCCTCATCAGACAAAAAAGGACAAGCGTTACCCACAACATACAAGCTAAGCTCAAAGAAAAGCGACTCGCAAGGAAAAAATGGCAACAAACCCGTCACCCCGACGACAAGAAAAGATTGAATGCTCTCACCAAAGAACTCAAAAATATCCTCAAAATTGAACACAACAGACAAGTTCAACAGTATCTCAGTAATATTGATGCAACAGCTGCAACTGATTACTCCCTTTGGAAAGCTGCTAGTAAGCTAAAAAGGCCGATTTTCTACAATTCTCCAATACGAATGGAAAATAACGAATGGGCGAAAAGTGACGCAGAGAAAGCAAATACTTTTGCACGCCACCTAAAATCAGTATTCACCCCACATGATATTGAACCCCCACTAAGCACAACAACAGAAGTGAAAAATACTCTGAGTCATCCCTATCAAATGGACCTCCCCATAAAACGATTCGCAATATCGGAGGTAAAAACCGTAATAGCGATGCTCAACCCAAAGAAAGCTCCTGGGTACGATATTATTAATGGCAATGTACTAAAACACTTACCTTACGAAGGCATACAATTTCTCACCCAACTTTTTAATGCAGTACTAATAACTGCATTCATACCCCCTCAATGGAAAGTCGCTCAGATGAAAATGATTCTGAAACCAGGAAAGCCCCCTGATACGGCAGCGTCTTACAGACCCATTAGTCTGCTGCCCATTGTCTCAAAAGTCTTGGAAGTTCTCTTCCTTAAAAGACTCCTACCCAAAATAGAAGAGCGTAACATTATACCTAATCACCAATTTGGCTTCAGAAGAGGACACGGAACAATTGAACAAGTACATAGACTTACCGAGAAAATCTACTCTGCCTTTGAGCAAAAAAAAATACTGTACAGCTGCCTTTCTAGATATATCCCAAGCTTTTGATCGCGTATGGCACGACGGCCTGCTCTATAAAATAAAAAATACTCTCCCTACAAGCTACTTTCTATTTATACAATCTTATCTAAACAAGTAAGGAAGCCTAAGTTCGAGTGGAATCGAACATTAGATACTCAGCTGTATGCTTTCATTGTTTGTTTGCGTTTGATGGAAACACGGTGTAGGTACTTTATATAAAGCGAGTGCTGCATAAAGTGGGCGTAGCCACGCCCATTTTCAAAATTTTTATCAGTCATCCAAATAAGCATATGAATATTATACTTTGTGTAAAATTTCATTCCTTTATGACTTCTAGTTACAAAGATGTCACGTTACAAATTCCTAAAGGGTGTTCCAGAAATATCTTTGTTAAAAAGTAGGCGTGGTCATAAACCGATTTCAATAAATTTTTGCGTGTCTATTAACACAAGTTATAAAAGTGTATAAACCAAGTTTCTTCATAATATCTCAATTATTTGTCGAGTTATAGGCTAAGAAATCTCGCATATTCCTGCTTCTAAAAGTAGGCGGTGCCACGCCCATTTTCCAAAATTTTTGTGTTTTTTGTTTTATGTCCATAGCTGGACTCCTGTCATAAAATTTCAATGATAAATCTTTATATTTGACAGAGATATCGCTTAAAATGTTTTCATTAGGCCCCTTTATAGTTCCCATATATAAAAGTGGGCGTGGTCGTGTTGTTTTTGTTGTTGTTGTTGTTGTTGTAGCCACCAAGACACTCCCCGAAGGTTTTGGGGAGTGTAGGGGATGTGACAGTCCTTTGCCGGATAAATCCGGTACGCTCGGGTACTAGTCCCTTCTGACACTAGCCCGACTGTCGTGCGAACGATTTTTTTGGCCATAATCAACCTTCTAGGCCGGTGGATTTTAGTCGCCTCTTACGACAGGCATTCCTTACCACGGGTATATTCTAAGCCCCCTAACCCGCTGGGGGTCGTCAACCGATTTCGCTAAAATTTTGAACATGTATTACTACAAGTAATAAAAGTGTACACACCAAGTTTCGTCATTATATATAAATTATTTGTCGAGTTATGGGCTAAGAAATCTCGTATATTCCTGTTTCTAAAAAGAGGCGGTGCCACGCCCATTTTCCAAAATTTTTGTGTTTTTTGTTTTATGTCCATAGTTGGACTCCTGCCATAAAATTTCAATGATATATCTTTATATTTGACAGAGATATGGCTTAAAATGTTTTTATTAGGCCACTTTATAATACCCATATATAAAAGTGGGCGTGGTCGTCAACCGATTTTGGCAATTTTTCGTCCAAACATTTGTCTAAGTAAGTATATCACGCCTACCAAATTTCATCGATATACCTTCAACGGTTTCTGAGTTATGACTCATAAAACTTTCAATGTTTGCCCCTTAATAAGTGGGCGTGGCACCGCCCATTTTCCAAAATTTCACCACATTTCTTCATAAGGGCCTGAGGTCAATACGTGGGTGAAATTTTATCACTCCAGCTCTATTAGTTACTGAGATACAAAATTTCCGATTTTTACTATATAGGGGAGGTGGGCGTGGTCATGGTCCGATTTCGCCCATTTTCAATACCGTCCGTTCCTGTCTTGATACCAACTTGCATTCCAAATTTCATCAAAATATCTCAATTTTTGCGCGAGTTATCGTGCGTACAGACGGACAGACGGACAGACGGACGGACGGACGGACGGACGGACATGGCTCAATCGATTTCTCTTTTCACCCTGATCATTTTGATATATATAAGTCTATATCTATCTCGATTATTTCATTCTGTTACAATCCACCGTTAGGAAATCAAAACTATAATACTCTGTGTACTAGTACAGCTGAGTATAAAAATCGTTACTTTTTCGTCAAAGAAGGAGCAGAGCAGTCTGAGCTTTACGAGAGCTTAGCAGGCGTCCCGCAAGGTAGTGTAATGGGCCCAATACTGTACCTACTTTACACATACGACCTCCCAATAACAGAAGGAGTCACTATCGGCACTTTTGCCGATGACACTGCTGTACTGGCTTCAGACCTCAACCCTAACGTCGCCTTACTCAAGCTTCAAAGAAGTTTAAATAAAATTACCCATTGGCTGAAAGACTGGCGGATAAAGTCAAATGAATCAAAATCTGTCCAAGTGACGTTTACCACTAGACGTAACACTTGCCCACCCATAAAACTCAATGGCATTGATATACCGCAAAGTGACGTAACAAAGTACCTTGGTATGCATCTCGACAGAAAACTAACATGGAGAACCCACATATTCACCAAACGAAAAGCTCTTGGTATAAAACTGAGAAATCTTTATTGGCTCATGAATCGAAACTCCCAACTATCAATCGACAACAAACTCCTGCTCTACTCAGCTATCTTAAAACCCATCTGGACCTATGGCATACAGCTATGGGGAACCCCAGCTATGGGGAACCGCAGCAAACTCAAATATAGAGATTCTCCAAAGATTCCAATCGAAAACCATTAGAATGATTGTAAATGCGCCCTACTACGTCACGAACGACCAACTACATCGTGATCTAAAGATACCTACTATCTCTCAAGAAATCAGAAAGTATGCTGCATCATACAAAATGAGAATATTAGCTCACCCCAACCCACTCGTTCTAGCCCTGACGGCAAGACCAACCAATTTCGTACGCCTCAAAAGAAAATCATTTACAGATCTTTGCTGATGCACTACAATAAATGGATGCGCTACTGAGAGCAATCCATACATGCCCACCATGTTTATTAAGTCATTATTAATTACTAATTACTTTTAACGAACCACAAAATTGTTAGATGTATTTTGTTTATACAGTTGGCAAAATATATTGGTTGCTAAAAAAAAAAAAAAAAAAAACATTCAATATCTAACATTATGTCGTCTTCTCTTCATAAATTAATTCTTTCTTCATCAACTTCATGAGATCTTATGTTATTTCAAATTCATTGCAACATTGTTTTACATTCATTAAGCCATATCTTATAGTTAAAATTGCATTCGACATTGTATGATTCATTATGTTTCGATTTTTGGTTTTGACAATATTCATTGCGGAAAAGGTTCTTTTCACTTCGGCGTTGCTAAGTGGTAGAAGTAGCAAACAATATACAAAGTCAGTTAGATCCTTATACGGACTTCCATCGACAGCCTACTAATCCACTAACGAGTATCAACAGGCATTTATCGATAGTTGCGTTACTTGTTTTGTTTTTTAACACTTAAATCGATTTGTGATAATCGCTGAATTGAATTAGCGTTACCACATCCTTCCTATGTGCAAAATTATGGTTCATTACAAGCGGTGGCTAAAAACGTGGCTAGTGGCAAAACCGAAATTTTGGTGGCTAAAAAAACACGGCGGTGGCTAAATCTAGCCACTAAATGGCTAAAACGGCAACGCTGCCGGTAATTTGTAGATATGTATTCATGGTAAGTAGAATATGGGAAATGCGAAATCTGTAAAAGGCAAACATTTTTTGTTGGTAGTTTTGTATGTTACCAACGGGAGATTTGGTGTCAACGTACATACCAATAATTTAATATATGATTTTATGTATATTGTTTTTAAGTGGGGAATTAGTGCAATTTTGTAAAATTAATATTTTAGGATTTTTAAAGGTCAGTAGGAAATTTTTAGGTTTGCCAATTTAATTTGTAAATTCTAATTTGGACTATTTTGCTGAGTGGACTGTATTTATATTTGTATCTGACAGATATGTATTTACGTACGGGATTTTGAAATTTTAATTTCTAATGTACATATGTATGTGCATACGTATTTATATGAAAATATATATTTGTATGGAGCGATACAACTCTCTGCGCTTTTTGAGTTTGGGGTATAGGGGTATATTATATTAGCCAGCTATGTTGCAGTTTTTGGCTTGATGTTATTGTTGCTGGCTTTTCCTTTTGTTGCAGTTCAGATGTTGTCGTTGTATAATTCCTTGTTGTTGTTCTCCCTATTGTTGTTGTAGATAATATTTTTGGTTGTTATTTTTGTGTTCTTAACGCGTCGCGCCCGTTTTTTGTTTTTGTGTTTAAATTTTTGTTGAATATATACATATATGGATATGTTTGTATATATTTATTGATCGCGCGCGTTTTTCACTTTGTATGTACATATATCGCTAGCTTAGAGTGCAAACTGTGTAAGTCCATTTTCATGAAAAAGTGTATTTTTATGTAGAACGCTAGAAAAATCAAATACGCACCGCGCTAAGCAAGTCTGTGATTCTTGTCATATTTCTACTCGTTGTTATTCAGTGATACACAAATTGTGTAAGTCCAAAAATCGAAGAAAATTGTGTAAGTCCAAAATATTTACATGAACGGAATTTTTTTTTTCATTTCGAAATTTTTTAAGTTTTTGTTTTTCGTCTCTCTTTCTTCTTCTTGATTGGCGCTTAACCGTCTAGACGATTCTGGCCGAGTCCAACAGAGTGCGCCAATTGCTTCTGTTTCGTGCAGCATGGCGCCACTTGGGAACACCTAGGGAGGCAGTCGCTGTCCACCTGATTTTCCCAACGCAGTGGAGGTCTCCCTTTTCTTTTGCGTTCAGCGGGTTTCGATAGAAATGCTTTCTTGGCCGGAGCGCCTTCGTCCATTCTCACGACATGACCTGCCCAACGCAGCCGCTGGATCTTTATTCGCTGAACAATGTCGATGTCTGTGTAAAGCTCGTACAGCTCATCGTTAAATCTCCGTCGATACTCGCCCACGCCAACGCGCAAAGGTCCATAAATCTTACGAAGAACTTTTCTCTCCAATACTCCAAGTGCCATCTCATCTGATTTTGAAATTGTCCATGCTTCTGCGCCGTACATGAGGACTGGAACGATGAGCGTCCTGTAGAGTGTGATTTTTGTTTGTCGAGAGAGGACTTTACTTTTCAGTTGCCTACTTAGTACGAAGTAGCATTTATTGGCAAGCGTGATTCTTCGTTGGATCTCCGTGCTGACATCATTCTTGGTGTTAATGCTGGTTCCCAGATAGACGAAGTCCTTAACAGTTTCGAATTTGTAGCTATCAACATTGACGTGGCTGCCAAGGCGTGCTGTTTCTTTGTGTGATGACAGGAGGTACTTCGTCTTGTCCTCGTTGACCGCCAAACCCATTTTCTTAGCCTCTTTATCCAGCTTGGAGAAGGCAGAACATACGGCGCGCGTGTTAGTGCCAATGATGTCGATGTCATCGGCGTACGCCAGCAGTTGCACACTTTTGTGATATAAGATGCTTCCTGCATGGTTAAGTTCTGCAGTTCGTATTATCTTTTCCAGCATCAAATTGAAGAAGTCGCACGAAAGAGAGTCACCTTGTCTGAAACCAATTCTGACGGAGCTGGTGGTGTTAGTCAATGTCATTTGGCATAGCCGTATAAGTTTAGCAGGGAAACCAAATTCAGACATTGCGGCATACAGGCAATTCCTATTCGTGCTATCAAAAGCGGCTTTAAAATCGACAAAGAGATGGTGTGTGTCGGATCCTTTTTCATTGGTTTTTTCCAGTATTTGTCGTATTGTGAAGATCTGGTCGATGGTAGATTTACCAGGTCTGAAGCCACACTGATAAGATCCAATCAGCTTGTTGACGGTGGGCTTCAGTCTTTCGCACAATACACTTGCTAAGACCTTATATGCGATATTCAGGAGGCTTATCCCACGATAATTGGCGCGTACTGTGGAGTCTCCTTTTTTGTGGATTGGGCAGAGCACACTTAAGTTCCAATCGTCGGGCATGCGCTCGTCCGACCATATTCTGCATAGGAGTTGATGCATGCTCCTTATCAACTCTTCGCCACCATGTTTGAATAGCTCGGCTGGCAAGCCGTCAGCGCCCGGGGCCTTGTTATTCTTAAGCCTAGATACTGCTATTCGCACTTCGTCATGATCAGGTGGTGGAACATGCCTACCATCATCTGCTATTGGGGATTCGGGTCGTACATCTTCTCCTTCCGCACTTTCACTGTTGCCATTATCTAGCAAGGAGGAGAAGTGATCCCTCCACAACTTAAGTATGCTCTGGACATCAGTTACCAGATCACCGTTATCATTCCGGCAGGAATTTGCCCCGGTCTTGAAACCTTCAGTCATCCGCCTGATTTTTTGATAGAATTTTCGAGCATCGTTCCTACCCGCCAGCATCTCAAGCTCTTCACACTCGCGCCTTTCAGCCTCCCTTTTCTTCTTTCGAAAAAGGCGCCTCTCTTCCTTCTTCGCCGTTCGATAACGCTCCCATACGCTTCGCGTTGCGCCCGCACACAATGTAGCCCTGTAGGCGGCGTTCTTTCTTTCCGAGGCATCGCGACATTCCTTGTCGTACCAGGTGTTTTTGTGGGCTCGCTTGTATCCTATAGATTCCTCAGCGGCGATACGAAGTGAACGAGCGATGTGTTCCCATTCCTCAGATACATCGTTTGGTGAAGGGTTGCTCTCAGAGAGCAGGAGTGAGAGCCGAGTGGTGTATTGATTGGCTGTCTGCGTCATGAGCAGCCTTTCGACTTCAAACTTTCCTTGCTGTCCTGCTGGCACATTCTTTGCTGCACAGAGGCGGGTGCGTACCTTGGCTGCTACAAGATAGTGGTCGGAGTCGACATTGGGACCACGGATTGTGCGCACATCTAGGATGCTGGAGCTGTGTCTGCCGTCGATCATGACGTGATCAAATTGATTTCGCGTTTTTCGATCAGGAGACAGCCATGTGGCTTGGTGTATTTTTTTGTGCTGGAATCTGGTACTGCTAATGACCATGTTTCGTGACCCGGCGAAGTCGATCAGCCTCGTCCCATTGGGACTGGTTACGTCGTGAAGACTGAATTTTCCGACTGTGCTGCCAAAGATACCTTCCTTACCCACCCTGGCATTAAAATCGCCAAGCACAATCTTAATGTCGTGACGGGGGCAGCGGTCGTAGGCATGCTCTAACTGCTCATAGAAAGTGTCTTTGATCGCATCGTCCTTCTCTTCCATCGGGGCGTGGACGCAGATAAGAGATATGTTGAAAAATTTCGCTTTGATGCGGATGGTGGCTAGACGCTCGTTCACTGGCGCTCGTCTCTCCTACAAAGTTTTAAAAAAGGACTTACACAATTTTCACTCTAAGCTAGCGATATATGACATTTAATTTTTCGAAAACTATTTTTCTGTTTTGTAAACAAAAGGATTTTTTTTTGTACTTTTCGTATGTAGGTATGTTACATATGTACGCATGTATGTAGGTATGTGCACTTTTTTTTTTAGTTAATGTATTAATTTTAAGTTTCTGTTTTTTTCATATAGATAGGATTTTTTTGTTCTTCACCATAGGTGCCTTTCTTTTTGGCGAAGAAGGACCATGAACAATTGGGACACTCTTTTGTGGCACTTCACTCCACTCGCGACTGAGATCGGGAGTACTTACTTTAAGTATTCCGGGAAATGAAAAACAACTAGAGGACTTCGGGTTTATAAAATAACAAGGGCTGCTTTATTGGCGAGCTAGAACGCGTGTGCACTCGGTGGCGAATTTACAATTGTGTCTTGTGCTTTGTTTTCAATGTTGATAGTTTGTTTTGTGTGTGGTGTGTTACAATATGTGTATATGTATGTGTGTGGTGTAAATGGATGTTGTAAAGTATGGTGTGATAATGTTACCATCCTGAATGTAATGATGTGATCTGTTAAATGTGATGACGTGATACGTTTATGGTTATATGTAATTCTTGCGTGGATGTTGACGTGGCGCTGATGCTGTGGCAATGTGATGCGAGGGGCGGGCGACGGCCAAAGTCATTTGAACATCTTTCACCAAGCGACGGACCCTAATATGTATGAGAGAAATACTGGTGGACGACGAGGTGGTGGACATGGTTTCAGAAGTAAAATACTTGAGAGTCATCTTTGACTCAAAGCTTTTATAATGGCGTGCAGACGTCTCGCAGGAAAGTCTCGGGGATGTAACCCATACATGCTAAGATGGATGTATTCCATGATGGTCAAGCCAATCATAAACTATGGGGCAGCAGCCTGGTGCTCAAGGGCAAATCTGTCTCACTCACGAGAGTACAACGCCAAGCGTGTGTATGTATAACGGGAGCTATGCGCACATGTCCAACAGCTGCAATGGAGCTGCTGCTTGAGTTGACCCCACTACATATAGTAATTGAGCAATTGACCAAGCGCACCCTGTTGAATATAACAAGGGAAGGTTTTGGGAAAAGCAAGGTTGTATCATCGCAAAACTGGGCGAAGATCACTGAAAAGCTCCCGATCTCTCAACTCCCCAGGGATGATATCAACTGGGTAATCAACTTTGATAAAAGGTTTAAAATAGAACTAGGAGACAAGAAACCATGGAATGTCTCTAGAATTGAGAGTTACCAACAACCACATAATCTGGTATACTGACGGCTCCAAAACTCCCGAGGGGATTGGAGCTGGAGTCTTTGGCCCAAGGACCAAGATATCCGCTCCTATGGGGATGTATCCGAGCATCTTTCAGGCAGAAGTATATGCCATAAGTCAGTGTGCAGGCTTATTACTGCAACGTGGGTACTCAAACGAGAATATAATCATTCTAAGTGATAGTCAGGCGGCACTTTAGGCAATCTCATCATATGAGATAAAATCATCCATAGTGCTAGAATGCGTAAACAGACTGAACGAACTGGCAACTCAAAACTCCATTAGGTTTTCCTGGGTAGCAGGACTCAGAGGAGTAAAGGGCAACGAGCAGACTGACAGCCTTGCCAGGCAAGCTGATAGTGCAAAACCAATAGGTCCCGAGCCATTCATAGCAATAGGTCCACACACTATCAAGAATGTTCTCAGGGAAGAAGAAAAGGAACTGAAGGAAGAGTACTGGCGCCAGACAACTGGACTACTATGGGAGGGTATAACATTAAACGCTTTAAAGCGATTATGAACCTCTCAAAGAACAATGTTGACAGGGATTCTAACAGGGCACTGCAGGCTCAAAAAGCATATGAACAGACCACGAATTTTGTCTAGCAGCCTATGTCGCTTCTGTGGCATGGCTGATGAGTCTGAAGAACACATACTGGCTGAGTGTGATGCTATTGTCAGGAAACGAGAAAGGTTTCCTGGTATGCCTTGACCAGGACAAGGGAACATTCGATCTCTGAATCCGAGCGCCATCCTCCTCTTCTTCGGCTTAGACAATGTACTGTGATTAGGAGAGTGTACAATAGATCAATAGCTCGACGTACATTCCTCAACCCGCAATTCTATTCTATTATATTCTATATATATAAAAGAAAGTGGCGTTAGTACAAATGCGTATAACTCAAAAACGTCTGCACCGATTTGGATGACTGACACCAATTCAGATTGTTCTCTGGCCAGAATAGGAGAATATCCAATAAAATTCCCGAAAAATTAAAAAAAAAAATTAATTTTCCTATACCTACATTTTGTATGGTGAGAATTTTTATGATATTTTTTTGTAAGAAAAGCTCAATAATAGCTCTGTGGATTATAATAAAATATCGAACATGTGCGCGATATGGTTATTTTCTTACACATTTTATATAAAGCGTTCTTGATGATCAATGACGTTTATGTTTGCGGTACGTTGTGACGAGCTTTCCAGCATCGAATCTATTCTCAATTTTTAAGTATTCTCGCTAAATGGACCAAATGTGTCTCGCAAAAATTATCAGCTTACAAAGAAATTAAATGTAATTTCGCTCTATCAATACATCCCGAATGCCAATCTACCACGAAAAAAGTTTGTAAAAATTAAAAATGAGTTTTTATATTGTTAAAAAATAAATAACGGATTAACAAATTATAAGTTATAGAAAGTTTGATTTCAAAGATATAATTTAACGCAGGGCAGCGCCTGCGGGGTCATTTAGTTTATTTATAAACAAATCAGATCCAACCGAAAAAATACACAAAAATAATGGTTATAATAGCGGAACGGGACGGAAGCCGTACCGATATAGAACGGTGACAAACTTAAGGCAGTTTTAATAGTGCGTTAACTGCCGTCTTTGACATTTGCCACAGCTGTAAATATTGTGCTTTATTTACCAATTTGAAGCAGAAAGCTTTCAATTTGTTGGTGATTTCATGACGACGCACGCCGTTATTAAGTCTTTCGTCGAATTCGCTCATTTTTATATTATAAAATGTAAAAAACATTTTTTGCTAACTGTATTCTCTTTTGTCACTGCAAAGAGAACTGTCAAATTGCCGTAAGAATACGGAAGAAATCTAAAATCAACAGATGCCTACGGTTGTCGCCGTTTTCTACTGGTCATTATAATCATTCGCATGCCTTTAACATACAATAGATATTAAAGTGATAGCTCCATCCGTTGCGTTACGGCTATTATAACCAGCGAGTAACGGCCTTATTCCGGTGTGGTAACATAATTTACTTTACTGGTGAAATAAAGAATCTGGTACTTTAAACACTCTTTTCGTATTCTGGCAGCAGAAAATTAAGTTACCACCTCAATATGTGGTAACCTTTTGTTACCATTTTCAGCCCGATTCCATTCCGTTCGTATGGAAATGCTCTGACAGCGTTACCATTTGTGCCAGAATACCAATTGAAAAGATGGTAACAATTTTCAGCAATATAAATTACCAGTAAAGTAATTTTCCGGTAACGCTCGGAATAGCAGTGTAAGAGCCTATACACACTTGCGACTCAATCGATTTAGTCGGGCTTTGATTTGCATGGGAATGTATGGAAGCATTCACACTACATTCAATTAGTCGAACAACTAAGGGCCGGTTTCACTATCTCCGGTTAACTGCTTGCCCAGAATGGTGTGGCTGTAGTACGTAGTAAGGGCTGTCAAAAGTTAAAACAGTACAATTGCATTGCAATGCCCACAATGTGTAGCTGTGTCTGTAGCGTGTAGTTGTGGCTGTAGTAGAAGTAGAGTTAACTTTAACTTTGTAGCGTGCTACAGTGTGACAGCTCAATTTTTTAATGACGGAAATTCGAAATGAAGGACGAAGAAACTGAAAAATGAATTGAACTTGTAAAAAATAAAGAGTTTTTATGGAATTTAAGGAATCCCCTGTACAAAAATATAAAAAAGATGACATATATGAGATACACTGAGCTACACCATTGTGTTCACATTTTCGAGCGTTGCCACAAAATCAGTCATCAGCTTATGTAGTAAGCTATGTAGTCCGTAGCTGTAGTACAACATTCTGGGCAAGCAGTAAGTGCTTAACCGGAGGATTTCTCCCGGTTAAGCAATTTATTTGACAGCTCGCCATACAATTTACGTCAAATTAACCACCGGTTAAATTAACCGGAGATGGTGAAACCGGCCCTAAAACAGTTGGATTTGCATACAAAAGCCCAATTCAACTAAATCGATTGAGTCGCAAGTGTGTATAGGCTCTAAGTCACCAATGGTTACGTTCAGAAGGCGCAACCGTGAGGCAACAGTTGCGCAACTGTTGTGTTTTATCTTCTCAACGCAACGTTGAGTATTTCTGATCAACGCAACATGTTGTTAGTTTGGAGACTTTTTTCCATCACAAATTTTTTACGCTCACTTTAGACAACATGTTGAGCTTACGATTTTGACATATCTGCAAAAATATAAATAGTGTTTATGAATTTTGGAATGTAATAAAAATGTTTCAAAGCCGCGAAATTATTGGCGATTACGTTGGGGATAATTAAAATAATAATTTGTTTATTTAATGTATCAGCTCGTTCAGAAGGCGCAAATTGTATCACTTTCCGATTACTGATATCTACACAACAGTTGTGCTCCACCGCTGCGCCTTCTGAACGTAACCAATGACTGAGCCTTTATATGGCGAAACTACATACGTAATTTATGCGTAATTTACGCCAAAACAACGATTATTGCTGAAATTACGCTTAAATTACGTCAATGTGACCGTGCCTTGAATAAGGTGAAACACCGCTACAATAAAAGCAAAGGTACATAACTCGCGTTCGCCGTTAAATGTGTAACGCCGTGGCTGTCAAAAAATATAGAACATGTGCATTCACAACGAAAGCTGTTACAGACGACGGCGTTACGATTACGTTAGCGCAGTCGCCGTTGAAAGTAGCCAAACTCGTTACTTTTTTCCTGCGTTTTTGCGTTACGAACGGCTGTCACTTTAAATTTACAACGAAAAGTGTAAAAAACCAAGCTGCAACCGGCAAAAACAAAATTATGGAAGAAAATTTAATGGAAAATTATTAATTTTAATTTATATTTCTCAAAAATCCAAATGAAAGATGCTCTGATAATGCTGAACAGCTGTTTTTTGTTTACAATTTAAATTTGTTTACATGTTAAAAACATAAAGTAATTAAAAAGTGCCACTTTTGTATAATAAATTTTGATTAAATTAGAAAGTTGATTAAAAATTTTGTGTGTGTAGGTACAACGTAAGCAAACATTTCAAAGCTTAGCTGGAAAAGTACTATTTTAATTGGTATATTTGTTATTAATATAAAATTTGATTTGATTTCTGATTTTAAACCCCTTTGGATGAATTTTTACCAAATTTTGTCAGAGCAGTCGGAGTGAACTTAACACTTTGCAAAATTTTCTAAAAGATGGCAAACTAATTGTAATGATTTGTACTTTTATTATGACAAGTGGAAGCCGACATTTCTTGAAAGAAGCAAATTATGATTTATTCAGCGTTACCAAATTGTATGGCCTTTCACACATATGTATGTACATTAGGCCGTCTCGCGTTATAGGGAAGCAAAAATAAAGTGCGCCGTACGCCCCCGCATATGATGTCTTTTTGGAAAACATTTCCGGAAAAGCTTTTTATTTTTTTTTTGACGCCGCTAGATGTCGCTAAAATTTATTTTTCTCATATCTTCGGTATTTATAGTCCAATCTCAGAGTTTAATACACCAATGTCTTTGGCTTGAAAGGACGCCTTATACTATGGAATATTATTAACCCAATGTGCGTCATTGGGGTCACTGCCACCCAGTATTTATTTTATACCACCCTAATGCAATTTTTTATGCCTGCATGTTAAACGTAGTCTAAAATCATTAATCTTTTGCAAAAGAAGTATTTCGATCGCTTCAGTAGAACCCGAAATAAAAGACGTTCAACATTCCGTGGAATATAAGTTTTTCGCTTCCTTTGGTCTTTTAGGTTCATTTTAGAAAAATTTCTTCTTAGGAGACCCCTACTGAAATTTTATGGCGAATAATTTTCTAGAATATTTTAACCCTCTATCACCGCCAATAAAGGGTTATTTTGACCCCCTTTTTTTAGAAAATCAGGAAAAATAGTATTTTTAAGGTCGCTAGAGGGTTAAAATGTTCTAGAAAATTATTTGGCATAAAATTTTACTATGGGTCTCCTCAGAAAATTTTTCTGTAAAACTAACCTAAAAGGCCAAAGGAACCGACAAACCTACATTCCTCGGGATGTTGAACGTGTTTTATGTCGGGTTCTGCTGAAGCGATCGAAATACTTCTTTTGCGAAAGATTAATGATTTTTGACTACGTTTAACATGCAGACATAAAAAAGGTACATTAGGGTGGTATAAACTAAGTACTGGGTGGTAGTGACCCCAATGGCGCACATAGGGTTAATAATATTCTACAGTATAAGCCGCCCTTTCAAGCCAAAGACATTTCTGTATTAAACTTACAGATCGGACTATAAATACCGAAGATATGAGAAAAATAAAATTTAGCGACATCTAGCGGCGTCCAAAAAGAAAATTAAAAAATTTTCCGGAAATGTTTTCCAAAAAGACATCATATGGAGGGGCGTACGGCGAACTTTATTTTTTGCGATACGGTCTAATGTACATGACGCTAACAACTATAATTTTTAGAATATCTACCTTCAATTTTGGCTTCTGAGGATAGACGTGTATAATTCACAAGCGCTGCGGTTTCCAAACTCTTTTTAATCATTGCACGTACTTCTTCGGGAGGCACAGGAGTAACAATATCCTTCATAAGTACACGTTCTAGCAGAGAAAGAGTAGCTTTCAAGGAACCTTCAGGACGTCCAAAAGGAAAACAAAAGCGGAAGTTCGTAATTTGATATTCCAGCAAAACCCGCAAACGCTCTTTGATTTCTGTGAATTTTTCCTTTTCCCCTTGCGTTATGCTCCCAATGCCATCAGGTCTAAGTATACGAAAATGCATCTCATTAATTTAATAAATACCAACTAAAGAAACATAAGTTCGATTGGAATCGAACATTAGAACTCAGCTGTATACTGTTAGTGCAAGATTTTACCACTTTATGACTTTTAGTTAAAAATTTCCAAGGGAAGTTGTAGAAATAGGTTTGTTTATCCACTAAAGCTTAGTATCGACCTCTCAAGAAACGCAAAAGTTTCATATAAAATGACGTACAAGAAATGCTCAAGAAATTTTTCTTGTGAAACTTTCTTGAGCGAGTATCGACCTCTCAAGAAATTTAGTACACTTTTTTAATACTATTCTTCAACGTTATGTGAACACAGCAACACAGGTTTTGCCAAGAAATATATCATCGAGCATTTATTTCTTAAAGAAATTTTGACGTTTGTTGCGTGTTGAAAAAAAACTCGTGGAAATCGTTAGTGAAAATGTCAAAAAAGAAACGAAAAATAGAATGCACAATTTTTCTAATGATGCAAGGGCATAGTTGGCATCAATTTCTCATATTTTCTTCCATTCCGCCCATCAATATACCACAGTTTACGAGTAATATAAGGTACTCCTCGTCGCTTTCGATGATTTCCTAAAATAACAACAAAATAAAACTATTGAAAACATATATTTAAATATTTTATTTAATATTTTTTAAGAACTTACTAATTGCTTATGTTTACAAAAAGGTTTATTTTTTTTACGTTTTTGATGCTTTTCTTCATTTCACTTGGTATTCACGGTGGATTACTAAACGTCAAAATTTCTTGCCTACTACTATTTTTTACTCAAGAAATAAATCCAAAAATTTTCTGAGCTGTTTCTTGAGAGGTCGATACGTTAATAAACACAAATTTTTAGATCTGACATATAATTTGTGTTTCTTTGGTTTTTCTCCAGTAAAAGAGAGCGAACTGAACGAAAATTGTGAAAGCACTGAGCGAAACTAACTTTTTTACTGGACAAATTTCCACTAGAAAGAAGAAAAAGAAATGTCAAATGTGGAAAAAGAAATTCAAATTTGTATTTGAAAATACAAAAGTAAATACATACGTAGTAAATCAAGTTATATAGCTATTTTTATTTAAAAAAAAAGGTTTAATATGGAAACGGGAAGTTATTAACACGCTTTTATTAGCTTCACCTGTATGTATGTATGTATGTATGTATGTATGTATGTAACTTCATCCCATCCTAAAAGTTGTAACATTTAACTAAATTATTATATCTTTCAAACATTCACTTTTATTGTGTTCTCTCTATTATTTCTATTCTCCTCCGGATTCGAAACATGACATCAACAACCCAACGGCATCATATAGTAGGACATTCAACATTATACTTCATGCTTCATTGCGGCTTTTAAGTTACCTTTCCTCAAAATAGCCTCTATGAATTTCAATTCACTCCCGTATATAAGCCAATAAGCAACAAGCTTTCAGGGTACGGAAAAACTCACTCACGAACGCTCAAAAATACATTCTTCTCAAATCACAAACAAATGTTCAAAGAAAAACGTATAACCACTCAAATTTCGAGCGAACTAACGCACAACAGCCAGCGATCGCTCATAACGATGGCGATAAACTCAATGCATAAATTCACTCAAAAATTAAGCTTGAAGCTTTCTGTTTTGGGTTTGTTGTATTTGCAATGAAATCAGCCGCATGTACATACATACGTATGCAAAGCAAGAACTTGTTTTGTTTGTAATTCATTTAATAGTAAGTGCTGAATCAACGAAAAGGAACCCTAATTCTATAATTGCATTTCACGTTTGGAAAGCAATTTTTTACAATGTTTTGTAAACGTGAGGTGAAAAAAATTTCTCTAAAAAATAAAAATAAATAAAAAAAAAAAATGCACCACTCGGGACTCGAACCTGAGCTCCTTGGTCCGTAGGCAGCATACCTCACCATTACGCTACAAACGTATTCGGAACTTTGTTGTCTAAATTCGAATTTATTCAATCAGGTTTCTTTTTTTTTTGTTCTTTTCAAATGCTTCTCTTCACTTTCTGATTGTAAAATATAACAAAACGTTTGGGAAATTTTGTATTTCCAAACTACATAGTTTGGAAAACCTTGAATAAAAGGGTTTGGAAAATATTGCATAATAAGCTAGTTTACTTCACTGCATATTGGGATTTTTGGTAGAAGTTATAAATACATATGTATGTAGATCTATTTCGGAGAACACCACATCCCATCAGACTTCTTTTTACTTTTATTCTTGCGTCCGCATAAAACATCCTTTAATGAAAAATTTCACTAATAGATTAAAAATAAATAATAGCTTAAAAAAACTAAAATTGAGAAATAATTTAATTAGAAACAAAATGATGAACGAAAATATAAGTATTTAAGGAAAAGCGTGGTGGTGCTCAATAATATTTGAACATGAAAATATTCGATTCGTACAACTAGTACAAAAATATACCTAGTTGCGAAATTAAAGAGTACGATATATTAAATCTCAAAAAAGTCAAAATAAAATTATTAGTAAAAAAAACACCGATTTTAAATATTTTTTGACATACTGAACACCCCACGCTTTTCCTTAAATACTTATATTTTCGTTCATCATTTGGTTTCTAATTAAATTATTTCTCAATTTTTAGTACGATTTTTAAGATTAAAGCGTGTTTTTTAGTTTTCTTAAGCTATTATTTATTTACAATGTATGGATGCAGGCAAACTAATCCTATATTGAAATATATATACATTAGAGAGCGGCTCAAAACAAGAACCACGATGAGTGCATCTTCCACCGGATCGGCTGTAATGGAAGAAGTAAGAAAATGTATTCTTCCAATTCACTCTTACTTTTCACTTTTTGCTATTAGACAAATTCATCTTCATACATGCAGAGATTTTTAAGAATTGTGACATTGGGCCTAATGAATAAAAAAATGGCAATTGCTAGTAAGCATTTGCTTATTAGCAAAAGCAATTGCTTAAAAATCTTTCACTGAAAAGAATAAGCATTTGCTAATTTATTATATGAATAATATTTCAGTCATTGCTGCTTTTGCTAAAAATTTTAATCATCCAGGTCCACGTTTTGGTCTCCATCTAGAGAACCGACTAGAAAATTGGAATGGAATGAACTCCCTATTGAAGTTCTGTTTGATACCTTTAATTTGATACCAATAATGCGAAAGAATATTTGGGGCCATCCGGGTCCACGTTTTGGTCTCTATCTGGAGAACCGACTGAAAATTGGAATGGAATGAACTCCCTATTGATACCAATAATGCTAAAAAATATTTCGGGGGCTATTTAGGCCCATGTTTCGGCCTCAATCCCGGGAACCGATTGAGATATCCGTATAGTGTAAAATATATATGGCTACCCTGATCAGCATCTTTAATTTGATACCAATATTACGAAAAAATATTTGGGGTCATCCGGGTCCACGTTTTGGTCTCTATCTAGAGAACCGACTGGAAAATTGGAATGGAATGAACTCCCTATTGAAGCTCTGATTGATACCTTTAATTTGATACTAATAATGCAGAAAAATATTTCGGACTCTGAAAAAAAAACGTTGTAAATCTAAAGACTTTCGCTGTTAAATCAACTACTTTCCGCAGTTGAAATGTGCCCAACAACGCTCCGTTGTTGTTTCAAAGGTGCGAGCGTTGTTGATTTAAGTCAATAACGGAGATTGTTGGAAAAAATTTTCACCTAACAATTAATTTTTGTTTGCATTTTACTCTTCATCTTCTCTCCGCTCGGGTCCCAACTGCAAATATGTAGCCTCCGCTTGTTCTCCTATTCTTCTCTCCTTCTTATCATTCACTGGTTGCTATCTTTATTTCTTATTCTGATTTTTCTTCTTTATTTTATATTCTCTCCTCCGGATTCAAACCATGACATCAACCTGAAATTATATCCAATAATCACATAGTGGAACATTCAACATTATATTGAATTGTAGTAACCTATTTATACTTCCATTTCCTAAAAAGGAATCCATGAATTATTTGAATCATTGTAAAAACAAAATTTAAAAAAATTTGTTCTCATTAGTTTTGTTTACAGTGGAAACTGTTGGGTCAAATACTTTTGCCTTTAAATCAACAACGGGGAGAAAATTGTTGCTAAAAATAAACTTTTTTTTGGATTTTTCTATTAATCTTCTCTCCATCATTATTTTTTTTTGTTGGTTTCCTCACAAAAAAATATTTTCTCACAAAAAATTGTTTAAAGGCAAGCAAGTTTTTGAAACAACAACGCCCGTTTTTGAATAAATTGTTGGATCAAAAATTTTGCTGTAAAAACAAATACTTTTGCTGTTGAATCAAAGACGGAGATTCAACAGCGGAAAGTTGTTGGTTTAACTACGGGTATTTTTTTCAGAGGAGGAATCTGGGTCCACATTTTGGCCTATATCTCGGGAAGGGGTTGAGATACCAGAATTAAATGTGGTCATAATTTCAAACTAATATCAGGTGATCATTGTGTCAAAATTTGAATGTGATCGGCCCGGTAGTTTCGGCGTCCATAGGGAACAAACATACAAATAAACAAACAAACAAACTTTCATCCTTATATATATAGATAGATAGAAGATATGTAGCAAATGCTAATTTTATTCATACGGAATTCAGCAATTGCTTACAGATTTCAGAAAATGCTGAAATAAAAAAGCAAATGCTTGTAGCAAAAGCAATTGCTAGTGAAAAAAGCAATTGCTTAAATTTTTATTCATAGAAATATAAGCAAAATGTCCAGAAAAGCATTTGCTTGATGTTTATTCATTAGGCCCAATGCTTATGGAGCCTATTGAATGCGATGATGAGATTGAACAAGTAGCTGCAGAAAGTTTAAGGTCAGTCCACATGGGTTGTTTCTAACCAATCGAAATACCAGAAATTGTGTAATTTAGTACAATGAAATTGTAGTTCCGAGCTATCATCATAATTTTTGAATTTCCAGTAGCTTGCATGAAAGCCTTAAGGAGCGTTTTCGAGCGAGTATGTCAGTCGAAATTTGTTTTTCTAAGGCAATAGAACGCTTAAAGGGATACACTGATGGAAAAAACAACGTATATCCAACAAAAACGACGTCAACTCAACAAAAAACAGTCATGATAGTCAGTCTACCTTGAAAATTGTTGCATCGACTTTAATAATTGCTATTTTCCGATTTTACAAATATTACAATGAAAACAACCGCATTTATATTTAATATGACTGTGACGACTGTCAATTTTACATATCATGTAAGCGGATAATGCATCAGGACATTGACAATTTAAACACGCTCAATTATGAAAGAACAAATAAAATCTATATATTAATACACTAACAAAAATTTTGTCCGCGACCTTTTGGCGATTATACTGAACCGATTTTCAAAATTAGACCATCATTAGATTTTCATTGAAATCGGTTGGAAAATACGTGCACAATCGCCGTTGGAAAATTTCTGTGTAATTGTTGTTGTTGCTGAAAATTCCTATGTTATTGTTATTGCAAAACACAACAACTGCCATCACTTTACCTATAATAATTTTTATAATATTTTTTGTTGCTTGCTTTTAGACGTAATAAATGGGCTGTGTCCAAACTAAAACAAAACAAGTAAGGAAGCCTAAGTTCGCGAGCAATCGAATATTAGATACTCAGCTGTATGCTTTCATTGTTTGTTTGCGTTTGATGGAAATACGGTGTGATTTATATAAAGCGAGCGCTGCATAAAATAGGCGTAGCCACGCCCATTTTCAAAAATTTTATCAGTCATCCAACTAAACATATGAATATTATTCTTTGTGCAAAATTTCTTTCCTTTATGACTTCTAGTTACAAAGATGTCACGTTACAAATTCCCAAAAGTTGTTCCAGAAATATCTTTGTGGTCATAAACCGATTTCAATAAGTTTTTGCGTGTCTATTAAGACAAGTTATGAAAGTGTATAAACAAAGTTTCGTCATAATATCTCAATTGTTTGTCGAGTTATGGGCTCCGAAATCTCGTAGATTCCTTTGTCTAAAAAGAGGCGGTGCCACGCCCATTTTCTCAAATTTTTCTATTTGTTGTTTCTGGTCTATTGTAGAAATCATACCACAAAATTTCAATGAATTATCTTTACATTTGGCAAAGATATCGCTTAAAATGTTTTTATTAGGTCACTTTATAATACCCATATATAAAAGTGGGCGTGGTCTTCAACCGATTTCGCTAAAATTTTCAACATGTATTACCACAAGTAATAAAAGTGTACACACCAAGTTTAGTCATTATATATAAATCATTTGTCGGGTTATGGGCTAAGAAATCACGTATATCCCTTTGTGTAAAAAGAGGCGGTGCCACGCCCATTTTCCAAAATTTTTCTATTTGTTGTTTCTGGTCTATTGTAGAAATCATACCACAAAATTTCAATGAATTATCTTTACATTTGGCAAAGATATCGCTTAAAATGTTTTTATTAGGTCACTTTATAATACCCATATATAAAAGTGGGCGTGGTCGTCAACCGAATTCGCTAAAATTTTCAACATGTATTACCACACATTACGAAAGTGTATACACCAAGTTTTGTCATAATATATCAATTACTTGTCGAGTTATAGGCTCCGAAATATCGTATATTCCTGCTTCTCAAAAAAAGGGGCGGTGCCACGCCCACTTTCCAAAATTTTTGTTTTATGTCCTTAGTGGGAATCCTGCCATAAAATTTCAATGATATATCTTTATATTTGGGAGAGATATCGCTTAAAATGTTTTTATTAGGTCACTTTATAAGACCCATATATAAAAGTGGGCGTGGTCGTCAACCGATTTTAGCAATTTTTCGTCCAAACATTTGACTAGGTAAGTATATGACGCGTACCAAATTTCATCTATACATCTTCAACAGTTTCTGAGTTATGACTCATAAAACTTTCAATGTTTGCCCCTTAATAAGTGGGCGTGGCCACGCCCATTTTCCAAAATTTTTGGGTTTTTTGTTTAACGTCCGTAGTTGGACTCATACCACAAAATTTCAGTGATAGATCTTTATATTTGACAGAGATGTTGCTTAAAATGTTTTTATTAGGTCCTTTTATAATACACATATATAAAAGTGGGCGTGGCCGTCAACCGATTTTGACAATTTTCCCTCCAAACGTTTGCCTAAGTAAGTAAATCACGCATACCAGATTTAATCGATATATCTGCTACGGTTGCTGAGTTATGGCTAATAAAACTTTCAATGTTTGCCCCTTAATAAGTGGGCGTGGCACCACCCATTTTCCAAAATTTCATCAAATTTCTTCATAAGGGCCTGAGCTCAATTGCGCGAGTTGGAGTGTTTACAGACGGACGGACGGACCATCAGACGGACGGACATGGCTCAATCGATTTCTCTTTTCAACCTGATCATTTTGATATATATAAGTCTATATCTATCTCGATTATTTCATTCTGTTACAATCCACCGTTATGTGATTAAAACTATAATATTCTATGTACTAGTACAGCTGAGTATAAAAAAAACGGGTGCCATCCAAAGTAAGGTAAAAAAATTATTTTGTATGAAAAATTTTAATTAATTAAAAATGGAAAAGGGTTGTGCTTGAGCTACAAATGGGGTTTGAATCAAATAAAGATAAATTTTAATAAAAAATATCACACATTTTTTCGATATTTTCATGCAACCTATTGTTGCTTCCCGTCCACCGTGCACAGCTAGCGTGTATCTCAGCTCTAGCTTTTTTTGAGTATTAACGTATAGATATGTAGGAATGAGATTTGGATCATTAGATTAAAATATTTACATAAACTAGCAAAATATTTGAACATAAAGTAGCACCATAAAAAAACGTACTTTTTTTTTTTTGAAATTTTCACTTTAGATGCACCAAAGTACATTAAGCACTGCAGGTACATCAAAATTGTATATTAAGGAAATATTGCTTTATTTATTCTGAATGCAACATATCATAAGAAATTTTCACGTAGAATTAACATTTTAGGAGTTATACGCAAATTAAAGTGGGTACTTTTTGTGTTATTTTATATTTCAGTGGTTATCCTTTAGGTCCTGTTCACATAGGATTTTTCCACTACAAGTGTCCTGTTTTCTTTTTAATACCATTTCGTGTATCCTTGAGCTACCAGATAATGTACTGAAATCGGAAAAATTTGGACTTTGGCGAATTTTCGATTTCGTCAATATTTGATCCTTTCAAAAAAAAAAAAAAAATGTGGATATCCTTGAAAAAGGAGCACCTCGGATTTTAATTTCGACGGATGTTTCATCTATAAACATCACATAAAACAACCCCACTTTCCTTTTTTGTCGACACTTTCATGCAACCTATCGTCGCTTCCTGCCCACCGTGTTTTATATTTTTTCACGCGCCAAACAATCATATCGTCGTTTAAACTGCATAACCGCCTAAGTGAAATTTTAATAGCCGCCTATGCCAAAATTGAGATTTGCCAAACTTTAACCCCTGGCGTCCAGCTCCATCGATTTATACCATACATTTGGTCTTTGGGAAGCTCTATATTTCCTTCTAATGTTCTTTTCACCTCTGAAGTCGGAGAGTTGTGCGGTTATGAAAGTCTCACTTAGGCGGTTATGAAGTTTAAACGGTGATATGTCACTAACATTTGCTAATTCATGTTTCCTTTTCTATTTTGCTAACATCTCTCACTGAGAGCAAATGTCACTTTGCTCTCGCAAATGTCGTTAAAAGAGATTAGCATGAAATGTTAGTTAATGTTTTGCTGGAAAGTAAAGAAAAGAACCTATTGTCAGTAATAGGTAGATAGGTAGGCATGTACTCACAAATGGCTGCATGTATAGCCGTGCAAATGCAAATATCAGCAACGAAACGAAGCGAAGTTGTTGATTTTGTTGTTTTCTGCAACCAAGGATGGGCATTTTTCTACTACCACTCATTTTCAATTACCACTCAAATTTAGTGGTAGTTAAATCCTGATTTTAACTACCACTCAATTTGAGTGGTAGTTAAATCTCGACTTTAAATTGGTAGTTAAATCTTAAAATTAACTACCACACAATTTAAGTGGTAGTTAAATATTGAATCAACTATCTCTCAAATTGGTGGTCGAAACCTATTTTGGCAGTGAAATCATTGGAAAGTTAACCTTTAAGTGACGAGGTGAAATTTTGTGACATAGTTTACGACGTGGTGGTAATTTTTTTCTACGCATTTTACTTAAAACTCTCAATAAAAAATAAATTTTTTTATAATAATTTCTGCATTGGAAAAGGCCAGTCCTTTTTCAAATGAAATTAATAAAAAAAGTTAATTAAAGTTTTTAAATCAACAAAGTTTTTACTATAATTCACAAGGCCATGTTCATTCAAAATAGCGAAAACATCACATGAGAACCTTATAGATAAAAGGTAAAACAAAAACTTTCTTTAAACTTTAGAGACAGTTTTTCATAAAAAAATATATATTTTTATATATATATTAGGAATTTTATTAAAAAAAATTTTTTTGTAGAAAATGCTGGCCAGTCTTTTTGAAGTTTTTTTCATAATAACGTGAGCGTATAAAATCAATCACGAAACGAATTTTTTAATTTTTCTTCCAATAATCATTTGAAGAAGTGGTAAAATTTATAATCCATGTTATTCAAATTGCCAGTGAGAGAAGTTTTAAATGGAAATAAATTATTTTTGAAGAAAAAGTTACGTTAACGTCGAGGTGTGGTAATTTTTACCCCGATATCATAATTTATCCGTTATTGGAGATCTTCCACCATAGAAACTATACTGATCGATAATTATGATGACATGAGTAGATTCTAAATGCATCAAAATGCTGCAGAGAAGCGAGAAGTGGTAAATTTCCAAAAATTGCATTCGAAGAAAAACTAACGTTACCCTAGACGTGGGGTAATTTTTACCCCACCATCATCATTTCTCGTCAAATGTTACACCTTCCTCCATAAAAACAAAACGGGGCAATAATTATAACGAGATGGGAAGATACTAAGAGAGTAAACTTGCTGGATGGTAAGTTAAAAGAGATATTTAAAGAAACTGTAAGTCGGTGTAAAAATTACCACCACGTCGTATGTTAAAGGTTAACCAAAAAACAAATCAGCTTGTGGTGAAATGTACATATGTGAGTATATATGAGTCGTTACTTTTGAAATTGGCATAAGTCCATTTCTAGGTGTGTTGAGGTATTGAAGGGTTCGCGTTTGGACTGATTCAAAAATATTGGTATACATTAATAAGTGCGAGTCTTATTCTTGACACTTAAAATATACTAGACCTTCATCTTCATCTTCTTCTTCTACAACTACTAATGTAATCAGATATTTAACTACCACTCAGGTTTCAGTGGTAGTTGCAGGCTGAGTGCACTCAAAATTAGTTGATTCATGCCCAACCCTGTCTGCAACAATGCGACAAATAGGCAAAATGGAAAGGAGAAATATGTTTGAACATGTATACATATGTACATACAAATGTATGGACATGCATATCTTCATATACATACATACAGAAAAAATTATAACCTATTTCGTGCACTCAAATAATAAAAAAATTTAGGTTTTTAAAGTGCTATTTAAAAGAAAAATCTATATCTACATCTTCTATATATATAAAAATGATTTGGTTTTTAATTGTAACGCTAAAACTTGAAAACGGCTGAACCAAATCAAATACTTCCTTAGGGGGGTTTGTTTGTTGTAACCCCGCGAAAGTTTAGTCGAAGAGAAAATTAAAAAATATTAGCGGGGCGTGGCACCTCCCATACAATCTTAATTTTTAAAGCTGATTATCTCTAAAAGAGTTCAAGGTAGGGAGCTGAAATTTGGTATAGATGTAGGTGATATCAAAACCCTTCTCACGCAGAAAAGTGGGGGTTATCAGAAAAAAGGGCGTGGCACCTCCCATACAAACTTCATTTTTCATGCTGAATATCTCTAAATTTGTTTAAGGTAGGGACTTGGAAATTGGTGTGGAGATAAACGATAACAATTCCATATTAACGCAAAATAATAGGAGTTATACGAAAAGGGGGCGTGGCACCTCCCATACGAACTTATTTTTTCAAGCTGAATATCTATAAAAGCGTTTACGGTTGGGACTTGAAAATTGATCAGGAGATTAACGATATCAATGGCTTGCTTATGAAAAAAACAGTTGTTTTGGGAAAAGGGGGCGTAGCACCTCCCATGCGATCTTAATTTTTAAGGCTAAATATCACTAAAAGCTTACGATATAACTAACTTGCAACAACAAGTACAAACAAATTTTCCACTGTTGAATGAACAGCAAAGCAGTGCGTACAATCAACTAATAAACGCTGTAGATAATGGAAACGGTGGCATATTTTTTCTCGATGCGCCCGTGGTATTGCATTAGCTCTTGCATCTACCGAAATTGCTGCAACACTCTTGGAAGGTGGAAGAACGGCACATTCAGCATTAAAGCTTCCATTAAACTTGCAAATACACGTAAGTCATGTTTACAATATTTTAAAGCAATCAGCAATGACACAAGTTTTCAAAAACTGTAAATTGATCATATGGGATGAGTGCACAATGGCCCACAAACATAATTAGAAGCACTCGACCGAACGTTGAGAGACTTGCCCAATAATGATCGTTGCTTTGGAGGAGTGAAGATATTCCTGCTGTTGATTCCAAAATCAACAGCGGCGGATGAGATAAACGCATGTCTGAAGTCATCGCATTTGTGGAGGTTTGTTAAAACCATTTCATTGACCATCAATATGCGAGTTTTGCTGCAAAACGATAGCAATGCAGACACTCTTTCAAAAGAGCTGCTGCGAATCGGCAATGGACAAGTTCCGATAGATCCTTGCAGTGGGTTAATATTGATTCCAACAGCGATTTGCCAATTCGCTTCAAGTAAGGATGAACTAATTAGCAGTGTATATACAAATATCGCTCAAAATTATGGTAACTACGAATGGTTAGCCGCACGCGCAATTTTAGCAGCAAAAAATATTGATGTCAACGACTTGAATTGGACGATTCAAAATCAAATTCCGGGAGATCTGCGTTCTTATAAATCTATTGATCGCGTTGAAAATGAAGACGAAGTAGTAAATTACCCAGTGGAGTTATTAAACTCTCTGGACTTGCCTGCAATGCCTCCTCATCATTTGCATCTCAAAGTTGGGTCTGTTTTTATTATGCTACGCAATCTTCATGCTCCAAAACTGTGCAATGGTACACGACTGATTGTTACGAAGCTAATGGACAATTTAATAGTGGCAAGCATTTTGAAAGGCCCGTTCAAGGCAGAGGAGTGCTTACTTCCCCGGATTCCCTTATCTTCAACAGATTTGCCCTTCCAATTCAAACGTATGCAGTTCCCAGTGATACTTGCATTTGCGATGACAATTAACAAGTCACAAGGGCAGTCGTTGGAAGTATGCGGCATAAACCTAGAAATGCCATGCTTTTCACATGGTCAGCTATATGTGGCGTGTTCCCGTGTTGGAAACCCGTCCTCGCTATTTATTTACGCTCCGGGACAGAAAACTAAAAATATTGTGTATCGTGCAGCCTTAAACTCAACACTAAAATTATATATTTTTGGAGTTGTATACACAATGAAGTAGTGAAAAATCGTTAATTTTCTATTAAAAATAATACCGGTGTAATAATAATTTTTGAAATGAAATTAATAAAAAAATATATTTTGGGCAGAACGAAGTTTGCCGGGTCAGCTAGTACATATATAAAAATGAGTCGTGGTTTGTTCGGTCCCTTAAAATTTTAAAACCACAATTATTGGAAATGGGGCGCGGCACCCCCGGTATAATTTTTGGTACTAAGATACTCTGGAATTATTAGTGGTAGAACACCAAACCAAGACATATCAATGAAAATAACTTCAATATAATCCTGATTAAGACCTCCTATTTGATAGTGATTGGGGGGTTTTCCGCGGCTAATATATGTATTTATATAATACTTTTTGGTTGCTTGTTTTTCCGTCAGGGTAGGAATATGATGTATTGTGGAACGATTTTCCGTCATCCCTTGTCAAGTTTGGTTTGGAGACAAACCGGTTTCGGCTAATACTATCCTCGGGCTGCCTACCTCAGCAAAAGTCAGATAAATTAAAAAAAGAAAGTGAAGGAAAAAATGTCCTTATACCTTTTTTCTTCGTATTAGTCTCCCACTCCCTTTCCCTCTATTATTCCCTTTCCATTTATCTTTCCCTTTCCTTTCATTTTCGCTTCCGTTTACTTTTTGCTTTCCTTTCACAATTCCGCTTCCCTTTCTCTACCGCTCTCTCTTACCTCTCCTTTTCTGTCTTTCTTCCTTTCATTCCCCTCTTATTCTTTCTCTAATTCCCTGTCTTACTGTCTCTCTCCCCATCCTCTTCATTCCATTCTCATTATATTCTCCCTCTCTTTTCCATCCCTTTGCATTTCCCTTCCCATTCTCATTACCCTTTCCCTAGGGAACCGGATTTAGCATAAGATAGCCCTGCATTCCACTTCTCATTTTATACCATCGTTGTTTAAAAACATCCCGTGGCATCCGGGTCCACTCTTCTACCCATAATTGAGTGCCGGGCCTAAGAATCACTATAAAAATAGCTCTATGTAGTAGCCCTGGTCAACACCTGTAATTTTATATCGATATTGCTCATAACCTTTCGTTTGATACCACATCTTGGGACCCGACCTAGACATCTAGAACATCTCTGTATTGAAGCCATGATTCCCACTTTTCGGTTTCATCCGGGTCCAAGTTGTGACCCATATCTGGGAACTCGGCCTATGCATCACAATTATAATAGTTCTGTGTCAAAGTCCTCATCAAGACCTTTGATTTGATACCAATATCGCTCAGAAACATTTGAGGGTCATCGGGTCCATGTTTTGACCATATCTGGAGACCCGGTCTAGGCATCACAATTAAGAGGGTTCTATGTTCAAGTCCTCACCAATACTTTTCATTTGATACCAATATCGGCCAGAAACATTCGAGGGTCATTCAGGTCCACGTTTTGACCCATATCTGGAGACCCGGCCTAGACATCACAAATAAAAGAGTCCTATGTTGAAGTACTCATCAATACCTCTCGGAAGTATTCGAGGGTCATTCAGGTCCACGTTTTGACCCATATCTGGAGACCCGACCTAGGAGTCACAATTAGTACTCTTTTATGTAAATTCAATTCTCAAAAGCTTTCATTTGATACCAATATTGACCAAAAATATTCAGGGGAAAGCCAGATCCACGTTTTCACCTTTTGACCTATATATAGGGAACCGACTTCCGGATTTTAAAACAATATGCATATAAACCATCTAGGGCAAGGTACTCAGCTGGTGTGTAAATTTGGTCCAAATCCCTCCACGCGTTTGGGCGAAAGCCGGCGACAAATAAATAGGCTTGATTTATATATATATATATAGATTAGAATGTTAGGAGTAGACAGAGTGAGTGCATGGCAGAAGCAGTGCTGCCAGCATACTCCTTTTTATACCTTTCATGGGAATGAAATGGTATTATAATTTTGTACCGAAACACGAATGGTGAAAGTACCAGAAGGAGGCGTTGCAGACCTACCAGAATATATACCAATATGATTAGGATCATGAGCTGAGTCGATTAAGCCATGTCCGTCTGTCTGTCTGTTTGATCGCAAACTAGTCCCTCAGTATTTGAGATATCTGCTTGAAATTCGGAAGGTCAGTGTATTTTTAGGAGAAGCTGATCATTTGTCGGAATCGGCCGAATCGGACCACTATGACATATAGCTGCCATACAACCGATTGTTCAGATATGGACATTTTGAGGTATAACTTCTCATTTAAACAGCTAAGGGCATGAAACTTTGAGGTATTGGTACGCATATGGACCTAAATAATGTCACCGAAATTTGTCAAGATCGGACAACTATAACATATAGCTGCCATACAACCGATTGTTCAGATATTGACATTTTGGGGTACAACTCCTCCATTTAAAGAAATATTTGTACCCATATGGACCTAAATAATTGTGTTTTAATGAAATTCGTCAAGATCGGACCACTATAACATATAACTGCCACACAACCGGTTGTTCAGATATATATATTATAGGTATAACTTCTCCATTTAAATCATGGCACTTCTTTTTCTAAGGAATCTTTGCATAAATGACCCATAGAATTGAAAGTATAAATTAAACAATATCTGACTATGTAACTTTTCATTTCCCCATTCATGAAAGGTATGAAGTCTTCGGTACGGCCGAAGACAGCCGCGCTCTTACTTGTTTAGACCTGATTTGTCAACAATAAGCAACATTTTTTTGCAGGGTATGTACCAGTGATCTGCACAAGCAGCTTGTTTGCCCTTTCAAGCGCTTGAAATTTTTTCCAATCTCTCCCTTGCTTGGTTTGTTTTTAAACAAGCAAGCAATAGCTTGTTTACAATTTTTTCAATCTGCTTAAAAGCGAAACAAGCTGATTGAAAAATTTCAGCGGTTCAATCATTTTCAGGCAAATTTCAATCAAAAGCAAGCAGGCTGGAGGAGATTTTCAATCAGCGTTCATTTCGCTTTTTCAAAAGCAGATTTTTAAGAAGATCTTTCAATCATTAGATGTGAAGGAATAGGCGCACAGAAATGGAAGATTAACTGTTCTGGATTGACCAAGTCCTTGAATATTGAAAGCACGCGTTATTCTTCAATCTCTTTATTTCAATAACTAATCACGACTTATATCTAACTATCAAGTGTAATGTTCGACTAATCGTTATGAATCGGATGGTGTTGCCAGACTGTTAGAATAACTACTACTATGGGACATGACAATCTCCCACGCTTAATCGTACAATATGTGGTTATTCTAACATCTGAACGTTAATATAATATGTACATATATATAAATATGTTTATACACACATGATAAATTTTTCTGACATTGTTTTATATGTAATCTCTTAAGTGAGCAGGTTTCCTCCTTGTGCGTTCAGATCTACGAAGGATTATATCTTGACTTCTTTGTGCTTCATCAGACGCCTCCTGGGTGTTTTGCAATTCGTCAGTTTGGGAGTCTGACTCGTGTTGATCTTGCGGAATTATTGGCTCAAAATGGTATTGGCTATGCTCGTTGGCAGGTTGTTTTGATGTATTCGTTTCAATATCTGGAGAAAATTGTACTTTGCGTTGCTGAACCATAGTTGACTTTAATTGATCGATGTGTCGTTTTATTTCGTAGCCATCATCTAACTTTACTAAATAATGGAGTGCACCAAACTTCCGAGTGATGATACCTGTTTTCCATACCGTCTTGTTGTTTCGCATGAGCAATGCTTGAACCCTTTCTCCCACGCTTAGCTGGCGTACCCCTGGAATGATTTTTGTGGATTTGCTTTCTACATTTGGTCTTAAAGCATCCAACTGGATACGAATTTGTCTGTTTAGATATAATTCTGCTGGACTTTTTCCGCAATTAAGCGGTGTTGCGCGGTACCTTTGCATAATCTCGTTAACTTTATAGTGTATCGATCCTGGTTCTGCTGACATGGCCTTTAATTTCCGTTTAAGGGTTTGAACATTAGGTTCCGCTAACCCGTTTGTGCTGGGCTGGCCTGGTGCTATAAGTTTTTGAAATATCCCGTTCTTGTTGCAATATGTCTTGAATTGATCGCTGGTGAAGATGGTTGCATTGTCGGATACCATTATCAAAGGAAATCCATGAGCTGAAAATATATTTGAAAGTAGATTTATTGTCGTTGTTGTCGTAGGAGCGTCACGTACGATACGTACCTCTGCCCATCTGGATTTCGCATCGACAGCAATTAGAAAAAAATTATCTTGAAATGGACCTGCATAGTCGATGTGTATTCTGTCCCAGTTTTCAGCAGGTTCTGCCCACTGGTGAAGTGGTGCTTTAGCCGGTTTTGCTTGTACTTTCATGCAAGCTTCGCATGCTTTGACAGTTCTTTCGATATCCCGATCTATTCCTTTCCAAAAACAATATCTTCTTGCTAGCTGTTTCATTCTAGTCATTCCAGGATGAGTATGATGTAGTTCTTGTAATATTTTCGGTTGTAGCTTTTTCGGAATCACAACTCTTTGACCCTTAAAGATTACGCCATTATTAAGTGAATATGTATCTTCATTTTCATTAGTGTTAAGTAAATTGAACTTTAGTATTGATAGGTCTGGGTCTTTATCTGTTTCTGACGCTAGAACATCAGCATTAATATACTCATTCGAAATTTCGAAAATTGACATTGAACATAACTCATTTACTTCTTCATTGATTATTTTGTCTGTAGATGGTTTTTGTGACATTGGTGTTGCGCGAGATAAACAATCGACATTTTTATGTTCCGATCCCTTTTTGTATATTATTTCGTGGTTGAAATTTGTAAGGAATTCGGCATAGCGCAGTAATCGTGATGCTGTTATGGCGGGCATTCTAGTGTGCTGATGGAAAATTCGAGTAAGTGGTCGATTATCGGTAATAAGTTTGAACTTTCTACCGTATAAATACATGAAAAAGTGGTTAATTGTAAATACGATTGCTAAAGCTTCTCGATTTAATTGACTGTAATTCTTTTCAGCCGCAGTCAATGCCCTGGATGCAAAAGCGACAGGCTGCTCTATGTCATTCACTACATGTGATAGCACCCCTGCAATGCCTGTAGGGCTTGCGTCGCACGCTGCTACTACGGGTAGTTCGGGGTTGAACGGCATTAACACTGTATCGCTGGAAATGAGTTGTTTGAGTTTAAGGAACGCTGCTTCGCAGCTAGACGACCAAAAGAATTTTACGTTGTTTTGTAGAAGTTTTCGTAATGGGAATGTTATTGTTGATAAGTTCCGTATAAATCGGGAGTAGTACGTAACCATACCTAAAAACCGTTTGACATCGCTTGTATTAGCTGGACGTGGCATGTTCATAATTGTTTGAACCTTGGAAGGTGCTTTCGAAATTTTATTATATTGAACAACATGACCCAAATATTCGATTTGAGTTTGAAAAAATGAGCATTTATTTTTATTTAGGTGTAAATCGTGTTCTTTGAGGCGCTGAAGGCATTCAATTAGATTTATTTTGCTTTCTTCTAGTGTGACCCCATGTACAATAATATCGTCGAAATATGACATTGTGTTCTTTAACCCGGATAGTATTTGTTCAATAATGCGATTAAATTCGGCTGGTGCCGTTTTTATGCCAAATGAAAGTCTATTTACTTTATACGTACCCCTATGAGTAGAAATAGTTTGGATAATACTAGATTCTTGACTTACGCGAAGATGTAAATACGCTTTATATAGGTCAAGCCGACAGAAGTAGCTGGACCCTTTTAGATTATTCAGAATTTTATCAATCCGACGTATTGGATGATTTGCAGAAACAAGTTTTGGATTAACTCCGACCTTGTAGTCGACGCAAAGTCGCACTCCGCCGTCAGCTTTGGGTATGATTACGAGAGGAGACCCCCAGTCACTTCTTTGAACTTTTGATATTATTCCAGATGCTTCTAAATCTATTAGCTCCTTTTCGACACGTTCTCGGAGGGCATATGGGACTTCCCGTTCTTTGTAAAAACTGGTTTGGCATCTTTTCGAAGTTGAAGTGTGACTTCGTAGTTTGGCACACACCCTACCTTTGGTGTAAAAACTTGTGGAAATTTATTAATGATGTCTTCTATTGAATAAAAATTACGCATTTGATAGTCATTCAACTTGTATGCAGTTTGATTGTCTACTTGTTGCAGATTAATTTTTAAGTGCCTAATCCACATTCGCCCCAAAAGAGCATCATAACCATTGGGTACTACGTACATTTCTTCTACTGATAGTTGGTTGTTGTATTTCACTTCGACATTTACTTTACCATCTGGAACTACAATGTTCTTTGTGTATGAACAAAATGCAATTGAAGAGGGTTGTAGTTTTGTTTTAATCTGGAGTTTTTCGAAATCATTTCGAGGAATTAATGTAAATCCTACACCCGAATCTACTTCAAATTTTTAGGTCTACTGTTTATTTCAACAGTTACGTAATATTTACCCACATCGTTCTTGAGATCGCCCTGTTGATTGTTGTAAAGATCTACTATTTGGTTTATACCGTATACCTGGTGTACTGCCTCATCGTTGTCATTCGTTTTCTGATTTGAATTGTTGTTTGACTTATTCACCAAACTTTTCAGACATACTTGTTGCACGTGCCCTCTTTTGCCACATGATTTGCATTTGAGGTTATGTCGATTAGTTCGGCATTCTTTCGTTTTATGGTTGTCCTTCCCGCAGCGTATGCATAAATTATCTATGCCTAGTTGCTTGAAATTTATTTTTGAACTTGCTCGCCTTGACGGCCTTGAAGATGATCGATTTCGTGACGGATTCCTGCTACAGTTGGTAAGTACGTGTTTGGGATGTACCTTGTTGACTTCAGTTATTGCACCTTGTGGTTTTGCATTGAGTTCACGGCTATCTATCTTAGATGCTTCTAAAGAGAGTGCCTTTTGTACAAGTTTTTCAAAATCTGATTCCTCTGACTGAAGGAGTTGTTCACGGATCGAATTGTCCTTGATTCCTCTAATAAACTGAGCCCGGAGAAAAATGTTGTAAATGTCAGCATTGCATTGGCATGCCGATACAAACGCACAGTGATTTACGTCGCGTCGGAGCAATGCTACAAAACTTGCTACGGATTGCTCTTCACTTTGATATGTTGAAAGGAACCGGTGCTGTATTACCAAGATGTTTTTCTTAGGACACAAGTGTGTTTCTAGTTTCGCCACCAATTCATCGTATTTTAGATCTGTTATGTTTTTCGGGGCGATCAACGATACTAATAATTTGAAATGTATTGATCCAATCGAGTTCACCAACATTTGATGACATAAGGTTTTATTCGTGAAAACTCCCTTCATTTTTAAGTAATTTTCGAATCTTTGTAAGTAAAGTTTGAAATTTTCTTTATTTTCGTCGAAGGTCTCAAATGGCGGCAGCATAATGTGTGATGGCGCTTGCTGTTGTGTTTGTTGCTGTTGCAGGTTAGAATTCGCATTTACTTGCTGGAGTAGCTCACGCTGGCTTCTCGCGAAAACTTGCAATAATTGCTCGAATTGATCTTTGTCCATTATTGAATGATGTATAATGATTTTATATTGTTTGAAATTCGATTCTTCGTTTTTTTTTTTTTTCTTCTCTCGTCGCCACTTGTTCTGCTCTGAAAAAAATACCCGTAGTTAAATCAACAACTTTCCGCTGTTGAATCTCCGTCTTTGATTCAACAGCAAAAGTATTTGTTTTAACGGCAAAGTTTTTGATTCAACAACTTTCCATAGTTAATTCAAAGACGGTCGTTTTTGATCCAAAAACTCCCTTGCTGTTGAAAAATTTTGAAGTAAATAAAAAATAGAAAATTTTCTTTCCAAACTTAAATTTTCGGGAAAAATTTATACATATGTATATGTATGTACATGCAAAATATAATTACAAATAAAGGTAAGTCACAATAATAGTATTTATATATTATTATAATATATTAATAGGCGCATTTCTGTCGTACCCAAGTATGAAAAGAATACTCGCTTATTCATCAAATTACCTTCAAAGCAACAACACCAACTGGACTATTTTTAATTAACTGACTATTTTGATGAATAAACTAGTATTCTTTTCATACTTGGGTACGACAGAAATGCGCCTAATATTATATGTACATATGTACGTTTAAAAATACATACATGTATTATGTATTTTCAGATTATATATGTTTGATTATCCCGTTTTTCCGATAGCGAGCAATCGAGGTAAAACGAGCAAACGAGGCAAAACTTGTCGGCGATGATTGCGCAGAAACCTACAAATCTGGCGGTCGGAAAACAATGTAAGTTAATATAAAGAATGTGTTATGAAATAATAAAATAAAATCAGTTGTGTTTATGTGTTTGTGTGTGTAAAAAGCCCTACAGACAGTGATAGTCATTTGATATATCATTTGAGGTGCAGGATTGATGGATATTTCTGCCACTACTGGTTTCCATAATCTTTATATTCGCGCTGTGAAAATGTGATGCAAACCTTTGTGGCCGTGTCTCTTTCCACGCATCGTGTTGTTCAAATGATGCATCAAATGACCATCACTGAATGGAAAAAGTTTGTTTGGTGAAACCGGGTCTTAGTATTAATATTACTATGTATGTAAACATATATGTATTATATAAAAAAAAAAACTAAATAAAATAATATCTATTATATTAAAAAGAAATTACTATTGTTTACATTTTTTTTGAGGTTAACTTAAATGCGTAAGTATTTGCTTAATGGTGCCAATTTTTGGACCAAAAACTTTTGCGGTTAATTCAAAAGCCAAAGTTGTTAGCTTAAATACGAACAGTATTTAAATCAACAGTGCTCGTATTTGGACTAAAAATTTTTGCTGTTAATTCAAAAGCAAAAACTGTTAACTTAAATGTAAAAGTATTTCTTTCAACAGTTTCCGTTGTTAACTTAAATACGAAAAGTATTTGAATCAAAAACGCTCGCATCTTTCAAACAACAACGGAGCGTTGTTGGGCACATTTCAACTGCGGAAAGTTGTTCATTTAACTGCAAAAGTCTTTGTATTTACAACGTTTTTTTTCAGAGTGGATTGACCAAGTCCTTGAATATTGAAAGCACGCGTTATTCTTCAATCTCTTTATTTCAATAATTAATCACGACTTATATCTAACTATCAAGTGTAATGTTCGACTACTCGTTATGAATCGGATGGTGTTGCCAGACTGTTAGAATAACTACTACTATGGGACATGACATTAACTCAAATCTGATCTACTATTTTTCTGCAGATAATTGTAAGAAAATAAAGGACAAAGCCGTTTGTAGATATTTAAGCATACATATACCCTGCAAAAATGCTTGTTGTTGACAAATCAGGTCTAAAAAAGGAGTATGCTGGCAGCACTGCTTCTGCTATGCACTCACTCTGTATACTCCTAACTTTCTAATACATGACATCAACAAAAGAAAATCAGCCTTATTTTAAGCCTTACGCCATACAAATTTGCTATCCTTATAATTTTCTGGCCTTATTTCGTTATTGGTGGGTATATCCGCAAATTTTGCAACCCATACTTTTTATATGTAAATGGTCTTGTCGTCGAAACATTCAACAATCCACCCTTTTGTCTCCAAATAAAAGAAAATTTGTATGCATGCACATATGTACATATGCATGAGTGTGTTTTTATGAGTTTTTATGAGCAAAGTGGAATGTCCGGCGAACGTAAATATACCTGCAAAAAATGCGATTTCTTCGGGACGTGTCCGGGATCAATCGCAAGGGAGCATGCGACTAGTACAAGTTTACATCCCTTTATATGGAGCGAATTGATCGTATTTATTCGAGCATGTCCTTTGAAGAGACTAATTGTTCAATTTGTATACCCGAACAGGTACAAATGTAGATTAATCGCTTTCATCCAAGGCTATTTTTTATGAAAATGTCTAAAATTTATAAATTGTTATATATGTATATTAGAAGAAAGTTTATTCAATTAGCTTTTATCGTGTAGTGAAGTCTTTTCAAAAAATTAAGTGTTTTCTGAAAATATTTTAAGTTTTGAGAATGCATTATGCGAGTGTAAAAGACATATGAAGAATTTTTCAAAGTTGTTAGCCAAGGCTGTGTCTTATAAAATTTCTTTAAAACTTATAAATGTTCATGCCTATTTAAATATTTTACAATAAGTTTTACTTTTGTAAAAGAATCTATTCAATAAATTAAAAAAATTTTAAATAGTCAGTATTGAGTGTATAATTGTAATTGATTTTTCCCGTTCCGTTTTTCCCGATTGGTATAGTATACCCTCCTCCAACCCTTTTAGATATATTCAGCCTCAAAGGTTTAGTACGTATGGGAGGTGCAATGCCCCATTTTTCGATAAATCTTTTTTTTTGGGTGAACATGGTATTGATATCGTATATCTGCATAGTGATTTCTATGTAAATGCCATGAACGCTTTTAAGGATATTTAGCCTTAAAAATTAAGAACGCATGGGAGGTGCCACGCCCCCTTTTCCCAAAACTACTGTTTTTTTCATAAGCACGCTATTGATATCGTTAATCTCCTGAACAATTTTCAGGTCCCAACCCTAAACGCTTTTATAGATATTCAGCTTGAAAAATTAAGTTTGTATGGGAGGTGCCACGCCCCCTTTTCCGATAACCTACACTTTTATGCGCAAAAATTGTTTTGATATCATATAGCTCTGTACCAATTTCCAGGTCCCTGACTTAAATCCTTTTAAAGATATTCAGCTTAAAAAATTAAGTGTTGTTGGGAAGTGCCACGCCCCCTTTTCGTATAACTCCTATTATTTTGCGTTAATATGGAATTGTTATCGTTTATCTCCACACCAATTTCCAAGCCCGTAGCGTAAACAATTTTAGAGATATTCAGCATGAAAAATTAAGTTTTTATGGGAGGTGGCACGCCCCTCTTTCCGATAACCCCCACTTTTCTGAGTAAGAAGGGGTTTGATATCACCTACCTCTATACCAATTTTCAGCTCCTTACCTTGAACTGTTTTAGAGATAATCAGCTTTAAAAATTAAGGTTGTATGGGAGGCGCCACGCACCCTTTTCTGAAAACCCCCAATTTTCTGAGTGAGAAGGGGTTTGATATCACCTACCTATATACCAATTTTCAGCTCCCTACCTTGAACTGTTTTAGAGATAATCAGCTTTAAAAATTAAGGTTGTATGGGAGGCGCCACACCCCCTTTTCTGAAAACCCCCAATTTTCTGAGTGAGAAGGGGTTTGATATCACCTACCTCTATACCAATTTTCAGCTCCCTACCTTGAACTGTTTTAGAGATAATCAGCTTTAAAAATTAAGGTTGTATGGGAGGCGCCACGCCCCCTTTTCTGAAAACCCCCAATTTTCTGAGTGAGAAGGGGTTTGATATCACCTACCTCTATACCAATTTTCAGCTCCCTACCTTGAACTGTTTTAGAGATAATCAGCTTTAAAAATTAAGGTTGTATGGGAGGCGCCACGCCCCCTTTTCTGAAAACCCCCAATTTTCTGAATGAGAAGGGGTTTGATATCACCTACCTCTATACCAATTTTCAGCTCCCTACCTTGAACTGTTTTAGAGATAATCAGCTTTAAAAATTAAGGTTGTATGGGAGGCGCCACGCCCCCTTTTCTGAAAACCCCCAATTTTCTGAATGAGAAGGGGTTTGATATCACCTACCTCTATACCAATTTTCAGCTCCCTACCTTGAACTGTTTTAGAGATAATCAGCTTTAAAAATTAAGGTTGTATGGGAGGCGCCACGCCCCCTTTTCTGAAAACCCCCAATTTTCTGAGTGAGAAGGGGTTAGATATCACCTACCTCTATACCAATTTTCAGCTCCCTACCTTGAACTGTTTTAGAGATAATCAGCTTTAAAAATTAAGGTTGTATGGGAGGCGCCACGCCCCCTTTTCTGATAGCCCCCACTTTTCTGAGCAAGAAGGGGTTTGATATCGCCTACCTCTATACCAATTTTCAGCTCCTTACCTTGAACTGTTTTAGAGATAATCAGCTTTAAAAAGTAAGGTTGTATGGGAAGCGCCACGCCCCCTTTTCTGATAGCCCCCACTTTTCTGAGCAAGAAGGGGTTTGATATCACCTACCTCTACACCAATTTTCAGCTCCCTACCTTGAACTGTTTTAGAGATAATCAGCTTTAAAAATTAAGGTTGTATGGGAGGCGCCACGCACCCTTTTCTGATAGCCCCCACTTTTCTGAGCAAGAAGGGGTTTGATATCACCTACCTCTATACCAATTTTCAGCTCCTTACCTTGAACTGTTTTAGAGATAATCAGCTTTAAAAATTAAGGTTGTATGGGAGGCGCCACGCCCCCTTTTCTGAAAACCCCCAATTTTCTGAATGAGAAGGGGTTTGATATCACCTACCTCTATACCAATTTTCAGCTCCCTACCTGGAACTGTTTTAGAGATAATCAGCTTTAAAAATTAAGGTTGTATGGGAGGCGCCACGCACCCTTTTCTGAAAACCCCCAATTTTCTGAGTGAGAAGGGGTTTGATATCACCTACCTCTATACCAATTTTCAGCTCCCTACCTTGAACTGTTTTAGAGATAATCAGCTTTAAAAATTAAGGTTGTATGGGAGGCGCCACGCCCCCTTTTCTGAAAACCCCCAATTTTCTGAGTGAGAAGGGGTTTGATATCACCTACCTCTATACCAATTTTCAGCTCCCTACCTTGAACTGTTTTAGAGATAATAAGCTTTAAAAATTAAGGTTGTATGGGAGGCGCCACGCCCCCTTTTCTGAAAACCCCCAATTTTCTGAGTGAGAAGGGGTTTGCTATCACCTACCTCTATACCAATTTTCAGCTCCCTACCTTGAACTGTTTTAGAGATAATCAGCTTTAAAAATTAAGGTTGTATGGGAGGCGCCACGCCCCCTTTTCTGATAACCCCCACTTTTCTGAGGGCCGTTTACTCAACCTCTGATTAACGCTAATCACGGTAAAAGTCCGGTTAAACATCATTATCGACTTCATCAAACCATGTATTTATCATGTGGTCGATAATGCAGTCCATAAGTTAACCGGACCTTTATCCTCCGGTTAGCATTAATCAGAGGTTGAGTAAACGGCCCTGAGTAAGAAGGGGTTTGATATCACCTACCTCTATACCAATTTTTAGCTCCTTACATTAAACTGTTTTAGAGATAATCAGCTTTAAAAATTAAGGTTGTATGGGGGGCGCCACGCCCCATTTTCTGATAACCCCCACTTTTCTGAGTAAGAAGGGGTTTGATATCACCTACCTCTATACCAATTTTCAGCTCCTTACCTTAAACTGTTTGAGAGATAATCAGCTTTAAAAATTAAGGTTGTATGGGAGGCGCCACGCCCCCTTTTCTGAAAACCCCCAATTTTCTGAGTGAGAAGGGGTTTGGTATCACCTACTTCTATACCAATTTTCAGCTCCCTACCTTGAACTGTTTTAGAGATAATCAGCTTTAAAAATTAAGGTTGTATGGGAGGCGCCACGCCCCCTTTTCTGATAACCCCCACTTTTCTGAGTAAGAAGGGGTTTGATATCACCTACCTCTATACCAATTTTCAGCTCCTTACCTTGAACTGTTTTAGAGATAATCAGCTTTAAAAATTAAGGTTGTATGGGAGGCGCCACACCCCCTTTTCTGAAAACCCCCAATTTTCTGAGTGAGAAGGGGTTTGATATCACCTACCTCTACACCAATTTTCAGCTCCCTACCTTGAACTGTTTTAGAGATAATCAGCTTTAAAAATTAAGGTTGTATGGGAGGCGCCACGCCCCCTTTTCTGATAACCCCCACTTTTCTGAGTAAGAAGGGGTTTGATATCACCTACCTCTATACCAATTTTCAGCTCCTTACCTTAAACTGTTTTAGAGATAATCAGCTTTAAAAATTAAGGTTGTATGGGAGGCGCCACGCCCCCTTTTCTGAAAACCCCCAATTTTCTGAGTGAGAAGGGGTTTGATATCACCTACCTCTATACCAATTTTCAGCTCCCTACCTTGAACTGTTTTAGAGATAATCAGCTTTAAAAATTAAGGTTGTATGGGAGGCGCCACGCCCCCTTTTCTGAAAACCCCCAATTTTTTGAGTGAGAAGGGGTTTGATATCACCTACCTCTATACCAATTTTCAGCTCCCTACCTTGAGCTGTTTTAGAGATAATCAGCTTTAAAAATTAAGGTTGTATGGGAGGCGCCACGCCCCCTTTTCTGAAAACCCCCAATTTTCTGAGTGAGAAGGGGTTTGATATCACCTACCTCTATACCAATTTTCAGCTCCCTACCTTGAACTGTTTTAGAGATAATCAGCTTTAAAAATTAAGGTTGTATGGGAGGCGCCACGCCCCCTTTTCTGATAGCCCCCACTTTTCTGAGCAAGAAGGGGTTTGATATCACCTACCTCTATACCAATTTTCAGCTCCTTACCTTGAACTGTTTTAGAGATAATCAGCTTTAACAAGTAAGGAAGCCTAAGTTCGAGTGCAATCGAACATTAGATACTCAGCTGTATGCTTTCATTGTTTGTTTGCGTTTGTTCGATATAGGGTGTATTTTATATGAAACGAGTGCTGCATAAACAGGGCGCAGCCACGCCCATTTTCAAAATTTATATCAATCATCCAAATAAGCATACAAATATTATTGTTAGTGCAAAATTTCATCCCTCTATGACTTTTAGTTACAAAGACTTCACGTTACAAATTCCAAAAGGGTGTTCCAGAAATATCTTTGTTAAAAAGTAGGCGTGGTCATAAACCGATTTCAATACATTTTTGCGTGTCTATTAACACATGTTATAAAAGTGTATAAACCAAGTTTCGTCATAATATCTCAATTATTTGTCGAGTTAAAGGCTAAGAAATCTCATATATCCCTTTGTCTAAAAAGAGGCGGTGCCACGCCCATTTTCCAAACTTTTTTATTTTTTGTTTCCGGTCTATTGTAAAACTCATGTCACAAAATTTCAATGAATTATCTTTATATTTCACATAGATATCGCTTAAAATGGTTTTATTAGGTCACTTTATAATACACATATATAAAAGTGGGCGCGGTCGTCAACCGATTTTGGTAATTTTTCGTCCACACATTTGGCTAAGTAAATATATCACGCGTACCAGATTTCATCGATATATCTTTAACGGTTTCTGAGTTATGGCTTATTAAACTTTCAATATTCGCTCCTTAATAAGTGGGCGTGGCACCGCCCATTTTCCAAAATTTTTGTAGTTTTTGTTTTATGTCCATAGTTGGACTCCTGCCACAAAATCTCAGTGATTGATCTTTATATTTGACAGAGATATCGCTTAAAATGTTTTTATTAGGCCCCCTTATATTTCCTATATATAAAAGTGGGCGTGGCCGTCAACCGATTTTGATAATTTTTCGCCAAAACATTTGACTAAGTAATTATATTACGCGTACCGAATTTCATCGATATATCTTCAACGGTTTCTGAGTTATGACTCATAAAACTTTCAATGTCTGCCCCTTAATAAGTGGGCGTGGCACCGCCCATATTCCAAAATTTTTGTGTTTTTTGTTTTATGTCCATAGTTGGACTCATGCGACAAAATTTCAATGATAGATCTTTATATTTGACAGAGATATCGCTTAAAATGGTTTTATTAGGTCACTTTATAATACACATATATAAAAGTGGGCGTGGCCGTAAACCGATTTTGATAATTTTTCGTCAAAACATTTGTCTATGTAAGCAAATTACGCGTACCAAATTTCATCGATATATCTTCAACGGTTTCTGAGTTATGACATATAAAACTTTCAATGTTTGACCCTTAATAAGTGGGCGTGGCACCGCCCATTTTCCAAAACTTCATCAAATTTCTTCATAAGGGCCCGAGCTCAATACGTGGGTAAAATTTTAAAACTCTAGCTATATTAGTGGCTGAGATACCAAATTTCCGATTTTTTCTATATAGGAAAAGTGGGCGTGGTCATGGTCCGATTTCGCCCATTTTCAATACCAACCGTCCCAGTCTCGATACCAACTTGCGTTCCAAATTTCATCAAAATATCTCAATTTTTGCGCGAGTTAGAGTGTTTACAGACGGACGGACGGACGGACGGACGGACAGACGGACGGACGGACGGACGGACGGACGGACGGACGGACGGACGGACATGGCTCAATCGATTTCTCTTTTCACCCTGATCATTTTGATATATATAAGTCTATATCTATCTCGATTATTTCATTCTGTTACAATCCACCGTTATGTGATTAAAACTATAATACTCTGTGTACTAGTACAGCTGAGTATAAAAAGTAAGGTTGTATGGGAGGCGCCACGCCCCCTTTTCTGATAGCCCCCACTTTTCTGAGCAAGAAGGGGTTTGATATCACCTACCTCTACACCAATTTTCAGCTCCCTACCTTGAACTGTTTTAGAGATAATCAGCTTTAAAAATTAAGGTTGTATGGGAGGCGCCACGCACCCTTTTCTGATAGCCCCCACTTTTCTGAGCAAGAAGGGGTTTGATATCACCTACCTCTATACCAATTTTCAGCTCCTTACCCTGAACTGTTTTAGAGATAATCAGCTTTAAAAATTAAGGTTGTATGGGAGGCGCCACGCCCCCTTTTCTGAAAACCCCCAATTTTCTGAATGAGAAGGGGGTTGATATCACCTACCTCTATACCAATTTTCAGCTCCCTACCTTGAACTGTTTTAGAGAGAATCAGCTTTAAAAATTAAGGTTGTATGGGAGGCGCCACGCCCCCTTTTCTGAAAACCCCCACTTTTCTGAGTAAGAAGGGGTTTGATATCACCTACCTCTATACCAATTTTCAGCTTCCTACCTTAAACTGTTTTAGAGATAATCAGCTTTAAATACTAAGGTTGTGTGGGAGGTGCCACGCCCCCTTTTCTGATAACCCCCACTTTTCTGAGTGAGAAGGGGTTTGATATCACCTACCTCTATACCAATTTTCAGCTCCTTACCTTAAACTGTTTTAGAGATAATCAGCTTTAAAAATTAAGGTTGTATGGGAGGTGCCACGCCCCCTTTTCAGATAACCCCCACTTTTCTGAGTGAGAAGGGGTTTGATATCACCTACCTCTATACCAATTTTTAGCTCCCTACCTTGAACTGTTTTAGAGATAATCAGCTTTAAAAATTAAGGTTGTATGGGAGGTGCCACGCCCCCCTAACATTTTTTAATTTTTTCTTCGACTAAACCTTCGCGGGGTAACAACAAACAAACCCCCCTAAGGAAGTATTTGATTTGGTTCAGCCGTTTTCAAGTTTTAGCGTTTCAATTAAATACCAAATCATTTTTATATATATAGTAGATAAGGATTTATTTCATGAAGATAACCATTTATTTTTCTACTGTAAGGTCAGAACGCGTCGATTGGTACCTCTTTTAACTATTTTAGAGCAAATTTTAAGGTTACACCGTCTAGAAAATTACCGCTTTCGATTCCGATACTTAGAGTATCGAGTAGTATTATCGGGTTCGCGATTCTTTTTAACCGATATTTTAAATGAGTACCAGATCGATGCTTTTGATTCGATATCGTGTTCCTATTGCCAACTATTGCATTTATGTGGTCAGTGCATGTAAGATAAGAGTTGACAACAAATCCCAGGCTAGTAACCTTCGACACCAGTTTGAGAGCGTGCTCACCAATATACAGAGAGGGGGTTTCTGTAGGTTTAGGCTCTTCTTACAAATAGGTAACACATAACACTTGTTGACATTGAGGCTGAGGCCATTTTCAGAGGCCCAGGACTTAATGGAAGATAGATCCTGATTGAAATGGAATCCTAGGTTATTCACTTGATCAAAGGGACTGGACAATACAATTCGATGTCGGCCGTGTATGCATGAATACGAGCATGCTAACATAAAGAAAATACATCATTTACAAATATACTAAATAACAATGGCCCCAAAATAGATCCTTGGGGGACACCAGACAATATTGAACGCAGCGAAGACAAATTTAAGTCAACCTTGACACGTTGGGACCTGCCTGACAAATAAATCCTCATTAACTTCACAGCGGACGGACTAAAACCAAAATTATTGCACAATTTTAGGCAAAGCAGCCCATGCTCAACTGAGTCGAAAGCCTTAGAGAAATCTAGTAAGCATGGCCTCGTTATGTATCTCTTATCAAAATCAATTCTTACATAGTCCAATATTTTTATTATAGCTGTTGACCATCTATGTTTGACTCTAACTGGGACTGAAACTGGGATAATAAGTTAAATGCATTAATATGGTGGTAGATTTGCTCAGATATTAACGACTCGGCAACCTTCGACAAAGCGGGCAATATGCTGATAGGCCGAAAGTCACAAGGGCTGGCTGCAGACCTATTTTTAACAACAGGAGGGACAGTGGCAACTTTCCACGCATCAGGAAGCATGATGTGATTAAAATGTGATTTATTATATGCGTAAGGTTTGGTAAAACAAGTGGTAGTATAATTTTTATGAACTTAATTGGAATTCCATCCTCCCCAGTTGCATTTGACCGTATTTTGTAAACATATTTTTCAACATCAAGTTCAGACACTGCACTGAACTCAAACATTTGACTAACTGGCATTAAATAAGAACACGCACTCGACATAGCGATACGAGAACAAGTGGAGGGTACACCATTTACAAAAGCTTCATTCAAAGTATCAGGGCTGAGCGTACACGGAGACTTATCACTAATATGAACACGCAATGCTTTCAGATTACGCCACAGAACATTATTCGGTAGGGAGGGGCAGAGATTTTTGAGAAATAATTTCGTTTTTCTCGCCTGGCAATAGGATTTCGTGCTGCTTTAAATGCGCACCAATTCATATCCGTTCTTTCCCTTATCCAAGCCTTTGCCTCGCTTTTAATGGCCCCACGAACTTTGGTGTTAAACCACGGAGAGAACGAGGATTTATTCAATACCATCAATACATGAGCTCTAAGGGCCTGCAGAACCACTCTATTAAGAAAGGAGAGCTTTTCGTTTACTGAGCTGAAACCCCAACAAGTAGACCAGAGGCTATTGACAATTATATTGCGATAATCTAGAAAAGTGTAAGCATTAGTGGAGTTATTATTGCGGTCAAGTTTAATGTCAAATGAACAAAAAATCAGGTCATGGTCAGATATTAACGATATTTGGTCAAACTTTAATACGATCGCAGGGTCAGACACAATAAAATAGCTCCAGATCCGCTCTTACCAATGATTTTAGCTCGTTTGCTCCTAGCTGCGCTCCGTTCCATTGCCATGAACAAGTGTCAAATGCTTCTTATGCTTTACATGAAGCAAAAGTTGAAAGTTGGGAACTTTTTTTATCATAGCGCTAGTGCTGCTGGATTTGTCGATCCCCATGCAAATACACACATTCCACTTGGCTGTCAATGCATGCTTCTCCACCAAAAATTCATTGTGACGGGCTATAAGAATATCTGTTAACCCTCGTTGCTCGTATGAGTCGCTTTTGGGCAGCTATGTTCTATAGCCACATGAATAGCCGCTAAATATCCATATAAATTTTAGCGAAATCGGTTTATAACTACACCTACCTAAAAAAAATATTTCTAAAACTCTCTTTGGGAATTTCTAACATGACATCATTGTAAGTAAAAGTGTCATGGGGATGAAATTTTGCATTAAAAACATTTATAGTATTAGTGTGATGACAAATTTTGTAGATGGGCCCACCCACCTTGTGTGGCGTCAAATTTATATCAAATACACCGTGTTTCCATCAAAGGTACACTCTTAGAAATTTTCGTGTAATTTTGCATACAAAAAGGTAGGTTACTTTTTTCCTACCTTATTATGCGCAAAATCGCACACTGAAAAATTCAACAGATAAGCTGTTTAAATTTAAACAATAAAAGTGTAAAGCCTACACAAACAAACTTTAAATCTAAACACCAATCGAGTAATAAATTGTAATTTCGCATATAAGTTAAACAAAATTACAAATTCACTATGTAATTTTACTCCACTCAATTGTAATTTCGCGCACGAGATTTGAAATTACAATTTCTGTATGCAATTTTAATCCAAAATGCGTGTAAAATCGCATGATATGCTCACTTTTGCTGAAAAGTGCGTAAAATTTCGTTTAGAACTGTAAATTACACAGTTGTAGTGTAAATCTACGAAAGAAATGTAATTTTCAACTAAAAATTACATATATTTTGGTAGCATATTTACACGCAGTTTTTAGAGTGTAGAAAAACAATGAAAGCATACAGCTGAGCTGAGTATCTAATAGCATTGACAGACGGCAGCGATAATCCCGATTACCGCAACACTTAATTCGATTCAAATTTTACCCTGGCAGACGGCAAGTATTGCGGATTAACAAAACAGCTGAAGGAAGGTAGGCACAGCGGCGAATTCAAAAACTTCTTGTTTTATTTCCAAAGGTAGGGTAATGTCAAAATCAAAACGAAATCACATCATGGTCAATAGGAATGGGCGAGTCCCAAACGAATTCAGATTTCAACCAAGGCGAAATATTATTTTGACATTACACTACCAAATACAATAACAGATTACATTCGAAATTTCTGAATTCACTTATGCGCCTACCTTCCTAGATCTGCCTTGGGTTCTTCTTTTTCTTCCCTTTCATTCACAATAGACATTTTTCAACAGGGATGTCATTACAAAATGCTCTAATCCGCTAAAATTTTGAGGACTAACTCAAGAGCTATTCCGGATTACCTCCAGTTAATTCTCAAGTTAAGTCCGAATTAGCTAGATATTCCGGATTATCGCTGCCGTCTGTCAATACTATAACGAAACAAAATACTGAAGATGGCACATAGTCGAAACCGGTTTATAACCAAATCAAACTTGATAAGAGATGACGGATATTCGTTCCACAATACATCGCAATCCTACACTGTCGGAAAAGTAAAAAAAAAAAAAACAAAAAGAAATTGAGTATCTAATGTTTGATTCCACTCGAACTTAGGCTTTCTTACATGTTATCTATATAATAGAATATTCGGCTTTTATGTGATTGGTTACCTATTTCCATGTACATGGCTGGCACAAAATGCAAAAGAGTAATGCATTAATGTGGGATCGATCATATACTGTTTTTCCGCTCGGTCCAATAAATCCGATAAATAGCACAGGTGTCTGCAACAACCACGGACTCCATATCGTGCACAATACTCATCTAATACGAAAATCTGTCCTGGACTAAACCAGCCCTGTAATGTGAAAACCAAAATTATTTGAATGTTTTAGTTATGGTTATCATGCATGTTACTTTACATACCAATGATGCATAAGGGTCGTTCAAACGATACTCTAATGTGAGATTTTGTAGCACATTGAAGAGCATAGCATGATCGAATTCGCACGGATCTGCGCTTATATAATCTTCCATTCCGTGTTTTCTTGCTTTATCGGCATCTGCAATTATTAAAAAAATAGGTGATGACCGTTCAATCTTTTTTATTTGTTAAAAACATTAGGCTGTAAAAAAATTTCCTCCTTTTAGTTTTAATGATTGATTTGGATAGATTATGGGGCACTGATTACGAAAATAGTACCTATTAAAAAAAACCCCATAACGTGAGGTTTAAAATTTGTTTGGCTAAATTAACCTTCCTAGTTTTAATTCATATTATTTTTTAATCGTCTCTTATTAAACAAAAAACGTAGTGAATGGTTGAATTAGACATAAGCCATTTTTAAGTCATTTGCTCAAGACCTCACTTCTGGGAACTTAATGATTTTTATACAGAAATTAATTTAAATCGTTAGAGGAGGGTTAATAAGATAGATGATTTATACATTTATTTTGAACGACTTTCCGTTAACCCTTGGTTTGAAAATAAACCGGTACCTTTGTTGTTCTGACGAGTGCCTTGAACGTAACGTAGCCTTATTGTTTATTTTAGGTAGGTCCTCCTCAAAAGCTTTAATTTGATACCAATATCGCTCAGAAACTTTCCGGGGTCACTCGGTTCCACGTTTTGACCCATATCCCGACCCGGCCTAGGTATCGCAATGAAAATAACTCTGTGTTGAAGGCCCACTCAACACCATTAATTGATACCAATAATGCTCAAAGACTTTCTGGGTCACTCTGGGTCCATATTTGGACCTGTATTCTGGGAAGTTCCACAAGAATCTATTGTAAACATTTTATAAAGATCGGTTTATTTCTATTGATAGAAAACAGCTGTAGGTTGAAATGTCTTGTACATAAACTTTAATTCCTTAATTACAAGATTAATGACAAGATATAATCACTTCTATTTTATATACATATTATACCCGGTTGCGATCGGTGCTGCTGTTGTTAAGTTTGATAAAACGCATATCAATAATTTGAAATTATAAGTCAAACATTTGCGAATCCATATAAAAAACTGCTGTGTAAATCCATTAGACACAAACAAAAAATATATGCCAATTATCTATATATTAATACGCTAACATTAATTTTATCCGCGACTTTTTCTTCTACTGAGCCGATTTTAAAAGTTAGATCATCATTAGGAAGGGAATACCCGAGAATAGGTCCATTTTGATTTTCGTTAAAATCGGTTGGAAAATACGTGCACAATCGCCGTTGGAAAACTTCTGTGTAATTGTTGTTGTTGCAGCAAATTCCTATGTTATTATTGCAAAAAACTTTAGCGGGATTTACTCTCCCTAGCACGATTGCAAGATAGCACGTGTACACTAACATCTAGCCGACTTGTTTTCATTGGTGCATGGTGCAAAATGTGGAACAGGATACCAGAAAATATAAAATCACAACTAAATAGAAACAACTTCAGAAAGCTAATATACGAATATTTTAGTGACCCCATATGACTCTAGCTTCATAACTATAAATATATAATAATAATAATATAATACAATGGCGCTATTATAACTCTGACGAGTTTTATGGCCGAGCTTCTCTCCCAATTCGAGGTGTGCTCCTTTTTGTTTTTCCTACTAATTGGGTGGACCTACAGTTTTATGCCGGCTCCGAACGGCGAATGCATTTTTTGTGAGAAGCATTATCATGGCAGAAATACTCTCGGAGGGTATGCCACCCACTGCCGAAAGGTGACCGCTGCTCTTAAAAACCCCAATAATTGGATTTTTACTAATTAGAAAAATTGTTTTGGTGTTTTGCTCGGACCGTAGTTTGAACCCGAGACCTCTGGCATAGCAGGCGAGCACTCTACCCACTGCACCACAGCGGCCACAACTATAAATAAGCTGCTAATATCCTAATTTTTAATATCCTAATTTCTATTTTCCAACTTTCGCTATTTTCTACATCTGATTTACTATCTATGTCACTTCTTGATTTTAGCTGTTAAGTTCCATTATACTAGGTTGAGCTTGCATCATATGTTTTGTTATATCCCTCAAATAATGTTTTTTTTAAATATTAATAAGAATGTATCCCGTTCAGCATTGCCGTTTTAAATTCTTGAGATTACCCAAAAAAATATTCAAATTACCCATAATTGCCCAGAATTCCCCATACAAATTTTCTACTTACACTACCCGACAAAATTTCAAAAATTTTGATATCCTCGACATTTTATACATCCTGTATTTAACTTATTTTTTGCATAAAAACAAATCTTTTGTCCGCCATAATTCCGTCACTTTAACATCGATTTTATGTGGAATTGGAAAGGGTATTTCATCCTCTCAAAATGAAGTGAAATAACATTAAACTCAAGACGGTAATGGCGGAGATATTGACAGATTAGTAATCCTCCTTTTCTTCTTAGCACGAAAAGTGAAATTTTAAAATATATCGAAAACTGTTCTACTTTTGAACCATTTGATTACATATTTGGAATCAGCAGGAATACATAGGAATCAAATATCAAATGTCGAGGATATTTTTTTGTCGGGTAGTGTTATCAAGAGATTTCCAATAAACAAGTATTTTCAAATTTATTTTATTTTATAACGGTTTGTATTTTTAAATTCATGTGCACATATGTACTCGTATGTATACATATGTGTGGTTAAAAAAAGTTATAAAGAAACATAAAACAAGTAAGAGAGAAATGAAATATTAAATAGTCCGATTTTCTTTAATTAATAGGTACCAGTGAACTGCACAAGCAGATTGAATTTTCAAACAGATTGTTTTGTACAAGCAAGCAACGAAAACAAACAATCTAAGCTCTGCTTAGTTTGTTTAAAAGAATACAAGCTCTTGCTTTTTTGTTTAAAACAATGATGGCCATCCCATAGGCACGCGTGCCAATTTTTTCTCTTCTGCTTTCACACGTACACAAGATAAGCTTCACTGCTAACGCACACATATAAGCATTTTGTATGAACCAGTGATGCCGACACTACGGTTTTGTTGTGATCGTGGTCATTCGACGCGCTACTTTCAAGTAATCAGGTTGCTGCGAAAAATGTTTAACGTAAATTGGGAAAAAGATTTCTTAGTAATTAGCAATAGGGAAAAGGGGGAAAAATGTTTGGTGTGTCATAGTGATATCGAACAGGCGACCAAATTTTTTGTCGGACGCTATTATAGCACAATTCATGCCAGGGATTATGATGGCGAAATATGGAGAGAGAAAGCTTGGTTTTGCGATTAAAAGGAGCGTTGAAAGCAGAACTTCCCAATACGATTTATAAACCAAGTTGGAGCAAACAAGTTAAAACAGCCTCTTACATGATTGCCTTAGCTCTTGCGAATATTCGATTATCGCTTAAGCGAAATATTTTTCCATTTTATTATTATTTTTTTTATTCTTACTTAAGTTAATTATCTGAGTTCCCGAATATTGAGTTAATGAGATATGTGTACATAGTACATACCGAGCCGAATTTTCGAGTATATCCTTAGCGATGATTTTATTAATTTTTTTTATAATCACGGAAACCAAAACCATATATGTATACAATTTATATAAAATAGTAAGAAAAGGATGAATAAACTTTTTCACTACTTATTATTTAATTTTAAATCATATTTTAATAGATATGTGTGTTAAGCCGTTTAGCATTACGGTCAAAAAATTTACTTATCGCACTATTTGCATTATAAATAGTCCCTTCTACTTAAAATTCCCTTTTCCGCATAAATTGGAAATGTTGGCAACATTGTTTTGACGAGACGCGTGAGCGACTTATTCTCCTCTTTCTCTCATCGCTTCATAAAATAGAAATGTTTGAATGTGATAGTTTTGGCCATCTATGGTTTAAAAGCAAACCAAGCTAGCGGTTGCTTGAAAAAAAAATTCAATCATTTTCAAGCAAATTTCAATCAAAAGCAAGCAGGCTGGAGGAGATTTTCAATCAGCGTTCATTTCGCTTTTTCAAAAGCAGATTTTTAAGAAGATCTTTCAATCATTGGATGTGAAGGTATAGGCGCACAGAAATGAAGATGAACTCAATTCTACCAGTATTTTTCTGCAGATAATTGTAAGAGAATGAAGGACAAAACCTTTTGTACATATTTAAGCATGCATATACCCTGCAAAATTTCCTGGTTGTTGACAAATCAGGTCTAAAAAAGGAGTATGCTGGCAGTACTGATTCTGCTATGCACTCACTCTGTCTACTGCTAACTTTCTAATACATGACATCAACAAAAGAAAATCAGCCTTATTTTAAGCCTTATGCCAAACAAATTTGCTACCTTTATAATTTTCTGGCCTTATTTCGGAAGCCTTTAAATGTGCTGTTTAATTCTTAAATAAGGCTAAAATAGTTTGGTGGGTATGTCCGCAAATTTTGCGACCAGCAGTTTTTATATGTAAATAGTCTTGTCGTCGAAATGTTCAACATTCGACCCAAAAAAAAAAGAAAATTTGTATGTATGCACATACCACATGTATGTATATACATTAGATGCGTTTCTCAGATCTTCTCTCCGGCCACAGAATATGAAAATACGATGTTGTAGGATAACTAGGCTGATTTTTATTTTTTTTTAGAAAGAAAACTGAGTGGGCTACTCCAAAAACAGCGATTTTTTTAAAAATTCAATGATAGGTTTAGATTGATATATGAAAAAAACACAGAATTAAAAATAAAAAAACAAAAGATATATATTCTCATGTAAAATTAACGGCATAATCGAATGGTGTACTCAGTTTTTTAGTGCGAGCCATATGGAAGGTACCAAGGTCGCCTAAAATGGAATTTTATTTTTTTTAGTCACGGATTTTCAAGTTTGGACCCTGGCATTTTCAAGATAGTTTAAATTTCTTTTTAATTAAAATATATAGGAATCTGCGCAAATTAACGCAGTTTTCAGAAAAGTTTATTTGATCGAAATCGAGCTTTTTTATCCAAGCTACTTTGGTTTAAATGAAACATTCCAAAATCACTTTCATATTAAAAAACATTTTTTATTGTTGCAAGTACAAAATTCGAAAATTTATTATTTACATATGTAAAAAAAAATGTTGTAAAACAATTCGATTAAGCCATTAATTTTACATGAGAATATATATCTTTTGTTTTTTTATTTTTAATTCTGTGGTTTTTTTCATATATGAATCTAAACCTATCATGGAATTTAAAAAAAAAATCGCTGTTTTTGGAGTAGCCCACTCAGTTTTCTTTCATAAAAAAAAATAAAACTCAGCTTAGTTATTCTACAAAATCCTACTTTCATATTCTGTGGCCGGAGGGGTATGTTAGATCAAAAAAACGCATCTAATATACATTCTGTTTTCTATACGCATCAGTATTTTATCCTTCCCTGCAAAAAAATGTGCGATTAATACCGAAAGATATTTGTCCCGGATTGATCTCTTTCGAGAACAATCGGTCCACAATTAGTCCCCGATTGTTCCCGTACGGGTATAAATGTAGACTAATTGTAGACCAATTGTTCCCTAACGGGTACCAATGTAGATTAATCACTAACATACCGAACGGGTATAAATGTAGATTAATCGCTTTCATGCCGAACGTGTACAAATCTAGATTCCTTAAATGTAGAAATTTTACAAAAATATGCAATGTATTTAAAAAATTGTAGAACAACCGGTAAAACGAATTGAACACCCTTTCTTTTAATAACAATGATGAATAATAATTTTAACAAAATGTTGCCTAAAATATTCTATGAAAAAATCCTTTACATTACGCTCATATAATGCATACTCAAAACTTACAATTTTTTTTATTTATTTATTGAGATTTTTTCTTCAAAAGTAAAACATTATATAATCTTTATTTATATATGTATGCATGAACATTTACAATTTTTTAAAGATTGTTATTAAAAATTGCCTTGGCGAACAACTTGGAGAAATCTACATTTGTACCCGTTCGTGCTGGAAGCGATTGATCTACATTTGTACCCGTTGGGGATGAGAGCGATTAATCTACATTTGTACCCGTTCGGGATGAAAGCGATTGATCTACATTTGTACCCGTTCGGTATGTTAGTGATTAATCTACATTGGTACCCGTTCGGGTATACAAGTTGAACAATTAGTCTCTTCATAGGACATGCTATAGGGTCTGAAACTATGCTATGCTGTAGGGTCTGAAACGCTTGACACTAACAATTGCGGCGAGGCATTCCAGCTCGGTGACTGTATAATTGCGTTGAGCATTATTTAATTTTTTTGAAACGAAAGCTATTGGATGCTCTGCACCATTATCATCGACCTGGAATAACACGCCTCCTACTCCTATTTTGGAAGCATCACATTGTATGACAAATTCTCTGGAAAAATCAGGTTGAGCTAAGACTGGAGCGGAACTCAGAGCTACTTCAAGTTTTTCGAAGGCCTCTATTGCTTCTGAAGTGAGTTTGAAAGGACCAGGTGACTTACGTAAACAATCTGTCAAAGGGCCTGCTAAATCAGCGAAATTGCTAATAAATGCCCTGTACCAATTTGCCATACCCACGAACCTGCGAACCTGTCCAGGAGATTTGGGAATGGGGAAATTTTGCATTGCCTCAATTTTCTCTGGATTTACTTTCAAACACCCACTGCCTATAACATACCCTAAGTATCGAATCTCTCTCTGGCAAAATTTACTTTTTCTCACGTTGATTGTAAGGCCTGCACTTTTCAAGCACCTCGCAACATCTGCTAAAAGTTTGATGTGGTCGTCAAAATCCGCACTACATACCAACAGGTCGTCCAAATAAACAAAAACATGTTCTCGCATATACGAGGGAATTGCTTTGTCCATGAGTCGACTCATTGTTTGCGGCGCGTTACACAGCCCAAAGGGCATAACTTTGTACAAGGGTTTACCTGGCACCGCAAACGCTGTCTTCTCTTTTGATGACTCAGTTAGTTTAATTTGGAAGAACGCGTCTTTTAAGTCGATACCACTAATAAAGTATCTTTTAACGACTCAATAACCCTTCCTAGAATCAATGCAGAGCCTAACCTTACCAGGTTTCCGTACTAACACAACTGGGCTACACCATGGCGAATTCGACTCTTCGATGACTCCCATTTTCAATAATCTATCAATTTCGCTGTAGGCTTCAGCCTGCCTTGGTGGCGAAAGAGGAAAATGTTTGCTTTTAATTGGGACTGCGTCACCCGTGTCAATGTCGTGCTCCACCAGCTGTGTTTGCCCTAGGCCTAATTTTTCAAACGACGGAAACATATCAATAACTTTTTGCAAATCGTACCTCTGGGATGTAGTCAAATCATGAAAATTGGGACCTTCTTCTCTATCTTCCTTTGCTTCTAGACAAGATACACTTGGAAATATTTCGGGAGCTAAAGCAAATGCTTTCCAAAAATCTACCCCGAAATAGGCTTCCTGGAGAAGCGAAGGAACAAGGTAAAAAGATATAGATTTTGTTGTATTTTTAAAAGTGACAGGCAATGAACTGCAACCTATTATCTTCCGTTTGTCGCCGCCTGCCGTATATATGCATTCGTTCATTTCCTTATAGTTGAGATTGTTTTCTTCTAAAAATTTCATACAGTCCTTACCCAGAATAGAGACATTGGCTCCTGAATCCAATAATCCCATTAGTGATCCATTTCCTATCCTGACCCTAATCATTGGTCTTTCGTCGTCTGTAAGGACGAGTGTGGTGCTTTCCAAAAGCTTGCGCACCTGGACACGTTTGCTAAATCTCTTCCTACACTGCAAAATTTTTTCGGGTGGATATGGTTGGGAATCATTCGTGAAAATATTCGACCTAACCAATTGATAATTTTGTTCTCTTTCTTCTAAACTGGGTCGGAAAATGGTCTGACAACTAACATTTCTAACTGAAGCTTTCAAAATACGAATTGGTGGAGAATTGGTTTGTGACGAAGTCGGCTATCTGAATCTGAACTATTTGAGTTATCCGTACTATCAGGGAAAGTTACTATTGGTGTTGATTGACTACTTGCGGAACTGGCCGAAAGTGGACTAGGCTCAGTACTTGCGACGATTGGCTGGATATTGACTGAAGTGGGGGCTATAGTCCCGAACGAGTTTCCCCCTCTCTGTTCTCGCTCGGATAGCGGTTTCCCTGACCACGGTTGTCGTTGGGACACTTCGGAGTCAACACTCCTCTCTGACCGCATTTGAAACAAAACTGAGATTTGATGGGCTCCTCACATATAATATAAGAATGGCCCATTGCCTGGCAATTCCAACATTTAATCCCTGAATAGTCTGGCTTACCCATACGACGATAATTCAACGCTTCTAACTGCGGATCTACTATATAATCTTCGTTTTCAACCCTACATTCCGGAGCTATGGCACGTGCTTCGTTTACGCTTGGCCTATGGTAATTTGAGACTAAGCTTCTGCTCTCTTTCAATACTTGCTCACCTCTTCGAGCCACATCGCGAAGGTCGTGCAAACTTCTTACATTCGCGTTAAACAGCATTAACTTCAAATTACCATTGACGTTGCGTTTGATAATATCTATTAACAAGGCCTCAGACATGGGCTCTCTAAGTCTCGCGTTTAATGCCAGAATGCCCGTGTGGAAAACGTCATATGTCTCATTTGGTTTTTGTTTGCGCACTGATATTTCCATCATCAGCTCATGGTCCGTCTTCAGGGTGCCGAATTCCCGTTTTAAGGAGTAACTCAAAAATGGGTAAGTTGCATTAGAATTTTGTTTGGTAAATAAACAATACCATTCTTCGGCACGGCCTGACAAGAAAAGGTGAAAACTGGCCATAAGCTGATCTTCCGTACACTGCGTGCGCTCACGCAAGGTGTCCAATTTAAACAAAAAATCTGAAACACTACCAGTACCGTCATAGGAAATCTTCCAGTCTTGTGGTTTCACAACCGTATTACTTGAATTGCTAACGAAAGTCTGCGCTCGGTTCGGCTGCTGTCTAGCATCTTCCCTAGTATCACGTCTAGCATCACTCCTAACAAAATCCGCCGCCGTTCGAGAGGCTGCAGCTGCAGCATTCAGGGCATTCACATTTTCCCTAATAGCTCTCATCTCATGGCGCAGCTCTTCTTGTGACGTTTGGAATAATTGGTGTAGAACGTGTACCCACGAATTCAAAGGAGACACTTCGGGGTGGGTCTCTTGGTTGGAAGCCCTATCATTGTAAACGTTTGGTTGTAATCGAACTTGTGGTAAAGCGCTAGCCTCGTCTACAGTATTTGTCGTGCATTGCTCAGGCGGATCCGGCATATTCCACTGTCTAGATCGAGGATATTTGCACTAGCCGGTCTATCATATTTTCCCGAAGGGTCATTATTTGGGACATCCCTGAATGGATCTACTGTTGTCCGGCTGACTATTGGGGAATGCTAAAGGTCGGCTCGCTGGGGGTTTCGGAGTTGCACCTCTACTTCCTCCACCTCTATAATAACCCCCGCTACCTCTGTTTTTAGAACCACTACCTCTAGTCGAACTCCTAGTTTGCATCCCTTCAGCCGACTGCTGACTATTCTGAGACATTTAAAAAAAAAATCGAACGTCTGAGCGCTTCAAAAAAAAGAAACAAGGCACGCTTGAACGGTTGTATGAAATCTAAAGCAATTAAGTGTTTGAATAAGTCACGTTTGGTGTCAAAGCTCAAATGCAATTATTTGTACAATTACCGAAATTTAGATCTTTATCTCGATTAAAAATTAGATCGCATCCAAAAGAAAATAACAAACTTTGGTTTTTGTGTTTGGTGAAACTTTCAGCAATTATTAATAATGATTATTTGCTATTTAAATCTCTATGCCGGTACAAAATTATGTCACATCCGAAAAAGTAATAAAACTTTAGTTGTCGCGTTTGGTGGAAAAATCAAGCAAATGTTTGTAACAATTATCTTCGATTGTAAAAATTATCTTAAGTTTTGCTAACAATATCGATTCAAAATGACTTCATTTCGCTTATCAAAAAAAAAAAATATTTGTATAAATAAACGTGTTCATATACGTATATATGTAAATGTAAAAAGACATATAAGGCAAAATATATATATATATATATATTCGTTATTCAATGGGAATGCTGACCTCCCATTATAAAAGGCACAGGTTACAGAAATAAAAAAAATATAAACCCCCTTGAAAAATAAAAACACAAAAAAAACAAGTAAGGAAGCCTAAGTTCGAGTGCAATCGAACATTAGATACTCAGCTGTATGCTTTCATTGTTTGTTTGCGTTTGTTCGATATAGGGTGTATTTTATATGAAACGAGTGCTGCATAAACAGGGCGCAGCCACGCCCATTTTCAAAATTTATATCAATCATCCAAATAAGCATACAAATATTATTGTTAGTGCAAAATTTCATCCCTCTATGACTTTTAGTTACAAAGACTTCACGTTACAAATTCCAAAAGGGTGTTCCAGAAATATCTTTGTTAAAAAGTAGGCGTGGTCATAAACCGATTTCAATACATTTTTGCGTGTCTATTAACACATGTTATAAAAGTGTATAAACCAAGTTTCGTCATAATATCTCAATTATTTGTCGAGTTAAAGGCTAAGAAATCTCATATATCCCTTTGTCTAAAAAGAGGCGGTGCCACGCCCATTTTCCAAACTTTTTTATTTTTTGTTTCCGGTCTATTGTAAAACTCATGTCACAAAATTTCAATGAATTATCTTTATATTTCACATAGATATCGCTTAAAATGGTTTTATTAGGTCACTTTATAATACACATATATAAAAGTGGGCGCGGTCGTCAACCGATTTTGGTAATTTTTCGTCCACACATTTGGCTAAGTAAATATATCACGCGTACCAGATTTCATCGATATATCTTTAACGGTTTCTGAGTTATGGCTTATTAAACTTTCAATATTCGCTCCTTAATAAGTGGGCGTGGCACCGCCCATTTTCCAAAATTTTTGTAGTTTTTGTTTTATGTCCATAGTTGGACTCCTGCCACAAAATCTCAGTGATTGATCTTTATATTTGACAGAGATATCGCTTAAAATGTTTTTATTAGGCCCCCTTATATTTCCTATATATAAAAGTGGGCGTGGCCGTCAACCGATTTTGATAATTTTTCGCCAAAACATTTGACTAAGTAATTATATTACGCGTACCGAATTTCATCGATATATCTTCAACGGTTTCTGAGTTATGACTCATAAAACTTTCAATGTCTGCCCCTTAATAAGTGGGCGTGGCACCGCCCATATTCCAAAATTTTTGTGTTTTTTGTTTTATGTCCATAGTTGGACTCATGCGACAAAATTTCAATGATAGATCTTTATATTTGACAGAGATATCGCTTAAAATGGTTTTATTAGGTCACTTTATAATACACATATATAAAAGTGGGCGTGGCCGTAAACCGATTTTGATAATTTTTCGTCAAAACATTTGTCTATGTAAGCAAATTACGCGTACCAAATTTCATCGATATATCTTCAACGGTTTCTGAGTTATGACATATAAAACTTTCAATGTTTGACCCTTAATAAGTGGGCGTGGCACCGCCCATTTTCCAAAACTTCATCAAATTTCTTCATAAGGGCCCGAGCTCAATACGTGGGTAAAATTTTAAAACTCTAGCTATATTAGTGGCTGAGATACCAAATTTCCGATTTTTTCTATATAGGAAAAGTGGGCGTGGTCATGGTCCGATTTCGCCCATTTTCAATACCAACCGTCCCAGTCTCGATACCAACTTGCGTTCCAAATTTCATCAAAATATCTCAATTTTTGCGCGAGTTAGAGTGTTTACAGACGGACGGACGGACGGACGGACGGACAGACGGACGGACGGACGGACGGACGGACGGACGGACGGACGGACGGACATGGCTCAATCGATTTCTCTTTTCACCCTGATCATTTTGATATATATAAGTCTATATCTATCTCGATTATTTCATTCTGTTACAATCCACCGTTATGTGATTAAAACTATAATACTCTGTGTACTAGTACAGCTGAGTATAATTAAGACGGTGTGTGCCAACTGGTCTCCAGCGCGCCAGCCGCAATGCAGGGTTGCTCGGAAGCTAAATCCCTGAGACAGGCTGGCTAACTAGAAGATAGTTAACAATAACATAAAAAAATTAAAATTTTGCGAAATACTAACCTATCTCCGCCGCAATGAAAGGAACAGCTAGAGGCTGCTTTCCCCAGACTTGCGGAGATAGACAATACATCCTTGGGTCTCCGCTCAGCCCATTGCCATGAAGTGGTGCTAAATTTTCCAAGGCACCCAACTCAGGCATGAGATGAACTGAGGCCTGCATCGCATAACAAAAGAAAAGGACAGAACAAAGAAATTCGCAAAATACCCTCCTAATCTCCGCCGCAATGAAAGGAGCAGCTAGAGGCTGCATTCCCCAGACTTGCGGAGATGAAAAGTACCAACTCAGGTCTCAGACCAACCCATCGCAATGAAAGTGGCGCTAAGTGCAAGCAACTCAGACGCGGGATGGCTGAGGCCTAAATTGCAAGAAAAAATCACAAAAACAAAAAAATAAAAGGACGAATTTTCCTTATGACCAACACCCTTGGCTCCGCCGCAATGGAAGGCACGGTTTAAAGCCGCTACCCCAGACTTGCGAAGAAAGATTGCTAGCTTAGGATCCAACTCAACTCATCGCAATGAAAGCGGTGTTTGAATTACCACCCCAGACGAGAGATGATCTGGGCCCCAAAAGAAAAAAAATCCGATACACAAAACTGTACAAAATACATATTCGGCAAAAGAAAGTTTATGAAAATAAATACTGAATCTAGCGGACATGCCCCTCGGACGACAGTGAAAACAAATTTAAATTACAAAAAAAAATACGTGCGTTCAACACTGCCTCTTCGGGTGAAATGCAAAAGAAAAAAAACAGACTAGGTGACGTAAAGTCTCGTGGAGCCTTGAGCCACTAACACCAATGACTCTCCAATCAGTCTGATCAATTCCATCATGCCGCCGCAACGCAGTGGCGGCTACGGAGGCTGCCAATCTGGGACTTGCGGAATGATCAATTCAATCAAACATCACTGACCGACCAGAAAACCACTGAAGCCAGCACCCCAGGACACCGCTTTGTGGCGCCCTATGCTACCAACAGCGATGACCTCCTTGGACAACCTGATCAGTCTCACCATCTCGCCGCAACGCAGTGGCGGCGCAGGGCCTGCCCATCTGGGACTTGCGAGATAGTAAGATGTCACTGGCTGACCAAAAAGCCATCGAGTCAGCACGTTGGGCGCCATCTGTTATGGTTGGCATTCGACCTCGATTACGATCTGTGCCTTGTGGCGCCCTATGCTACCAACAGCGATGACCTCCTTGGACAACCTGGTCAGCCCCACTATCTCGCCGCAACGCAGTGGCGGCGCAGGGCCTGCCCATCTGGGACTTGCGAGATAGTAAGACGTCACTGGCTGACCAAAAAGCCATCGAGTCAGCACGTTGGGCGCCATCTGTTATGGTTGCATTCGAAGATCGAGTGGAGCAGCAAGGCATGGCGGTCGGCATGATCTAGGGTTGCACTGTGGCTAGTCATTGTCGGCTGGGCGGGGTTCTTGCCTACATTGCTGTCCTGCGCCATAAACAGAAAAAATTCATATCATGCCTTTTCAAACCAAAACGAGTAAAATAACACTAAAACAACATCCGGTTTGGCCGGATGCCACGGACGGACCGTTGAAAAATTCAAATATTCAAAAGATAACCCGAAAAATCCAAATTCAAGAGGCCAGGCATCAGTTAAATTTAAATAAATGCAAACCGAGGGAAAATGTCGTTAAAATTTGAATATGAATTTTAAATGTACGTTAAAGTCAGACGGACGTTAGCAAAGCATTTGAACCAAAATTTAAATCGGACGGAAATACTGACATCAACGGAAAAGTTTGAAAATAGATAATCGGACGTTAAATTTAAATAATCGCGGACCGAAGAGAAAAGATTTAAAAATTTAAATTTGAATATACGTTGAAATCGATGTGTATTTAATTTGAATAAACACTGAAAAAAACTGTCAAAGTGAATTTGAATTTGAATATACATATATATCGCGAGAAAAAAAAAATCGTTAACTTTGAATTTAAATTTGAATCAACCGGAAGGACTGGTTATTGACAGGCATCTGAAAATACATAAAAGAAGCTGAAATTTAAAATATATGAACAACCAAAAAAAAGTTAAAGGCCGAACTCACAAGGGGGTGGCGTTGCTGATGTTGTTGCAGCGCCGGTGCGTTTCCGTCCCACCCTAATCCATAGTTACTGTCGCACCCGAATACCAGTAACCCCTTACCTGTGGTGCGCCGCTGGTGTTGTTGCAGCGCTGGTGCTTATCGACCCACCCTCATCCATGGTCACCAGTGCACCTATGTTTTGATGACCCCGTTATTATTATGCGCTGCTGATGTTGTTGCAGCGTCGGTGCTTATCGACCCACCCTCATCCATGGTCATCAGTGCACCCATGTTTTGATGACCCCGTTATTATTATGCGCTGCTGGTGTTGTTGCAGCGTCGGTGCTTATCGACCCACCCTCATCCATGGTCATCAGTGCACCCATGTTTTGATGACCCCGTATCTGAAAATCCCTATGCTTTTCAAATTAGGGTGGTCAACATTCCCATTTTAATTACAAAATTTTATTTGGAATTCATTTTCCCTTTTTCTTAAAGTCTAAGTTTTTATTCTTCTTTCATTATGTATTCAATATACCCTACGTTCAAATATTTATATACAAATTATGTAGATTAGGGCGCCCTTCCTTTTGTAAAGTGATATTACATTCAAGCATTAGGGTGATCCGTAGCCAACCCCAAATAAAAAACCATTATAACAAGCTTGCAAATAGGAGCGTTAAGCTTGAGAAATACCTGCGTAAACTAAGAAAAAAAAACAACAGGGCCAAAGAACAATTGTAGAGAAACCAAAACGGCACACCTTTATGTGATTGTTACTTGATACAACAAAAAAAAATTACTTGTAACAAGCGTGCTTGTGAATCAGCTTACGATTGAGCTTATAAAGTGTTATTGCAATAAGCTTACAACGGACAATTGTTCTCGAGTCCTATTACATTTCGCCTACCTCTTGTTCCGCTGGCAATCTACATAAATATGCACATATGTGCGTCAATTCTAATTAATGAAACAAAAAAAAATATGAAATATAGATACTAAATAATGTAAATAGCTCACGACCTAGGCGCCGGTGATTGGTGCTGCTGTTGTTCTGGTTGTTGGTTCTGTGGTGATTATTGTTGATGTTGTGGTGCCAGTTTGTTGTGGTTATTGTGGTGCCAATTTTTGCTCTTTGCCGGTGTTGCAGCGACAAAATTTTTCGCTGTTTGCTGGCGATGTTACGACAAAAAAAAATTTGCTGTTTGCTGTTTTTGTTGTAGCAACAAAATTTTTTTACTTTTTGTGGTGCGGATGCAGCGAAAATCTTACTGTTGCCGTTGTTGTTACAGTGAAATTCTTACTGTTGCCGTTGTTGTTGCAGCAACAAAATTTTCCGCTGTTTGTTGGTGATGTTGTTGCGACAAAAAAAAAGGTTGCTGTTTGCCATTGTTGTTGTAGCAACAAAATTTTTCAGTTTTTGCGGTGTTGATGCAGCGAAATTCTTACTGTTGCCGTTGTTGTTGCAGCAACAAAATTTTCCGCTGTTTGCTGGTGATGTTGTTGCGACAAAAAAAAAAGTTGCTGTTTGCCGTTGTTGTTGTAGCAACAAAATTTTTCACTTTTGCGGTGTTGATGCAGCGAAATTCTTACTGTTGCCGTTGCTGTTGCAGCAACAAAATTTTCCGCTGTTTGCTGGTGATGTTGTTGCGACAAAAAAAAAAAAGTTGCTGTTTGCCGTTGTTGTTGTAGTGGCAAAATTTTATCTTGACGGAGAAGCACGGATTCTACTTAACCCATTATATACAAATTTTTCAATTGTAGTAATTTTCTTATTTTGTTTTTTTTGTGTTTTATATGGACATGCTGGTATATCTGCCTTGCTAAGCACTTTAAGCACTTTATTCAAATCACTTTTCCTTCTTTCATAGATATGTACATTATTGTATGTAAGATTTATATTTGTTAACATTTACTGCTTTCAGAAATTTGTTTCAAAACGCATTTAAAATTCATTTACATTGTACTTAAAATTCGTTTGGATCATATTGATTTCTCTACCACCGAAAAGCGAAAAAACCCGTCTCGTTTTGACTCTACCACCCAACTGACTTCAAAAACTGCCTCCCCTGTACTAAAACTTCCCTGCTCAAGCGTGCCTTCCACCTTTTTATCCGTATTCATCTGGAAGAGTCCCGTTTCTTTTCGTATAGCCTGCAGTGGTGTAGTGACGTGTGCATAATAGTGGCGTGACTTTACGGTTACCCGAATGTCTATATCATGGTATGACGCTAGCAATGACGCAAGCGAGATGGAATGCGATTGCCATGTTACACAAAAAAAATTACCCAAAACTTTCGGAATAAAATGCCTCAATCATTTTTCCCATGAAACTATCTCAAAATAATCGATTATATTCGTGCCCTAGTAAATTTGCTACTGTAAAATTCTATTAGTGTACATTGGGAATATCAGTAAACATTGTTGTCTTACGCTCAAATTATAAAAATGGTAAGAGACAGGAAAATCTGATTAATGAAACAACAGTACAAATGTGTGGTAATTAATTATTTAATATTCTGCGAATAAAAAAAAAGTTTAAAGTTGTATAGGGCGAATAAGAACATTTTATAACATGTGCATTTGAAAGTACTAAGTATCCGAATAACCATGTGTTACGCATTTTCACAATAAGAAGTGTTCATGGCAACCCTGGAAGGACCAGTTTGTCCATCACGAATACATGTGCATATCCCGCCATTGGAACGATTGTCAAAGATTGCGGCCACCTGTCAAACATACAAGGTCGATGCGAGGGAGAATCGCTCTTCTTCTTCTTGGCATATGTCAACTTATTGTCTGTTGCTTTGATTTTACAATCTTTCATGCCTTGTTCGTAGAAGTAGAATGCTAAGCTCAAGGTTTATCCAAAGAAGGTTATATTAGTTACGTTTTGATGTGTGTGTTTTCTTAAAAAAAAAATGTCAACGTGAAAGAGGAGAGAAATTATTTTCAAAGTAAAAATTTTTTTCCAATCGGTTCTATCTGACGTTCGCACTTTTTTTGCACACATACCCAATTGCAATCAGCTTATCTGCCGCGAAATCCTTCTTTAAACAATCCTTGCTAAGTTGTGTGTTCACTTCTTTTTCCCTGCTTTTGACATTTGAAACAAGCCGCCTAACGTCAATCGCATATTCTGCCTCACATGCGACGACCTGTTTAGTTTGGCCACGCGTCAACCATTCTTCTTCACCATGTCAGCACGTCGGCCATTATTAATTGGAAGTTATTGGAAACTACTACGAAAGAAGCTACTGAAATAGTGGTGCTGCCACACAGACAAAATTGAGCAACCGAAATTAACCCGTTTATGATCGATATCAGGATTGATATTGATAGCGAACCATAACAGACCTGCTTCGCTTCGAAGACCTGACGAGGGAGCGAACAGGAAAAATGGTTTGCCTGTAAGGTTGTTGCGATAATGCTCAACTGTTAACTACGTGGGGCACGACTCACCCCCAGATAAGAGTCTCAAATTCTACCACAGCTAACCGGGCAACAGAGGCTCCATCAGGTGATATCAAAAAAAAACATATGCTATATGAACGTGTCCAATCTAGTAATGTATGTAAATCCGAGATTAATTGAAATTCAGGTATAATAAAAAAATTCATTTGGTAAAAAACCCAAAATCCGTAAGTCCGGTGTTGCGGTGGTTCTCTGTTGGCTTAGGCCAGAGAATCCTACCCCCCTAAGTGCCGATCTTGGTCGGTCTTAACAACCTGTCCCCCCCGGCTGATCCAACCCCGCACGCTGGACCCAGGACAGGCGGTCTTGAAAAAGACCCTTGGTCCGCTGGTTTCTCGCCCCCCGGAATGGGCTTTACAAAAAAAAGAAAATTATTTTGTTTCCTATTTTAAGGCTTCGCGGCCTTAGACATTTTTTTACAGGAGAACGCGTCTAAACTCCGAATACAATCACCCTATGAGCTGGTCTATGGTCCCTAAACTCGCGAAGCTTGAAAAAAAAAATCTTTTTCAGGAAAATCATCCATACTCCGTTTGAATAGACATTTTTGTATTGGAGAACTCGCCAAAACTCCATAAAACTAGACATTTTAATTTGGGAGAACTCGTCAAAACTCCGTATAAGCAGACCAATTGGAATATGGACTGCTAGATGGTCCACGGTTCCCGGTGGGAGCGCTTGTGATCCACCTATTATTATAATTGCTCGGGGAGGATACTGGGCGAATTGTCCCCGACCGCCAAGACGCCCAGCGGAGTCTTATTGAGGACGGATATCAGAAGCATGGAATCGTCCTATTAATCTCCCTGTTAAGTCTTCTAAGTCATACAGTGCATTGCCCACTTTTCCACGAACTCGACACTTAAGATATTTTGGCAGGAATTTCGCATAAACGCGTTTGAAGTTACTCAAGGCAAAATTTCTTCTAAATACTTCCTGACCTTCCCTATAATTTACAAGCCTAGAGCGCTTATTGTAAACCTGCTTGACTTTCTCATTGGCCTGTACTAAGTTTTTACGGATTTGCTCGTGTATTCCTGATAACCTGTCAGCTTTGCTCACTATCGGTACCCGATCTTCTTTGAGGCTATCCAATTTCTCTAATAACTTATACGCGGATGCGTGTTGGACCATATTCTGACCATATAATGCGAAGTACGGAGAGCACTGAATTGACGTATGAAAATCACTTTTCAGAACTGCTAAAATTTCGGGTATATGTTTGTCCCAGTCCGTATGATCCTGCTTATCTTTTAGGAAAATTCTTATCTTGGAAACTATCTCTCTATTCACGCGTTCGGACGCATTAGCTTGTGGGGAATACACTCCTGTTCTAATATGCGTCACACCATACTTCTCAAAGAACGCTTTCATTTCTTTTGAGATGAATTGCTTCCCATTATCGCTGTGGACATATTCTGGGACCCCTATGGCTGGAAAAATCTCTGTACCGAAGTAGTTCATTACATTGCTAGTTGTCGCTCTCTGCATTGTCTTCAGCCAAACATACTTTAAAAAATTGTCTAAAATAATAAAAAGAAACTGGTTCCTGCGATTGGATCTCGGGTAAGGTCCTAAGAAGTCGCAATATAAGCGTTGGAAAGGTCTCTCCGTAACAAAAGTACTTCCTATAGGTGGTCTTGACTGCTGATTCGTTGCTTTTACAGCCTTGCAAGTGTCACAATCCTTCACATAATCTCTAACGTCCCTAGCTTGTTGTGGCCAGAAGTATTTCCACCTAACTCGTTCCAATGTCTTTTGCCAACCTCTGTGATAACTCCTAACCGCGTCATGTGCCATTCGTATTGCTTCTTCCCTAAGTCCTTCGGGCAACCACAACCGCCATAACGAGTCTTCTTCACCCTCCACACCCTTCCGAAACTTAACCCTTTTAAAAATCAAACCGTCTCTGACACATAAATCCGGGAGAGCCTCACCATTTGCTGTGATTGTTCTGATGAGATCTAGATACTCATTGGCTCTAAATTCAGATGACGCGACAGAGCGTCTGGTATTACATTCAGAGCCCCCTTACGATGCTGCATTTCGAAATCATATCTCTGTAGTAGCAGTGACCATCTAGCGAACCTACCACTAAGGTCTTTTTGTGTCATCAACCATTTAAGGCTTGAGTGGTCCGTGATGATACGAAATGGCAGCCCTTCAACGTAGGGTCTGAAACGCTTGACACTAACAATTGCGGCGAGGCATTCCAGCTCGGTGACTGTATAATTGCGTTGAGCATTATTTAATTTTTTTGAAACGAAAGCTATTGGATGCTCTGCACCATTATCATCGACCTGGAATAACACGCCTCCTACTCCTATTTTGGAAGCATCACATTGTATGACAAATTCTCTGGAAAAATCAGGTTGAGCTAAGACTGGAGCGGAACTCAGAGCTACTTCAAGTTTTTCGAAGGCCTCTATTGCTTCTGAAGTGAGTTTGAAAGGACCAGGTGACTTACGTAAACAATCTGTCAAAGGGCCTGCTAAATCAGCGAAATTGCTAATAAATGCCCTGTACCAATTTGCCATACCCACGAACCTGCGAACCTGTCCAGGAGATTTGGGAATGGGGAAATTTTGCATTGCCTCAATTTTCTCTGGATTTACTTTCAAACACCCACTGCCTATAACATACCCTAAGTATCGAATCTCTCTCTGGCAAAATTTACTTTTTCTCACGTTGATTGTAAGGCCTGCACTTTTCAAGCACCTCGCAACATCTGCTAAAAGTTTGATGTGGTCGTCAAAATCCGCACTACATACCAACAGGTCGTCCAAATAAACAAAAACATGTTCTCGCATATACGAGGGAATTGCTTTGTCCATGAGTCGACTCATTGTTTGCGGCGCGTTACACAGCCCAAAGGGCATAACTTTGTACAAGGGTTTACCTGGCACCACAAACGCTGTCTTCTCTTTTGATGACTCAGTTAGTTTAATTTGGAAGAACGCGTCTTTTAAGTACATACCACTAATAAAGTATCTTTTAACGACTCAATAACCCTTCCTAGAATCAATGCAGAGCCTAACCTTACCAGGTTTCCGTACTAACACAACTGGGCTACACCATGGCGAATTCGACTCTTCGATGACTCCCATTTTCAATAATCTATCAATTTCGCTGTAGGCTTCAGCCTGCCTTGGTGGCGAAAGAGGAAAATGTTTGCTTTTAATTGGGACTGCGTCACCCGTGTCAATGTCGTGCTCCACCAGCTGTGTTTGCCCTAGGCCTAATTTTTCAAACGACGGAAACATATCAATAACTTTTTGCAAATCGTACCTCTGGGATGGAGTCAAATCATGAAAATTGGGACCTTCTTCTCTATCTTCCTTTGCTTCTAGACAAGATACACTTGGAAATATTTCGGGAGCTAAAGCAAATGCTTTCCAAAAATCTACCCCGAAATAGGCTTCCTGGAGAAGCGAAGGAACAAGGTAAAAAGATATAGATTTTGTTGTATTTTTAAAAGTGACAGGCAATGAACTGCAACCTATTATCTTCCGTTTGTCGCCGCCTGCCGTATATATGCATTCGTTCATTTCCTTATAGTTGAGATTGTTTTCTTCTAAAAATTTCATACAGTCCTTACCCAGAATAGAGACATTGGCTCCTGAATCCAATAATCCCATTAGTGATCCATTTCCTATCCTGACCCTAATCATTGGTCTTTCGTCGTCTGTAAGGACGAGTGTGGTGCTTTCCAAAAGCTTGCGCACCTGGACACGTTTGCTAAATCTCTTCCTACACTGCAAAATTTTTTCGGGTGGATATGGTTGGGAATCATTCGTGAAAATATTCGACCTAACCAATTGATAATTTTGTTCTCTTTCTTCTAAACTGGGTCGGAAAATGGTCTGACAACTAACATTTCTAACTGAAGCTTTCAAAATACGAATTGGTGGAGAATTGGTTTGTGACGAAGTCGGCTATCTGAATCTGAACTATTTGAGTTATCCGTACTATCAGGGAAAGTTACTATTGGTGTTGATTGACTACTTGCGGAACTGGCCGAAAGTGGACTAGGCTCAGTACTTGCGACGATTGGCTGGGTATTGACTGAAGTGGGGGCTATAGTCCCGAACGAGTTTCCCCCTCTCTGTTCTCGCTCGGATAGCGGTTTCCCTGACCACGGTTGTCGTTGGGACACTTCGGAGTCAACACTCCTCTCTGACCGCATTTGAAACAAAACTGAGATTTGATGGGCTCCTCACATATAATATAAGAATGGCCCATTGCCTGGCAATTCCAACATTTAATCCCTGAATAGTCTGGCTTACCCATACGACGATAATTCAACGCTTCTACCTGCGGATCTACTATATAATCTTCGTTTTCAACCCTACATTCCGGAGCTATGGCACGTGCTTCGTTTACGCTTGGCCTATGGTAATTTGAGACTAAGCTTCTGCTCTCTTTCAATACTTGCTCACCTCTTCGAGCCACATCGCGAAGGTCGTGCAAACTTCTTACATTCGCGTTAAACAGCATTAACTTCAAATTACCATTGACGTTGCGTTTGATAATATCTATTAACAAGGCCTCAGACATGGGCTCTCTAAGTCTCGCGTTTAATGCCAGAATGCCCGTGTGGAAAACGTCATATGTCTCATTTGGTTTTTGTTTGCGCACTGATATTTCCATCATCAGCTCATGGTCCGTCTTCAGGGTGCCGAATTCCCGTTTTAAGGAGTAACTCAAAAATGGGTAAGTTGCATTAGAATTTTGTTTGGTAAATAACCAATACCATTCTTCGGCACGGCCTGACAAGAAAAGGTGAAAACTGGCCATAAGCTGATCTTCCGTACACTGCGTGCGCTCACGCAAGGTGTCCAATTTAAACAAAAAATCTGAAACACTACCAGTACGTCATAGGAAATCTTCCAGTCTTGTGGTTTCACAACCGTATTACTTGGTGTGGGAATAATTGAATTGCTAACGAAAGTCTGCGCTCGGTTCGGCTGCTGTCTAGCATCTTCCCTAGTATCACGTCTAGCATCACTCCTAACAAAATCCGCCGCCGTTCGAGAGGCTGCAGCTGCAGCATTCAGGGCATTCACATTTTCCCTAATAGCTCTCATCTCATGGCGCAGCTCTTCTTGTGACGTTTGGAATAATTGGTGTAGAACGTGTACCCACGAATTCAAAGGAGACACTTCGGGGTGGGTCTCTTGGTTGGAAGCCCTATCATTGTAAACGTTTGGTTGTAATCGAACTTGTGGTAAAGCGCTAGCCTCGTCTACAGTATTTGTCGTGCATTGCTCAGGCGGATCCGGCATATTCCACTGTCTAGATCGAGGATATTTGCACTAGCCGGTCTATCATATTTTCCCGAAGGGTCATTATTTGGGACATCCCTGAATGGATCTACTGTTGTCCGGCTGACTATTGGGGAATGCTAAAGGTCGGCTCGCTGGGGGTTTCGGAGTTGCACCTCTACTTCCTCCACCTCTATAATAACCCCCGCTACCTCTGTTTTTAGAACCACTACCTCTAGTCGAACTCCTAGTTTGCATCCCTTCAGCCGACTGCTGACTATTCTGAGACATTTAAAAAAAAAATCGAACGTCTGAGCGCTTCAAAAAAAAGAAACAAGGCACGCTTGAACGGTTGTATGAAATCTAAAGCAATTAACTGTTTGAATAAGTCACGTTTGGTGTCAAAGCTCAAATGCAATTATTTGTACAATTACCGAAATTTAGATCTTTATCTCGATTAAAAATTAGATCGCATCCAAAAGAAAATAACAAACTTTGGTTTTTGTGTTTGGTGAAACTTTCAGCAATTATTAATAATGATTATTTGCTATTTAAATCTCTATGCCGGTACAAAATTATGTCACATCCGAAAAAGTAATAAAACTTTAGTTGTCGCGTTTGGTGGAAAAATCAAGCAAATATTTGTAACAATTATCTTCGATTGTAAAAATTATCTTAAGTTTTGCTAACAATATCGATTCAAAATGACTTCATTTCGCTTATCAAAAAAAAAATATTTGTATAAATAAACGTGTTCATATACGTATATATGTAAATGTAAAAAGACATATAAGGCAAAATATATATATATATATATATTCGTTATTCAATGGGAATGCTGACCTCCCATTATAAAAGGCACAGGTTACAGAAATAAAAAAAATATAAACCCCCTTGAAAAATAAAAACACAAAAAAAATTAAGACGGTGTGTGCCAACTGGTCTCCAGCGCGCCAGCCGCAATGCAGGGTTGCTCGGAAGCTAAATCCCTGAGACAGGCTGGCTAACTAGAAGATAGTTAACAATAACATAAAAAAATTAAAATTTTGCGAAATACTAACCTATCTCCGCCGCAATGAAAGGAACAGCTAGAGGCTGCTTTCCCCAGACTTGCGGAGATAGACAATACATCCTTGGGTCTCCGCTCAGCCCATTGCCATGAAGTGGTGCTAAATTTTCCAAGGCACCCAACTCAGGCATGAGATGAACTGAGGCCTGCATCGCATAACAAAAGAAAAGGACAGAACAAAGAAATTCGCAAAATACCCTCCTAATCTCCGCCGCAATGAAAGGAGCAGCTAGAGGCTGCATTCCCCAGACTTGCGGAGATGAAAAGTACCAACTCAGGTCTCAGACCAACCCATCGCAATGAAAGTGGCGCTAAGTGCAAGCAACTCAGACGCGGGATGGCTGAGGCCTAAATTGCAAGAAAAAATCACAAAAACAAAAAAATAAAAGGACGAAAAAAAAATACGTGCGTTCAACACTGCCTCTTCGGGTGAAATGCAAAAGAAAAAAAACAGACTAGGTGACGTAAAGTCTCGTGGAGCCTTGAGCCACTAACACCAATGACTCTCCAATCAGTCTGATCAATTCCATCATGCCGCCGCAACGCAGTGGCGGCTACGGAGGCTGCCAATCTGGGACTTGCGGAATGATCAATTCAATCAAACATCACTGACCGACCAGAAAACCACTGAAGCCAGCACCCCAGGAATCCGCTTTGTGGCGCCCTATGCTACCAACAGCGATTACCTCCTTGGACAACCTGATCAGTCTCACCATCTCGCCGCAACGCAGTGGCGGCGCAGGGCCTGCCCATCTGGGAATTGCGAGATAGTAAGACGTCACTGGCTGACCAAAAAGCCATCGAGTCAGCACGTTGGGCGCCATCTGTTATGGTTGGTATTCGACCTCGATTACGATCTGTGCCTTGTGGCGCCCTATGCTACCAACAGCGATGACCTCCTTGGACAACCTGATCAGCCCCACCATCTCGCCGCAACGCAGTGGCGGCGCAGGGCCTGCCCATCTGGGACTTGCGAGATAGTAAGACGTCACTGGCTGACCAAAAAGCCATCGAGTCAGCACGTTGGGCGCCATCTGTTATGGTTGCATTCGAAGATCGAGTGGAGCAGCAATGCATGGCGGTCGGCATGATCTAGGGTTGCACTGTGGCTAGTCATTGTCGGCTGGGCGGGGTTCTTGCCTACATTGCTGTCCTGCGCCATAAACAGAAAAAATTCATATCATGCCTTTTCAAACCAAAACGAGTAAAATAACACTAAAACAACATCCGGTTTGGCCGGATGCCACGGACGGACCGTTGAAAAATTCAAATATTCAAAAGATAACCCGAAAAATCCAAATTCAAGAGGCCAGGCATCAGTTAAATTTAAATAAATGCAAACCGAGGGAAAATGTCGTTAAAATTTGAATATGAATTTTAAATGTACGTTAAAGTCAGACGGACGTTAGCAAAGCATTTGAACCAAAATTTAAATCGGACGGAAATACTGACATCAACGGAAAAGTTTGAAAATAGATAATCGGACGTTAAATTTAAATAATCGCGGACCGAAGAGAAAAGATTTAAAAATTTAAATTTGAATATACGTTGAAATCGATGTGTATTTAATTTGAATAAACACTGAAAAAAACTGTCAAAGTGAATTTGAATTTGAATATACATATATATCGCGAGAAAAAAAAATCGTTAACTTTGAATTTAAATTTGAATCAACCGGAAGGACCGGTTATTGACAGGCATCTGAAAATACATAAAAGAAGCTGAAATTTAAAATATATGAACAACCAAAAAAAAGTTAAAGGCCGAACTCACAAGGGGGTGGCGTTGCTGATGTTGTTGCAGCGCCGGTGCGTTTCCGTCCCACCCTAATCCATAGTTACTGTCGCACCCGAATACCAGTAACCCCTTACCTGTGGTGCGCCGCTGGTGTTGTTGCAGCGCCGGTGCTTATCGACCCACCCTCATCCATGGTCACCAGTGCACCTATGTTTTGATGACCCCGTTATTATTATGCGCTGCTGGTGTTGTTGCAGCGTCGGTGCTTATCGACCCACCCTCATCCATGGTCATCAGTGCACCCATGTTTTGATGACCCCGTTATTATTATGCGCTGCTGGTGTTGTTGCAGCGTCGGTGCTTATCGACCCACCCTCATCCATGGTCATCAGTGCACCCATGTTTTGATGACCCCGTATCTGAAAATCCCTATGCTTTTCAAATTAGGGTGGTCAACATTCCCATTTTAATTACAAAATTTTATTTGGAATTCATTTTCCCTTTTTCTTAAAGTCTAAGTTTTTATTCTTCTTTCATTATGTATTCAATATACCCTACGTTCAAATATTTATATACAAATTATGTAGATTAGGGCGCCCTTCCTTTTGTAAAGTGATATTACATTCAAGCATTAGGGTGATCCGTAGCCAACCCCAAATAAAAAACCATTATAACAAGCTTGCAAATAGGAGCGTTAAACTTGAGAAATACCTGCGTAAACTAAGAAAAAAAAAAACAACAGGGCCAAAGAACAATTGTAGAGAAACCAAAACGGCACACCTTTATGTGATTGTTACTTGATACAACAAAAAAAAAAATTCTTGTAACAAGCGTGCTTGTGAATCAGCTTACGATTGAGCTTATAAAGTGTTATTGCAATAAGCTTACAACGGACAATTGTTCTCGAGTCCTGTTACATTTCGCCTACCTCTTGTTCCGCTGGCAATCTACATAAATATGCACATATGTGCGTCAATTCTAATTAATGAAACAAAAAAAAAATATGAAATATAGATACTAAATAATGTAAATAGCTCACGACCTAGGCGCCGGTGATTGGTGCTGCTGTTGTTCTGGTTGTTGGTGCTGTGGTGATTATTGTTGATGTTGTGGTGCCAGTTTGTTGTGGTTATTGTGGTGCTAATTTTTGCTCTTTGCCGGTGTTGCAGCGACAAAATTTTTCGCTGTTTGCTGGCGATGTTACGACAAAAAAAAATTTGCTGTTTGCCGTTGTTGGTGTAGCAACAAAATTTTTTTACTTTTTGTGGTGTGGATGCAGCGAAAATCTTACTGTTGCCGTTGTTGTTACAGTGAAATTCTTACTGAGGCTGCTTTCCCCAGACTTGCGGAGATAGACAATACATCCTTGGGTCTCCGCTCAGCCCATTGCCATGAAGTGGTGCTAAATTTTCCAAGGCACCCAACTCAGTCATGAGATGAACTGAGGCCTGCATCGCATAACAAAAGAAAAGGACAGAACAAAGAAATTCGCAAAATACCCTCCTAATCTCCGCCGCAATGAAAGGAGCAGCTAGAGGCTGCATTCCCCAGACTTGCGGAGATGAAAAGTACCAACTCAGGTCTCAGACCAACCCATCGCAATGAAAGTGGCGCTAAGTGCAAGCAACTCAGACGCGGGATGGCTGAGGCCTAAATTGCAAAAAAAAATCACAAAAACAAAAAAAAAAGGACGAATTTTCCTTATGACCAACACCCTTGGCTCCGCCGCAATGGAAGGCACGGTTTAAAGCCGCTACCCCAGACTTGCGAAGAAAGATTGCTAGCTTAGGATCCAACTCAACTCATCGCAATGAAAGCGGTGTTCGAATTACCACCCCAGACGAGAGATGATCTGGGCCCCAAAAGAAAAAAAATCCGATACACAAAACTGTACAAAATACATATTCGGCAAAAGAAAGTTTATAAAAATAAATACTGAATCTAGCGGACATGCCCCTCGGACGACAGTGAAAACAAATTTAAATTACAAAAAAAAATACGTGCGTTCAACACTGCCTCTTCGGGTGAAATGCAAAAGAAAAAAAACAGACTAGGTGACGTAAAGTCTCGTGGAGCCTTGAGCCACTAACACCAATGACTCTCCAATCAGTATGATCAATTCCATCATGCCGCCGCAACGCAGTGGCGGCTACGGAGGCTGCCAATCTGGGACTTGCGGAATGATCAATTCAATCAAACATCACTGACCGACCAGAAAACCACTGAAGCCAGCACCCCAGGACACCGCTTTGTGGCGCCCTATGCTACCAACAGCGATGACCTCCTTGGACAACCTGATCAGTCTCACCATCTCGCCGCAACGCAGTGGCGGCGCAGGGCCTGCCCATCTGGGACTTGCGAGATAGTAAGACGTCACTGGCTGACCAAAAAGCCATCGAGTCAGCACGTTGGGCGCCATCTGTTATGGTTGGCATTCGACCTCGATTACGATCTGTGCCTTGTGGCGCCCTATGCTACCAACAGCGATGACCTCCTTGGACAACCTGATCAGCCCCACCATCTCGCCGCAACGCAGTGGCGGCGCAGGGCCTGCCCATCTGGGACTTGCGAGATAGTAAGACGTCACTGGCTGACCAAAAAGCCATCGAGTCAGCACGTTGGGCGCCATCTGTTATGGTTGCATTCGAAGATCGAGTGGAGCAGCAATGCATGGCGGTCGGCATGATCTAGGGTTGCACTGTGGCTAGTCATTGTCGGCTGGGCGGGGTTCTTGCCTACATTGCTGTCCTGCGCCATAAACAGAAAAAATTCATATCATGCCTTTTCAAACCAAAACGAGTAAAATAACACTAAAACAACATCCGGTTTGGCCGGATGCCACGGACGGACCGTTGAAAAATTCAAATATTCAAAAGATAACCCGAAACATCCAAATTCAAGAGGCATCAGTTAAATTTAAATAAATGCAAACCGAGGGAAAATGTCGTTAAAATTTGAATATGAATTTTAAATGTACGTTAAAGTCAGACGGACGTTAGCAAAGCATTTGAACCAAAATTTAAATCGGACGGAAATACTGACATCAACGGAAAAGTTTGAAAATAGATAATCGGACGTTAAATTTAAATAATCGCGGACCGAAGAGAAAAGATTTAAAAATTTAAATTTGAATATACGTTGAAATCGATGTGTATTTAATTTGAATAAACACTGAAAAAAACTGTCAAAGTGAATTTGAATTTGAATATACATATATATCGCGAGAAAAAAAAAATCGTTAACTTTGAATTTAAATTTGAATCAACCGGAAGGACCGGTTATTGACAGGCATCTGAAAATACATAAAAGAAGCTGAAATTTAAAATATATGAACAACCAAAAAAAAGTTAAAGGCCGAACTCACAAGGGGGTGGCGTTGCTGATGTTGTTGCAGCGCCGGTGCGTTTCCGTCCCACCCTAATCCATAGTTACTGTCGCACCCGAATACCAGTAACCCCTTACCTGTGGTGCGCCGCTGGTGTTGTTGCAGCGCTGGTGCTTATCGACCCACCCTCATCCATGGTCACCAGTGCACCTATGTTTTGATGACCCCGTTATTATTATGCGCTGCTGGTGTTGTTGCAGCGTCGGTGCTTATCGACCCACCCTCATCCATGGTCATCAGTGCACCCATGTTTTGATGACCCCGTTATTATTATGCGCTGCTGGTGTTGTTGCAGCGTCGGTGCTTATCGACCCACCCTCATCCATGGTCATCAGTGCACCCATGTTTTGATGACCCCGTATCTGAAAATCCCTATGCTTTTCAAATTAGGGTGGTCAACATTCCCATTTTAATTACAAAATTTTATTTGGAATTCATTTTCCCTTTTTCTTAAAGTCTAAGTTTTTATTCTTCTTTCATTATGTATTCAATATACCCTACGTTCAAATATTTATATACAAATTATGTAGATTAGGGCGCCCTTCCTTTTGTAAAGTGATATTACATTCAAGCATTAGGGTGATCCGTAGCCAACCCCAAATAAAAAACCATTATAACAAGCTTGCAAATAGGAGCGTTAAGCTTGAGAAATACCTGCGTAAACTAAGAAAAAAAAAACAACAGGGCCAAAGAACAATTGTAGAGAAACCAAAACGGCACACCTTTATGTGATTGTTACTTGATACAACAAAAAAAAATTCTTGTAACAAGCGTGCTTGTGAATCAGCTTACGATTGAGCTTATAAAGTGTTATTGCAATAAGCTTACAACGGACAATTGTTCTCGAGTCCTATTACATTTCGCCTACCTCTTGTTCCGCTGGCAATCTACATAAATATGCACATATGTGCGTCAATTCTAATTAATGAAACAAAAAAAAATATGAAATATAGATACTAAATAATGTAAATAGCTCACGACCTAGGCGCCGGTGATTGGTGCTGCTGTTGTTCTGGTTGTTGGTGCTGTGGTGATTATTGTTGATGTTGTGGTGCCAGTTTGTTGTGGTTATTGTGGTGCCAATTTTTGCTCTTTGCCGGTGTTGCAGCGACAAAATTTTTCGCTGTTTGCTGGCGATGTTACGACAAAAAAAAATTTGCTGTTTGCCGTTGTTGTTGTAGCAACAAAATTTTTTTACTTTTTGTGGTGTGGATGCAGCGAAAATCTTACTGTTGCCGTTGTTGTTACAGTGAAATTCTTACTGTTGCCGTTGTTGTTGCAGCAACAAAATTTTCCGCTGTTTGCTGGTGATGTTGTTGCGACAAAAAAAAAGGTTGCTGTTTGCCATTGTTGTTGTAGCAACAAAATTTTTCAGTTTTTGCGGTGTTGATGCAGCGAAATTCTTACTGTTGCCTTTGTTGTTGCAGCAACAAAATTTTCCGCTGTTTGCTGGTGATGTTGTTGCGACAAAAAAAAAGTTGCTGTTTGCCGTTGTTGTTGTAGCAACAAAATTTTTCACTTTTGCGGTGTTGATGCAGCGAAATTCTTACTGTTGCCGTTGCTGTTGCAGCAACAAAATTTTCCGCTGTTTGCTGGTGATGTTGTTGCGACAAAAAAAAAGTTGCTGTTTGCCGTTGTTGTTGCAGCAGCAAAATTTTTCACTTTTTGCGGTGTTGATGCAGCGAAATTCTTACTGTTGCCGTTGTTGTTGCAGCAACAAAATTTTCCGCTGTTTGCTGGTGATGTTGTTGCGACAAAAAAAAAAAGTTGCTGTTTGCCGTTGTTGTTGTAGTGGCAAAATTTTATCTTGACGGAGAAGCACGGATTCTACTTAACCCATTATATACAAATTTTTCAATTGTAGTAATTTTCTTATTTTGTTTTTTTTGTGTTTTATATGGACATGCTGGTATATCTGCCTTGCTAAGCACTTTAAGCACTTTATTCAAATCACTTTTCCTTCTTTCATAGATATGTACATTATTGTATGTAAGATTTATATTTGTTAACATTTACTGCTTTCAGAAATTTGTTTCAAAACGCATTTAAAATTCATTTACATTGTACTTAAAATTCGTTTGGATCATATTGATTTCTCTACCACCGAAAAGCGAAAAAACCCGTCTCGTTTTGACTCTACCACCCAACTGACTTCAAAAACTGCCTCCCCTGTACTAAAACTTCCCTGTTCAAGCGTGCCTTCCACCTTTTTATCCGTATTCATCTGGAAGAGTCCCGTTTCTTTTCGTATAGCCTGCAGTGGTGTAGTGACGTGTGCATAATAGTGGCGTGACTTTACGGTTGCCCGAATGTCTATATCATGGTATGACGCTAGCAATGACGCAAGCGAGATGGAATGCGATTGCCATGTTACACAAAAAAAATTACCCAAAACTTTCGGAATAAAATTCCTCAATCATTTTTCCCATGAAACTATCTCAAAATAATCGATTATATTCGTGCCCTAGTAAATTTGCTACTGTAAAATTCTATTAGTGTACATTGGGAATATCAGTAAACATTGTTGTCTTACGCTCAAATTATAAAAATGGTAAGATACAGGAAAATCTGATTAATGAAACAACAGTACAAATGTGTGGTAATTAATTATTTAATGTTCTGCGAATAAAAAGAAAGTTTAAGGTTGTATAGGGCGAATAAGAACATTTTATAACATGTGCATTTGAAAGTACTAAGTATCCGAATAACCATATGTTACGCATTTTCACAATAAGAAGTGTTCATGGCAACCCTGGAAGAACCAGTTTGTCCATCACGAATACATGTGCATATCCCGCCATTGGAACGATTGTCAAAGATTGCGGCCACCTGTCAAACATACAAGGTCGATGAGAGGGAGAATCGCTCTTCTTCTTCTTGGCATATGTCAACTTATTGTCTGTTGCTTTGATTTTACAATCTTTCATGCCTTGTTCGTAGAAGTAGAATGCTAAGCTCAAGGTTTATCCAAAGAAGGTTATATTAGTTACGTTTTGATGTGTGTGTTTCCTTTAAAAAAAAATGTCAACGTGAAAGAGGAGAGAAATTATTGTCAAAGTAAAAATTTTTTTCCCAATCGGTTCTATCTGACGTTCGCACTTTTTTTGCACACATACCCAATTGCAATCAGCTTATCTGCCGCGAAATCCTTCTTTAAACAATCCTTGCTAAGTTGTGTGTTCACTTCTTTTTCCCTGCTTTTGACATTTGAAACAAGCCGCCTAACGCCAATCGCATATTCTGCCTCACATGCGACGACCTCTTTAGTTTGGCCACGCGTCAACCATTCTTCTTCACCATGTCAGCACGTCGGCCATTATTAATTGGAAGTTATTGGAAACTACTACGAAAGAGCTACTGAAATAGTGGTGCTGCCACACAGACAAAATTGAGCAACCGAAATTAACCCGTTTATGATCGATATCAGGATTGTTATCTAAGGTAATCTCGACAAAATTTCTAACGTTAGAGACTGTGTTTGTTGGGCGTTCATTTCGCTTTTTCAAAAGCAGATTTTTAAGAAGATCTTTCAATCATTAGATGTGAAGGAATAGGCGCACAGAAATGGAAGATTAACTCAAATCTGATCTACTATTTTTCTGCAGATAATTGTAAGAAAATAAAGGACAAAGCCTTTTGTACATATTTAAGCATACATATACCCTGCAAAAATGCTTGTTGTTGACAAATCAGGTCTAAAAAAGGAGTATGCTGGCAGCACTGCTTCTGCTATGCACTCACTCTGTATACTCCTAACTTTCTAATACATGACATCAACAAAAGAAAATCAGCCTTATTTTAAGCCTTACGCCATACAAATTTGCTATCCTTATAATTTTCTGGCCTTATTTCGTTATTGGTGGGTATATCCGCAAATTTTGCAACCCATACTTTTTATATGTAAATGGTCTTGTCGTCGAAACATTCAACAATCCACCCTTTTGTCTCCAAATAAAAGAAAATTTGTATGCATGCACATATGTACATATATGCATGAGTGTGTTTTTATGAGTTTTTATGAGCAAAGTGGAATGTCCGGCGAACGTAAATATACCTGAAAAAAATGCGATTTCTTCGGGACGTGTCCGGGATCAATCGCAAGGGAGCATGCGACTAATACAAGTTTACATCCCTTTATATGGAGCGAATTGATCGTATTTATTCGAGCATGTCCTTTGAAGAGACTAATTGTTTAATTTGTATACCCGAACAGGTACAAATGTAAATTAATCTCTTTCATCAAAAGTAGTAAGCCAAGGCTATTTTTTCTGAAAATGTCTAAAATTTATAAATTGTTATATAAGTATATTAGAAGAAAGTTTATTCAATTAGCCTTTATCGTGTAGTGAAATCTTTTCAAAAAATTAAGTATTTTCTGAAAATATTTTAAGTTTTGAGAATGCATTATGCGAGTGTAAAAGACATATGAAGAATTTTTCAAAGTTGTTAGCCAAGGCTGTGTCTTATAAAATTTCTTTAAAACTTATAAATGTTCATGCCTATTTAAATATTTTACAATAAGTTTTACTTTTGTAAAAAAATCTATTCAATAAATTAAATTTTTTTTTAAATAGTCAGTATTGAGTGTATAATTGTAATTGATTTTTCCCGTTCGGTATGAAAGGGATTAATTTACATTTATACCCGTTCGGGAAAAATCGAGGCCTAATTGCGGACTGATTCTACCCGAAAGAGATCAATCCGGGATAAATCTCTATCGGGATTAATCGCAAATTTTTTCCGGGATATGTATTTTTGTCTGTTACAAAAGTAGGTAGAATGCCATACATGTATATACATACATATGTATATTTTGGTTTTTTAACAAAGTAGGTATAGAATACAAAAAGGTTAGAATATTGACGCCTTTGCAAATAGAGGATAGGTAATTACACAAGGCCATTCATATGTACATATTTACATACAAAAATATTTTCCTTTCTTGACAAAACCCTGCAAAAAATGCGATTAATCCGGGACGTGTCCGGGATCAATCGCAAGGGAGCATGCGACTAATACAATTTTACATCCCTTTATATCATAGATGGCCAAAACTATCACATTCAAACATTTCTATTTTATGAAGCGAGAGAGAATGAGGAGAATAAGTCGCTCACGCGTCTCGTCAAAACAATGTTGCCAACATTTCCAATTTATGCGGAAAAGGAAATTTGAAGTAGAAGGGACTTTTTATAATGTCAATAGTGCGATAAGTAAATTTCTTCGACCGTAATGCTAAACGGCTTAACGTACATATCTATTAAAATATGATTTAAAAGTAAATAATACGTAGTGGAAAAGTTTATTCATCCTGTACTTACTATTTTATATAAATTTTATTATACATATATGGTTATGGTTTCCGTAATTATAAAAAAAATTAACAAAATCATCGCTAAGGATATACTCGAAAATACGACTCATACTCATACACATATCTCATTTTTCTCTCCACATTTAATACGCCATCATAATCCCTGGCATGAATTGTCCTATATTGGCGTCCGATAAAAAATTTGGTCGCCCGGGCGATATCACTATGACACACCAAACATTTTGTCCCCTTTTCCCCATTGCTAATTACTAAGAAATCTGTTTCCCAATTTAGGTTAAAAATTTTTCGCAGCAACCTGATTACTTGAAAGTAGGGCGTCTAATGAACACGATCACAACAAAACCGTAGTGTCGGCATCACTGGTTCATACAAAATGCTTATATGTGTGCGTTAGCAGTGAAGCTTAGCTTGTGTACGTGTGAAAGCACAAGAGAAAAAATTGGCACGCGTGCCTATGGGATGGCCATCTATGCTTTATATGGAGTGAATTGATCGCATTTGTTCGAGCATGTCCTATGAAGAGACTAATTGTTCAACTTGTATACCCGAACGGGTACCAATGTAGATTAATCACTAACATACCGAACGGGTACAAATGTAGATCAATCGCTTTCATCCCGAACGGGTACAAATGTAGATTAATCGCTCTCATCCCCAACGGGTACAAATGTAGATCAATCGCTTCCAGCACGAACGGGTACAAATGTAGATTTCTCCAAGTTGTTCGCCAAGGCAATTTTTAATAACAATCTTTAAAATATTGTAAATGTTCATGCATGCATATATAAATAAAGATTATATAATGTTTTACTTTTGAAAAAAAAAATCTCAATAAATAAATAAAAAAATTGTAATTTTTGAGTATGCATTATATGAGCGTAATGTAGAGGATTTTTTCATAGAATATTTTAGGCAACATTTTGTTAAAATTATTATTCATCATTGTTATTAAAAGAAAGGGTGTTCAATTCGTTTTACCGGTTGTTCTACAATTTTTTAAATACATTGCATATTTTTGTAAAATTTCTACATTTAAGGAATCTAGATTTGTACACGTTCGGGATGAAAGCGATTAATCTACATTTATACCCGTTCGGTATGTTAGTGAAAGAGATCAATCCAGGACAAATATCTTTCGGTATTAATCGCACATTTTTTTTGCAGGGAAGGATAAAATACTGATGCGTATAGAAAACAGAATGTATATTAGATGCGTTTTTAACACGCTTTTATTAGCTTCACCTGTATGTGTGTATGTATGTATGTATGTATGTATGTATGTATGTATGTATGTAACTTCATCCCATCCTAAAAGTTGCAACATTTAACTAAATTATTATATCTTTCAAACATTCACTTTTTTGTGTTCTCTCTATTATTTCTATTCTCCTCCGGATTCGAAACATGACATCAACAGCCCAACGGCATCATATAGTAGGACATTCAACATTATATTTTATGCTTCATTGCGGCTTTTATGTTACCTTTCTTCAAAATAGCCTCTATGAATTTCAATTCACTCCCGTATACAGGCCAATAAGTAACAAGCTTGCAGGGTACGGAAAAACTCACTCACGAACGCTCAAAAATACATTCTTCTCAAACCACAAACAAATGTTCAAAGAAAAACGTATAACCACTCAAATAGCGAGCGAACTAACGCACAACAGCCAGCGATCGCTCATAGCGATGGCGATAAACTCAATGCATAAATTCACTGAAAAATAAAGCTTGAAGCTTTCTGTTTTGGGTTTGTTGTATTTGCAATGAAACCAATCGCATGTACAATGTACATACATACATACGTATGCAGAGCAAGAACTGGTTTTGTGTTTTGTGTAACAAGCTTTCTGTTTTGTCGTTGTTGTGTTTGCAATAAAAACAATCGCATGTACATACATATGTATGCAAAGCAAGAACGGGTTTTGTTTGTAATTCATTTAATAGTAAGTTCTGAATCAACGAAAAGGAACACTAATTACATTTTTATACAATGTTTTGTAAACGTGAGGTGAAAAAAATTTCTCTAAAAATAAAAAAATAAAAAATAAAAATTAAAAAAAAAAAAAAATGCACCACTCGGGACTCGAACCTGAGCTCCTTGGTCCGTAGGCAGCATACCTCACCATTACGCTACAAATGTATTCGGAGCTTTATTGTCTAAATTCGAATTTATTCAATCAGGTTTCTTTTTTTTTTTGTTCTTTTCAAATGCTTCACCTCAACTTCTCTTCACTTTCTGATTGTGAAATATAACATAAAACATCCTTTAATGAAAAATTTCACTAAAAAGTCAAAAATAAATAATAGCTTAAAAAACTAAAAAGCAAGCTTTAATCTTAAAATCGCACTAAAAATTGAGAAATAATTTAATATAAAAACAAAACGATGAACGAAAATATAAGTACGTATTTAAGGAAAAGCATTAGGTGCTCAGTATGTCAAAAAAATTTAAAATCGGTATTTTTACTAAAACATATTTTTATTTTAAATTCTTTTGGAGATTTGTATGTACATGTATGTATGTACATATGTATACGTGTAAGTACATAAGAAATTCTAACCAGGACAGCGCTGTTTTGAAATAGGCGTGTTTTTTATTTCGCTCCGCTGTTGTCTTAATTATTTGTATCTTTTGTTCCATTTGGTATAGTAATAATTGACATCCAAGTGTACAATGGTGACAGTTTTCAATAATAATGATAATATATTGAGACAGTGACTCCTATACTTACATACATATATCATCTTGTTTATATGAATAAATAAATATTAGCTTGGCATATTAATCAAAATTTTCAACAAATATCATGCCGTGTGTGTGTGCCCGCAGAGTTGAACGGGACCAGCCGAAAGTGTCTTGTGCTCTTTGCAAAGAGTATTTTCACCTAAAGTGTGTGAATTTGCTGCCTGAAGACTTGGAATATCTCGTCACGAATAATAAATCTTTTTTCTGCAAACGCTGCATGGCCGAGCGCAGAAACTCTATTAGTGCTTCTTCATCATCTACAAGTGTTGTTGTTGGTATGAATGACAACAATTCGCAAAAGCCCAAAGTGTCTGAGTCAATTGTTATTGATAACTTGCCGAAAAATGCAATACCAATTGACGATCGTGTTGATGCTCAGCAAAATAACATACTCAACGCACTCAGCGAAATCGCTGCTCTTCGAAATGAGAACGCAATACTTGTCTCTTCAGTGAATACTCTGCTAGAAGACAGAAATATTCTATTTCAAAAGGTTGATGCTCTTCTAACTGAATCGAGTTTAATGAGAGAGCTACTTAAAAGTAATGATATCAAACTATCGTCTCTTAGTGTTGATGTAAAAAATGTTTGTGACATTCTACATTGCAATATATTTGGAAAAGTGGTTGATTGTGAGAATTTAAACACTAATAATGTGGGTGGAATTCCAAATATCGTCAGCAATCTCTCGCTAACTTCGTGCAACTCTGCGTTGGGAGGCAGTGCACTGATCGCTAAACCATCTGCAGCATCGCCGAATGTTGTTAAGGGAGGCACTGCAATGGTCGTCAACAACTCCTCTACAATGGCTACAGTATGTAGCACATCGATCGGCAAGTCGGCTCGACCACTGCAGCCTGCTGCCATGGGAGGCCGTGCAATGATCGCCAAACCAATTGAAGCATCGCTGCATATTGTTAAGGGAGGCAAAGCAATGGTCGTCAACAAATCAACTACATTAGCTACAGCAGGCAGCGCACCGATCGGTAAGTCGTCTGAACCTCTGCAGCCTGTTGCTATGGGAGGCGGTGCAATGGTTATCAACAACCCTAGTGGTTCTTTGCAAAGCAAAGATACAAATAGTCCCATGTGGAAAAAGGTTACTAAGAAGCAAAAGTCAACAACAACTGCTAATATGAATATTATTGGCTCAAATAGAAGCATGGAGTTAGGTGTAGCTCATAAAATGAAATGGTTACACCTTTCATATTTTAAGCCAACCGTTACTGTAGAACATATTACATCGTACATCTCCCGTCAAACATCCATCAATTCAAACTTGCTAGTCTGTCATCGATTGGTGAAAAAGGATGAGCGTGCAGACTCTTTAAAGCGCATTAGCTTCAAGCTAGGTATACCATCTGCGTTATATAATACTATACTCAATTCCGAGCTGTGGCCTGCTGATATCAATCTTCGCCCGTTTAAGTTTTTTCGAAAAGAGTGTATCGAAGCAGTAACGACATAAGCCCTTCGACGCAATCAGGACTAGAATCTAATTTTCCTCATAATAGATTAAACATTTATTTCCAAAATATGTCAGGTCTAAGAACAAAGTGTTCATCGATTTATATGCTTAGTGCTCACCTAGATTACGATATTTATGTTTTTGTAGAATCTTGGCTGAATGATAACTTTTTCAGTAGTGAAATTTTTGAAGCAAATCTCTTTGATGTGTTTCGCAAAGACAGGGACCCGATTAAAACAGGGTGCTCGCGAGGTGGCGGTGTACTAATAGCTGCTCGAAGGAGGTTAGGAGCTTTCTTGGTGACTCTTGCGAACTCTGACTCTCTTCTTGACCAGCTTTGTATTTGTGTTCGCGGCTCTGCCGGACCTCTGTATATATGTGCCTCATATATTCCACCTAATAGTCCAGATAATTTGTACTCTGCGCATGCTGACAATGTAGTATTCTTGATTTCTGAAATAGCGCTTGATAATCATGTTTGCGTCCTGGGTGATTTCAATCTAAGTAATGTGGATTGGAAAGTTAAGAGTGGTGCTACTTTCTTAATTCCCTCCAATGTAAAATCTTCAGCCGAGATTAATTTTATAGACAGCCTACTGAGTGCTGGTCTCATGCAAATCAATAACGTATTTAATAGACTAAATAGGATGGTGGATTTAATATTTATTAGCAATAATGTAAGCTTCACTGTGACTGAAAGTATCAGCCCTATCTCTCCAGTGACAATCCATCATGTCCCTCTAACTATTGAGTTAGAGTTTTATGAATTTAATTCTCGTTCGGATGACACTAGAACCCGTTTTAATTTTCATGCGTGTGATTACACTCTACTCAATAATGAATTGCTAAAGATTGAATGGGAGGATAATTTCAGTCATAGTGATGTTATTACTTGCTATCGCAACTTTAAATCATCCATCTACGATATTTGCGTTGAGCACATTCCGCTTCTCAAAAGTAAGGTATACAGGTTGCCCTGGTATAATAAGCGTTTAAAACATCTTAAAAACCTAAAAAATAAATTTTGTAAGCTATACAAATCCTCTAATGAATTAGTTCATCTGAGTAAGTTTCGTTACTATCTTAGTCAATTTAATTGTCTGAATAAGTTTTTATATCAAAACTATATATTGAATTGTGAGGCCAATATTTCTTTGAATTCCAGATCTTTCTGGCGTTTTATCGACTCCAAAAAGGCTCAGTCATCGGTTCCAGCTAATGTGTTCTTCGACGGTCGCACTGCAACTTCTGCCCAAGATTCGGCAAACCTATTTTTTGATTTCTTTGCGTCGAATTACACCAATGATTCGTGTGTTGATATATTAAATTCTTGTTCCGATAAAGATTCTATGTTAAATATTTCTTCTTTGCAAATCTCATCTGCTGATATCATCAAAGGTATAGATAATCTCAAACCGTCATACCAAACTGATGTCGATGGTCTATCAGCATTTTTACTAAAAAACTGTCTTTGTTTAGTTGAACCTCTTAAATTCATTTTCAATCTCTCCCTTTCTTCGGGTATATTTGTAGATGATTGGAAGCAGACGATCATTACTCCTGTATTCCAAACTGGAAACAAAAATGATGTGAAGAATTATAGGCCGATATCAAAGCTATCTTCGGTATCTAAATTGTTTGAAATAGTTGTGTATGGTAAACTATCTTTCTTAATGAAGAATCAGATCTCTTTAAACCAGCATGGTTTTGTATCCAATCGCTCTACAGTTACCAATCTGGCTCTCTTCACCGACTACTGAATGCTAGCCTTTCACAAAAAATCTCAAGTAGATACTATCTACACTGACTTCTCGAAGGCATTCGATAGAGTGTCCCATTTCATTCTTCTTCAAAAGTTAGAATCAATAGGCTTCCACTCTGTATTTCTGTCATGGGTCAAGTCTTATTTAATGGGTAGACAGTGTATGGTCGTGGTCGATAATGCTACCTCCCACTCTTTTATTGCATCTTCAGGTGTTCCCCAAGGAAGCGTTCTTGGGCCGCTTTTTTTCATAATTTTTATAAACGACATTGTTTCTTGCTTTAAGTATGCAAATTCTCTCTTATACGCTGATGACCTAAAAATTTTTGCAACGGTTACAAATTTAAATGAGGCAGATGCATTGCAGGCTGATCTAAATCGGGTTCATGATTGGTGCCGTAGAAATCGGATGCCGCTTAATGTAAGTAAATGTTATCATGTGACTTATGCCAGGCATAGAAATACCCTGCAAACCACATATCATATTGCTGGCTCCTTATTGCAATCTGTTTCTGAAATTAAGGACCTTGGTGTTGTTTTTGACACTACTTTGAATTTCAACAGTCACGTTGATTATATCATCTCCCGGTCATATGCGATGCTTGCATTCATTCGGCGTAATAGTTCGATGTTCAATAATCCGTATACACACAAAGCTTTGTATTCTGCATTTGTTCGCTCGAGATTAGAGTATGCTGCTTTTATTTGGAGGCCGTATAATAGAACTGCATCTAATCGCATTGAACGGGTGCAAAAAGTGTTTCTTCGTTTCGCCCTCCGACATTTAAATTTCTCTCTGCCTATGCCTTCCTATCACTCTCGTTGCCTTCTTATTAATCTGGATACTCTTGAAAGTAGAAGATCTTTTATATCTTGTTCTTTCATTATCAATATCATATCTGGCTCTATTGATTGCCCGTTGCTCTTGGAAAAAGTTCCGATTAATGTTCCCTCTAGGTCCTTACGCCATTCTGAATTTTTTAATATTGGCTTCTCAAGAACTAACTATGGCATCAATGCGCCCCTTAATCGAGCTTATGGTGAACTTAATGCGTTTTTAAATGCTTATGATGTTGACCTTATAAATCCCACCGGTAGCCTGTATAGTTTTCTGCGAATATTCTTCTCGCGCACATATCGCTAATATCTTATATCCTATTACTCATTTTTAATTTAGCTGTAAGATTATCTATTATTTCAATTGTATGTCTAGCCGGTAAGAGTATATTGTATTCGATGGCTGGAAAATAAACAAAATAAACAAAAATAAACAAACAAAAAATGTTAATAACACAAGTGGAAATTAGAGTACAGCGTTTGACACAATTCACGTAACTAGCGCGGTAGCTCAGCTGTAAGATGCTAGGCTTCCGATTCCAATGAAGCTGGTTCAAGTCCAGGTCGAGTCAGTTTTTTTGTTCCTTTTTATACTCAGCTGTACTAGTACACAGAGTATTATAGTTTTAATCACATAACGGTGGATTGTAACAGAATGAAATAATCGAGATAGATATAGACTTATATATATCAAAATGATCAGGGTGAAAAGAGAAATCGATTGAGCCATGTCCGTCCGTCCGTCCGTCCGTCCGTCCGTCCGTCCGTCCGTCCGTCTGTCCGTCCGTCCGTCCGTCCGTCCGTCTGTAAACACTCTAACTCGCGCAAAAATTGAGATATTTTGATGAAATTTGGAACGCAAGTTGGTATCGAGACTGGGACGGTTGGTATTGAAAATGGGCGAAATCGGACCATGACCACGCCCACTTTTCCTATATAGAAAAAATCGGAAATTTGGTATCTCAGCCACTAATATAGCTAGAGTTTTAAAATTTTACCCACGTATTGAGCTCGGGCCCTTATGAAGAAATTTGATGAAGTTTTGGAAAATGGGCGGTGCCACGCCCACTTATTAAGGGTCAAACATTGAAAGTTTTATATGTCATAACTCAGAAACCGTTGAAGATATATCGATGAAATTTGGTACGCGTAATTTGCTTACATAGACAAATGTTTTGACGAAAAATTATCAAAATCGGTTTACGGCCACGCCCACTTTTATATATGTGTATTATAAAGTGACCTAATAAAACCATTTTAAGCGATATCTCTGTCAAATATAAAGATCTATCATTGAAATTTTGTCGCATGAGTCCAACTATGGACATAAAACAAAAAACACAAAAATTTTGGAATATGGGCGGTGCCACGCCCACTTATTAAGGGGCAGACATTGAAAGTTTTATGAGTCATAACTCAGAAACCGTTGAAGATATATCGATGAAATTCGGTACGCGTAATATAATTACTTAGTCAAATGTTTTGGCGAAAAATTATCAAAATCGGTTGACGGCCACGCCCACTTTTATATATAGGAAATATAAGGGGGCCTAATAAAAACATTTTAAGCGATATCTCTGTCAAATATAAAGATCAATCACTGAGATTTTGTGGCAGGAGTCCAACTATGGACATAAAACAAAAACTACAAAAATTTTGGAAAATGGGCGGTGCCACGCCCACTTATTAAGGAGCGAATATTGAAAGTTTAATAAGCCATAACTCAGAAACCGTTAAAGATATATCGATGAAATCTGGTACGCGTGATATATTTACTTAGCCAAATGTGTGGACGAAAAATTACCAAAATCGGTTGACGACCGCGCCCACTTTTATATATGTGTATTATAAAGTGACCTAATAAAACCATTTTAAGCGATATCTATGTGAAATATAAAGATAATTCATTGAAATTTTGTGACATGAGTTTTACAATAGACCGGAAACAAAAAATAAAAAAGTTTGGAAAATGGGCGTGGCACCGCCTCTTTTTAGACAAAGGGATATATGAGATTTCTTAGCCTTTAACTCGACAAATAATTGAGATATTATGACGAAACTTGGTTTATACACTTTTATAACATGTGTTAATAGACACGCAAAAATGTATTGAAATCGGTTTATGACCACGCCTACTTTTTAACAAAGATATTTCTGGAACACCCTTTTGGAATTTGTAACGTGAAGTCTTTGTAACTAAAAGTCATAGAGGGATGAAATTTTGCACTAACAATAATATTTGTATGCTTATTTGGATGATTGATATAAATTTTGAAAATGGGCGTGGCTGCGCCCTGTTTATGCAGCACTCGTTTCATATAAAATACACCCTATATCGAACAAACGCAAACAAACAATGAAAGCATACAGCTGAGTATCTAATGTTCGATTGCACTCGAACTTAGGCTTCCTTACTTGTTTTTATTAAACAATTTTCTTTGTCATTTTTTATTAACCCTAATCACCGAATTTTGAAAAGTTACGTAAAACCGAAAGTGAGACTCTGAGGCTCACCTCTGGGGAAATTTTGAAACATATTATTTTGGTATTTGTTTTTTACTTTTATTTATGCAGTAATAAATACAGAAGCATTTTTATACATTCTTATAACAGTTTATGTCAATTTTTTAAGTATATAAAGACAAAAAAGTAATTTTATAAAATAGGGTATATTAATGAACTGCAATTTTCACACATTTTTGTAGTTGTTGCATGTTCATTACAAATGGTTTTATTACATCTGTTGTAAATTTGTTTTTGTGCACACAATGAGAAAAACTACGAATCAAATAATTATGAATAAATTTTTCATAAGATCGCCCCTAATATATATTTTCCGCGATCAAATTTAAAAGTTTTAAAATGCGACGTTCGTGGTGAAATTACTGACGCATATAAGCAGACGATCATTCGTTTCTCTATCTGAACGCATCTTTTCCGTTATTTAGAATCTCAGTAAACAGAAAATGAAAAGATTTTACTGGTTTTGAAATTGCTGACTTTACCGTTCTCCATAATTTTATGACATCATGATCTAAAGATCTATGGTGAAATACGACGAATTCACCAAAATCCGGGGGAAGTGTGGTGAGTTGACAATGTAAAAACCTCACTGGGTAAAGTCTGCAAACAACGGATTCAAAATTTAGTTGAATTCTAGAAATTTAAGCTTATTACGATAAAGATACTTAAGGTGAGTCTTTCAGGCTCACTTTCGGTTTTTCGTTACAATTTTATACGATTGCAAAAAAAATGGTTAAAATAAATAAATAGCCCAAGGATCAAAATTATTTCATAATTTATGAACACAAATGGAGGAATACCCAGAATTTTAGGCAAGAAACTTTTTTGGTTTAGGAATAATTCGCTTTTAAACTTTAAAGTGAGACTGAGAGGCTCACTTTAGAGGATTAGGGTTAAATAAAAGTGCCACCAGAATATCGGGGATTACATACTAGTTAATAATAATAAACATACTAGTTAATTATTAAAATAAAAACGATCAAACAACCAATATAAAAACCAATCGGATGAGCTTGCCGATAAACAAAATCTAGTAACAAGAACAAGCATCGTCTTTTCTATAAATAGAATTTGTACAAACAAAAACACACAACCACATGTATGTACATGCGATAGTTTTCATTGTAATATCCCTGCAAAAAAATGTGCGATTAATCCCGATATACATAGATTTGTCACTGATTAATCGCATTTTTTGTAGGGATGTATTTGCAAATTCGTTTCTCATATGATACATGAAACTTGTTACTTGTTGCTTTCGAGCGAATATAAATTGATGTAAGAAGTTAACTTCTATCACGTGTACTGTGCTACACGCGGGTTTTTTTTTTTTTACATATGTAAATAATAAATTTTCGAATTTTGTACTTGCAACAATAAAAAATGTTTTTTAATATGAAAGTGATTTTGGAATGTTTCATTTAAACCAAAGTAGCTTGGATAAAAAAAGCTCGATTTCGATCAAATAAACTTTTCTGAAAACTGCATTAATTTGCGCAGATTCCTATATATTTTAATTAAAAAGAAATTTAAACTATCTTGAAAATGCCAGGGTCCAAACTTGAAAATCCGTGACTAAAAAAAATAAAATTCCACTTTAGGCGACCTTGGTACCTTCCCTATGGCTCGCACTAAAAAACTGAGTACACCATTCGATTAAGCCGTTAATTTTACATGAGAATATATATCTTTTTTTTTTTTATTTTTAATTCTGTGTTTTTTTTCATATATGAATCTAAACCTATCATTGAATTTTTAAAAAAAATCGCTGTTTTTGGAGTAGCCCACTCAGTTTTCTTTCTAAAAAAAAATAAAAATCAGCCTAGTTATCCTACAACATCCTATTTTCATATTCTGGGGCCGGAGGGAAGATCTGAGAAACGCATCTAATGTATATACATACACTAGCAAATACCCGTCCCACTTCGCTGCGACAAATCACACTATGCCACTCCCTTCCCTATCGGTCTCCCCACCAGTCAGCATTTCCCGTTCCCCCTATCTCTTCCTCCTCTTATACTACTTTCTCTCTCTCTCTCCCCGTCTCACGTTCCTTATCAACAACTTTTCATGGCCATCCGGTGCACATATCGGTGTACATAATGATTACTAATATATTTTGGATAACTGACTGGAAAATTGGAATGGAATAAACTCTCTATTGAAGCTCTGATTGATACCTTTAATTTGATACCAACAATGCCCAAAAATATTTCGGATTCCATTTAGGCCCATGTTTCGTCATCAATCCCGAGAGCCGATGGAGGTATCCGTATAGTGTAAAATATATATGGATACCCTGATCAGCACCTTTAATTTGATACCAATATTACGAAAAAATATTTGGGGCCATCCGGGTCCACGTTTTGGTCCCTATCTGGAAAACCGACTGGAAAATTTGAATGGAATGAACTCCCTATTGAAGTTCTGATTGATACCTTTAATTTGATACCAATAATGGCCAAAAATATTTCGGGGGCTATTTAGGTCCATGTTTCGGCCTCAATCCCGGGAACCGATTGAGATATCCGTATAGTGTAAAATATATATGGATACCCTGATCAGCACCTTTAATTTGATACAAATATTACGAAAAAATATTTGGGGTCATCCGGGTCCACGTTTTGGTCTCTATCTAGAGAACCGACTGGAAAATTGAAATGGAATGAACTCCCTATTGAAGATCTGATTTATACCTTTAATTTGATACCAATATTGCGAAAATATTTGGGGCCATCCGGGTCCACATTTTGGTCTCTATTTGGAGCACCAACTGGAAAATTGGAATGGAATGAACTCCCTATTGAAGATCTGATTTATACCTTTAATTTGATACCAATATTGCGTAAAAATATTTGGGGCCATATGGGTCCACGTTTTGGTCCCTATCTGGAAAACCGACTGGAAAATTGGAATGGAATAAACTCTCTATTGAGGCTCTGATTCATACCTTTAATTTGATACCAATAATGCTCAAAAATATTTCGGCGGCTATTTAGGTCCATGTTTCGGCCTCGATCTCGGGAACCGATTGAAATATTCGTATAGTGCAAAGTATATATGGATACCCTGATCAGCACCTTTAATTTGATACCAATATTACGAAAAAATATTTGGGGCCATCCGGGTCCACGTTTTGGTCTCTATTTGGAGCACCAACTGGAAAATTGGAATGGAATGAACTCCCTATTGAAGTTCTGATTGATACCTTTAATTTGATACCAATAATGGCCAAAAATATTTCGGGGGCTATTTAGGTCCATGTTTCGGCCTCAATCCCGGGAACCGATTGAGATATCCGTATAGTGTAAAATATATATGGATACCCTGATCAGCACCTTTAATTTGATACAAATATTACGAAAAAATATTTGGGGTCATCCGGCTCCACGTTTTGGTCTCTATCTAGAGAACCGACTGGAAAATTGGAATGGAATGAACTCCCTATTGAAGCTCTGATTGATACCTTAAATTTGATACCAATAATGCAGGAAAATATTTCGGAGGAATCTGGGTCCATATTTTGGCCTATATCTCGGGAAGGGGTTGAGATACCAGACTTAAGTGTGGTCATAATTTCAATCTAATACCAGGTGATCATTGTGTAAAAATTTGAATGTGATCGGGCCGGTAGTTTCGGCGTCCATAGGGAACAAACATACAAACAAACAAACAAACTTTCATCCTTATATATATAGATATATATAGATGTGGTATGTGCATACATACAAATTTTCTTTTTTTTTTGGGTCGAATGTTGAACATTTCGACGACAAGACTATTTACATATAAAAACTGCTGGTCGCAAAATTTGCGGACATACCCACCAAACTATTTTAGCCTTATTTAAGAATTAAACAGCACATTTAAAGGCTTCCGAAATAAGGCCAGAAAATTATAAAGGTAGCAAATTTGTTTGGCATAAGGCTTAAAATAAGGCTTTCTTTATACAATTATTCGTTCTAATCCCGCCAACGACTCTACACAAACATCAGCCAACGTAAGTTTTGTTCACTACGTGAATATTAATATATGTATACCTATTTCCATACATATACTTTAAAACAATTCATACTATTTAATAAACCAATTGAATTATATATTTACAATACTAATTCTTATTGTGTTTATTTTTATTATTATTCCCGACCCTATTGCGGAATAAACATGGTCCTTACATATATTTTATGTATGTACATATTTTTCTTAACACAATTTTTTTTGCTCACTCGCCCAAAATTGCGTTATATGTACATACATAAAATATATGTAAACATTTATACATACTGTTGGGTGGCAATTGTGAAACTATTTATCGGTTCATTAAAAAACTTATTAAGTTTTTATTGGGTTTCACATACATATTGAACCTCCTTTTAGGTTATCTTCTTGTGTTTTTATTCATACATACAGACACAGGGTTGCAAATTTTCCCTGTTCATTTTCTAAATAAAAGTACACGGAGAAAAATAAGTACAATAATTAAAATACATAATTTTTATTATTCAAAAACCTTACGGGTCGGTGTGGTAATTCGTTTGGGCTTGGAAAGTGTAATCTTATTACAGTGGGACACATTAAATCTTCAATTAGATTTCTATCTGGGTCCGACAATAATACAAGTCTCCTCAATATCCCTTTGCTTTACGAGCATTCAAAATTTTACATTAAATCCTTTGCGGTTTCTGTCTGTGTTTATTGAAACAGGGAAAGAATTTCAACAATAAAAATACGTAATGGAATACTATACTAGGTTGACAGAGTCCATTACGGAATTTTATGAAGAGTACCTAAGTATTCCAGTTGAGGAGCATACAAAGTACACTCTTGCGATTCATAAAGAGGAACTAAAATCACGTTGGTCAACAACCAAGCAGGCACATGAATCTCTCTTAACTTCGCGAAAAACCTCTAAGGATGATTTATTAACCCTTAAAAAGGTTAAACAAAAGTTGTTTCGCAACATATGTGAAGTGTATGTCTGAAATTGCTGCTGAAGCAGAAAAATTAGCAACACCTGCTTCAGAAACGAAATCCAACGAGGACAGTCTTGAACACAATATTCGTTTGCCACCATGCGACATGGATGTGTTCAAGGGAGATTATGTATCATGGCCGTCCTTCCGGGACATGTTTACGGCCATATACATCCTCAATAAACGCCTTACTCCAGTGGAAAAATTATCTATTATATAAAAATAAGTCGCATTTTCCTCCCTGATGATTTAACTCCAGAACGGTTGGACTGAATTAAATGAAATTTTGCACGTAGTTTTCGACTGAGCCCGACATGGTTTATGGCCAAAAAAAGTATAAGAATCCGTTAAGGTTTTGGAGATATTCCACAAAATGTGGACCAGGGTAAGCCTATAACGGGTTCATACGATATGGGTATCAAATGAAAGGTGTTGACGAGTGCTTGAACATGGTGTAGTTATTGGTCCCATATAAGACCCCGTATTCGAGGTATTTCCTGAAATATGAACCAAGTGTGACCCCAAACGGCTTTTCTACAAAATGGGTATCAAATAAAAGGTGTTGGTGAGTATTTAAAAAAGAGGTGATTTTCAAGACCCTATGCGACCCTTTTTCCGAGATATCGACCAAACTGTGGACAAGGGGTGACCCTAGAAAGTCTGGAGGGATAGAATAGGCATAGGGATAGGGCTAGAGGTATGGATAGGGATAGGAATAGGGATAGGCATAGGCATAGGGACAGGGATAGGGATAGGGATAGGGTTAGGGATAGGGATAGGAATAGGGATAGGGATAGGGATAGGAATAGGGATAGGTATAGGGATAGGGGTAGGGATAGGGATAGGGATAGGGATAGGGATAGGGATAGGGATAGGGATAGGGATAGGAATAGGGATAGGGATAGGGATAGGGATAGGGATAGGGGTAGGGATAGGGATAGGGATAGGGAAAGGGATAGGGATAGGGATAGGGATAGGGATAGGGATAGGGATAGGGATAGGGATAGGGATAGGGATAGGGATAGGGATAGGGATAGGGATAGGGATAGGGATAGGGATAGGGATAGGGATAGGGATAGGGATAGGGATAGGGATAGGGATAGGGATAGGGATAGGGATAGGGATAGGGATAGGGATAGGGATAGGGATAGGGATAGGGATAGAGGTAGGGATAGGGATAGGGATATCGATAGGAATAGGGATAGAGATAGGGATAGAGATAGGGATAGGGGTAGGGATAGGGATAGGGATAGGGATAGGGATAGGGATAGGGATAGGGATAGGGATAGGGATAGGGATAGGGATAGGGATAGGGATAGGGATAGGGATAGGAATAGGAATAGGTATAGGGTTAGTGATAGGAATAGGAATAGGGATAGGGGTAGGCATAGTAATAGGAATAGCGATAGGGATAGGGATAGGGATAGGGATAGGGATAGGGATAGGGATAGGGATAGGGATAGGGATAGAGATGGAGATGGAGATGGAGATAGAGATAGAGATAGAGAAAGAGATAGAGATAGAGATAGAGATAGAGATAGAGATAGAGATAGAGATAGAGATAGGGATAGAGATAGAGATAGAGATAGAGATAGAGATAGAGATAGAGATAGAGATAGAGATAGAGATAGAGATAGAGATAGAGATAGATATAGAGATAGAGATAGAAATAGAGATAGAGATAGAGATAGAAATAGAGATAGACATAAACATAGACATAGAGATAGAGAAGGAGATAGAGATAGAGATAGAAATAGAAATAGAGATTGAGATAGAGATAGAGATAGAGATAGAGATAGAGATAGGGATAGATATAAGGATAGGGATAGGAATTAGGGATAGGGATTCGGCAACACGGTAATCTAGGACTTTTCCTTTAGTCTTTATAGGAATAAATTTTAGGCAGAACAACGTCTGGCGGGTCAGCTAGTTTTATCTAAATACAAAGACCACTGGGGAGGCAAAAGAAATAGTGAGAATGTGCCCACTCACGAATGAAGGTTTTTCGACAGCTTGGAAAAATTTAAGGGACCGGTACGAAAATAAACGCATCCTGGTCAATAAGCATTTACAACCGCTTTTCAATTTACCAACGGTTGAAATCGAAAGCGGGACCTCAATAAAAAATATACAGCGTGAAATCAATAATTGCATCTCAGCGCTTCAATGTCATCAAATTGACATTTCTAACTGGGATGCAATTATCACATACATATGCTCCACTAAGCTTCCCGATCACACTCTGTCTCTGTGGGAACAAACTAACGAAAACAAGACAGAGATTTCGAAATGGAAAGACATGGACAAATTTCTTACTCATAGATTTCAGACTTTGGAAACCGTCTCAAATCTGAAGCAAAGTCCTTCTTCCGAGGCCCCCAAACCGCGTATCGTATCAAGTATGAATAATACGCCAAACTCTCATAGAAATTCGTGTAAGATGTGCAACAGTAATGAGCACAAATTAAGACATTGCGAACTTTTCCGCAAATTGTCCACTGCAGACAAAATTACATACATCAAGAACAACAACTGTTGCTTGAATTGCCTTTCGGCTGGACACATAGTGTCACAGTGCACAAGCGCATACAACTGCCGCTCATGTCACTTAAGGCACAATACTTTGCTCCACCAGCAAGCAGTTCACTCAAACGGAACAGTTCGGAAATCTTCAGAAGATATACTCTCAACCAACAATAGGGTTTCATTCTTCAATATGATTAGGTACTCACATTCAGATCCTAAATTAAATAGAAAGAATCCCACTCATCATAGGAAGAAAAAAATGCCAATTCTAATGCGAAAATTGATGCTGGTTTCCCACAAATATCAAGAGTAAGAAAAATCAAGTACCGAACAGCGCAGCAAAACAACAACAAAAGGCAAACATAATTTCGAATTTTTACAGAACTGAAAACTGAAACTGTGTTTATCCGTGCTTCACTGTCGACTATACTGTTTGAAATTACACAGCACAAAGAAACAAAAAAAAAATATATATTTCGACTTTCAATATTTTCTAATCAAATGGATTTGAGTTTATTTCTTAATAGCCAAGCAAATCAAAGCACAAACAATTTAAGTTTTAACTTACTGTGTAGTACTTTTCCATTTACTAAGAAATATATGTACATACATACATACGTACATACATATTCATATGTAATTGAAAAGAAAGTTTTCTTAAAGCAACTCCACAACCTTTGATTAACAAACTTTATGATCAACAATTAATTCGGGCTCATTCTCGTGTGTATGTTGATGGGAAATCAGAGATACGCGTCGTTTCAAATTCTTAAAACATGTTGAACATTGAAATGGTCGCTCGGTTGTATGCACACCCATATACCGCTTCAGTTGCTCCGATGATGCATAACTGCGCTTGCAATGTGTGCATTCCTATGGCCGTTCGCCCGTATGACATCATTTATGTGCAATCAAATTGCGAAATTCCCGGCCGCCTATGTATGTCGCACGCATGCGGCTTCTCGCCGGTATGAATAAGCATATGTTTCTTATAGCCCGACTTCTGTGTCATTGATTTGCCACATATATCACATTGGAATGGCCGTTCGCCGCTATGCGATAACATATTTGTACGTAAAGATGATGCGATATGCTTTGCCACACAGCTCGCAGGTGTTAGGATTATTTGGATCATGAATGCTTAAATGACCTTCGTAGACATTGCGCGTTTTAAAGCAATCGCCACAAAGATTACACAAATATAGTGTATCAAGCACAGATACAGACACATATTCCATGTTTTCGACATTCTTTTTCATTTGTGCTGCATTCGCCAATTGGTTTAATTGATCCGTATCGTCGTCTTTCACCTCAATGGCTTCTTCTGTATTTACTTCGATGAGTTGTTCCTCGTCAACGGAATTTGCGCCCTCAATCTCGACGAACTGCTTTCGCAGCACTTCCTCCGTATCCAAAACTCATGGTATAAAAAATACAGGTATGTGCATTGACATTTTGACGCTGTCTTTTTGATTAAAAAGCAGATTTTTGAAGTTTGATCTTATGTCAGTTTTGGAGTATAGCGATGCCAGACTTTTATTTTTTGAATGCGTAGATTTTTGTTTGAAAGTTTGGGTATTTCAAAAATCAAAGGACAGAAAGAGAAAGGGCACTAGTGAGCAGATTTATGGAACTTCCGGTAGCTCCTCTTCGCTCACTCCACAAATCTTCATCCACTCTCCGCGAATAAAGGGTATCGTCGGAAATTGGAAAAATTTTATATCACCGCCTTTGCAGCCATATTTGGTATTATTGCACCGCGGAAATAAGCAACTCATATTGTTAAAATCTAGGGTACATATTTTTTTGTAATTGAATTGGACATATGTACATACATACATATATAGACTGAAATGCTCACTTGGTATGGTGGTGTACATACATATCGTCGTCTAAAGTGCAAAACCGCGTGACATTTTTGCCAAAAATGAGATTTCATCAAAAATACATTCCTGGCGTCCGTCCCCATCCATTCATGCAACAATTTTGAGATTCACACAACGCAATTCCAAATAATGACACAGTTTCAAACCCGCTTTTTTTAAGGAAATTTTTCGAACCAATACCGCGAATAATGGGTGTTATTGCTTTATAACTGTACTGTAATGTACTAAAGTTGATTATACTTTCATAAACATGAAATGGATTATAACTTTGCTTTATTGAAGAAAAGTTTTTATGTACGCCTGCAAAACCGCCTATACGTCACTATTGAACAAAATAAAAGACGCAAAACCGCTTATAAATACATAAGTAAGCCAATAACTGCACATTTAACTGTTTTTCGCCAAAATGATATTTGGATTAAGAATATAATCCAAAAATTTACCTTGGTTTGGATGTGGGTTTGCAAAATTCCGAACCGTTTTGAATTAAAACAGTTTTTACTGTCTCTCAATCTCCAAAACCTCCCCAAACTATATACCAGAGTGATCACAAAGCCTAAATTAAAAGTGATCGTAACTACTAAACTAAATTAAAAACTCACCGAGAATACCGAAAAGGGGCTACTTTGTAGTACGGCCAAACTGATATTCCGTGAAGTAAAAATCCGAAATGAATCTTTTATGAATCACTGATGAAATTCATCTATGACTGAGGAGGCATCAGTGAGTACTTTCAAATAAAGTCTGCTGAATTTTTCATATAAATGGTTTGCTTTTTTCAAAAAAAAAAAATAATAATAATAAAAATTGTACTCAGAAGAATCATCAATGATCATTCAGCAGTCAAACAAATTTACTGCAGGATGTGTAATTTTTTCAAATTGAAAAAATTTCTTTCAATTCAAATTGAAAAAGTTCGTTACTATGAATACCATGGTTACAATTTATTTTTAAAACAACGCAGTGAAAAATGCCATTAATGGAGGATTTTTATCATTGAGTATGGCAGCACGAAATGTCATAATCTGCTTAATTGTCAGGTGGTTAATATGGCGACGAAAGCTTGACGTTTGTTTTACCTGGTATACTTATACCATGTCCAAAACTAATCTTTTGAAAGCATATGTCTTGGCCACATTATGGACACAGCGCAAACCAATATTTTCATAGCTACCAAACTCTAGATTTGTAATGAAACTAGGGTTGCCAGATACCTTTCCCGAAAAAATCAGTACATTGCCTTCCAAAAAAAAAAAAACAATATATGCGGAGAAAATAGTCTTTATTACTGGCATTTTTTTCCGTATCGTTAACTGTCAATCATGTCTCTATGACATTTGACGTTCGCGTTGCGTCCTCCTTCCTAATTGTTTCATGGTTAAGCCGTGGTTATGGTTACGAGCAAAACACCGATGAAATTCGGACACATTTTCGTCATCGGTGAGAGGTGGTTACGCTTAAATCGTATATACTTAACACATTATTACCCCGAAACCTCGGCGTGCTGAGTGCTTGTTTCACTCAGCAAATTTGATCGATTTAAGAGTCCAAAAATTCTCTCACTCTTCGGAGTGCACAACAACAATTACACGTTGCTCGTCGAGTATTGTTGTAAGCATAACCACGGCATTACAAACTTCAAATGAAAACAGTGCAGGGTGATAAAAATTAATTTTTTAGTGTCGGCTAAAAATCAGTACAAATCAGTACAAAATCCAAAAAATCAGTATTTCTTAAGGGTTTTAAAACCATCAGTACGGAGCACGAAAAATCAGTATTGTACTGATGAAATCAGTACGTCTGGCAACCCTAAATGAAACTCAACATTTTTGTTTTCTATTTATTTGACACATAAAACCCCAATTATACAGGTGGTCGCAAATAAACACCTGACTGCACCAGCATTGCCGTTTTGGTTACTTTTTACCAAAATTAGTTACCATGATTTCGATTGGTGATGACCAAGGTGTATTCAACTGACAGGTTATATTACTTTCGTTTTTTTTCATGTCTTTCTTGCTATTGTTGTTTTCTTAGCAAATGGCACTAATCTTAAGATTTACAACAAAACATTTTTTTTCAATCCGTCTTGTTTGACATTCGTACCTGGCCTTCTTGGCTCTGATTGGCGGAATACAATTTTAGTATACATACACAATTCCCATCAGATGATCCACTACGGTATTCTTCTTTAGATAATTTTTGGTGATGACAAACATTTACTTACTATTTCCATGTTCACGTTTTTCAATAAATATAATCAATTCTGTTTAGCGTTTGTTTTCTTCTTTGCTACTTTTCATTTACTTTTCCTTCCCGCCAGCAAAATTTGCTACTGGAAATCAATTAAGAAAAAAATAAAATTCACTCGTCTGCTCACATCAAAGTATGGAAACACAAACTTAACACTGTTTTACAAAAATAGTACAAAAAGGACAAAACGGCAATACTGATCGTGGTAAGCAATACACCAATCCATATACACTTGCGCTAGTCGCCAAGTGATGGCGCTCCGCACAGTTGTAGATATTCACCACGATGCACACTGGGGCCACTTATATATATGAGGGCGCTCAAAATTCTGAAATCAAATTTTACATCAGAATCGCTTTATCTGCACTAAAGCTGTTAATCTATAGCATCTTAACCCATTGACGGCCATGAGTTAACCCGTTGGTGACCTATGTTTTTTATTTTAGTTTCGAGTTTAATTTTCTTGAATCAGAATCGGTATATCGATACTAAAATAGTAAATCCCAAGAATTTTAACCCCTTAACGACCACGCATTAACCCATTTTTAACCAAATTTTTTCACTTAATTCTTAGATCAAAATATTTAAATCATATTAGTTGTATCTACACTAAAACCAGTAATCTTTGGAATCTTAACCCATTAACGGTCATGAATTAACCTATTGGTGACCAGTTTTTTTAAGATCTGTAAATAAATTATTTAAATCACAATTGGTATGTCTGTGTTATGGTGGCCGCAGTGGTGCAGTGGGTAGAGTGCTCGCCTGCTATGCCAGAGGTCTCGGGTTCAAACCCCAGTCCGAGCAAACACCAAACAAAATTTTCTAATTAGTAAAAATCCAATTATTGGGTTTTTAAGAGCAGCGGTCACCGCTCGGCAGTGGGCGGCATACCCTCCGAGAGTATTTCTGCCATGAAAAAGCTTCTCAAAAAAATGCATTCGCCGTTCGGAGCCGGCATAAAAGTGTAGGTCCACCCAATTGGTACGAAAAACAAAAGGAGCACACCTCGAATTGGGACAGAAGCTCGGTCACAGGGCCGTGCGCACGGGGGGGGGGTTTGGGGGTTTGGCATTTTAAAAAAAATTGTACTGATAACAAAAAATGTTCATTTTGTGAAAACAGTGAGCAGTTTCAATTAACAAGTACTGTAAACAGTACACGGAAAGAAATTTGTATACTTGAATCAAGAAAAATGCTTTCTTGAACTCAATTTAGAAAATTTTTAGGGAAATAAGAAAAATTGACTTAATTATTACTAGGGCAACAGAAAATATGCCCTAAAAAATTCGTTTTTAGCGCTAAAAATATGTCCTTAAAAATATGGTTTAAGCGCTAAAAATATGCTCTTAAGGGCCTTTTCACATTACTCGGAACGACATCGGATCGACATTTTTTGCTCGGTATTTTCAGCGTACCGAAACGATACCGCGTTGCTGTGTTTTTCACACTTGTGGGAATACTTTCGATGCGTAATCGGCAGAAAATAGGAAAACAAACATCGAAATTTGCAAAACAAAATTTTTAACTTCAACAAATCACTCAATAATAACAATAATGTCTTCTAGCGAAGACGAAGACATTATAACTTGCTACATTTATAGCCGAGCGGAGTTTTTTACTGACTTTGTTCTTCTTCTTTTATTACGCCTCAAAAATGTCTGCAGTAATTCCTCAAATTTTACTGACCGGTCTTACCGCGTTGCGGTATACCGAAATTAATCCGCTCCTATTTCATGTATGCAACACTAATGTGAAAGTGCCAATTGAAATACATGTGGTCGGTAAGGTTTCGGTATACTTTCGGTAAAAACCAAAAATGTCGATCCGATACCGCACCGAGTAATGTGAAAGCGCTCTAAAACAGTGATGCACACCGCCGACTGCGCTACTTACACAAGCGCAACATATTTTTGCATTAGTGTGCGCGTATAAGCAGATGTCGCATATCTATTGCTCAGAAAAAAGAAAAAAATTCTTTGCGCGATCGATGTACACAGCATGAAATTCAAGCGCAGACTAATAGTCCAACCAGTCAACGACGCACGCACGCAGCCCGTGTCAGCTGACACAACCTGTCTTATGGAGTTGTAGTGTAAATGCCCATTCATCAACGCATGACGACAGCTCTCTTGACGCACGTATCGTAGAAACCTAGCTCAATTTGATTTTTCACGTAATAACGTGTCAGCTGATGCTCTCATGATTGCTTTCTTTGCAACAGGGTGGCCGGAGCGATTATTTTGTAGTAAATTTGTACCAATCTTTCAATATGCTCCCAAAGTACCTCAATAACTATTCCGAATGTTGCCGATTATAAAATTATGTTAACATATGTGTATTTTTTTTAAATATGGAGATAAAAATGTAATAAAAAAATTTAAGTTTTTTCTTGCGTTTTTTTTACTAAATTTGGCTATTGTCGCAATCGTTTTTTTACACGGAAATAAAAATGTAAATAGAGAAAATGAAGGTTTTCTGGCGTTTTTTTTTTTACTAAATTGTACTACATATTGTATCAATCGTTTGTATTTGTTTTTATATGGAGATAAAAATTTAAATAGAAAAAAGTTTTTTCTGCTGTTTTCTTTACTAAATTTGACTATTGTGGATATTTTTGACTGTTGCATTTGATATATTTGACTATTGTGAATATTTTTGACTGTTCAATTTAGCAAAATTACCCCGGATAGCAAATTTTTAAAAGCTGTCAGGTGAATAATATTTGGTGAGCCGGCAAGACTCGTGAATTTGACAACAAGCATAAACAACAAAAAGACCGAAATACGTACATATGCAATACATAAATTAAAAAACAACCGCGGTGAATATTATTACTAAAAATAAAAATAAAAATAGTATCTGTATATAATTGCTGCATTTTATTAATTTAATAAATTAGGTTTCTTAGTGCCCATACATACATATGTACATATTCTTAAAAGCCTTTAAGAAATAGTAGTAGAAAATGTAGAAGCACGGAGTCAGAAGTAAACAAAACTGCAATTAATATTTGGTTTTAAATTATCATGATACAACATTTTCAATTTAAAAATTTATTTATTAATAAATTCTATGAATAATACGATTTTCAAGAAAAATTACTACGAAACCAAACACAAGTTACTACGAAATCAAAAACTGCATGTATACTTTGCTGTACAATGGTAACGCTGTTATTCAACTCATTCCAAACAAACCAAAAACAATGCAGAATGTAAACAAAGGAAAACAACTGATTCTTGCGTTGGGTATGCGTGCGTTTACGTGCGTGAATGGTGTCGATTTTGAACTATTGCGTGAGGTAACTGAGAGATATGACGCCGTCGGTCAGTGGTTGGGCTATAATTGGTTGTAGGCGTCGCAATTGCTTGCTAGCAGCACACACACGACTCGTATGTGTAGCCGAGCAGCTCCGTTTTGCTCCGTATTGCTCTTTCGTTCAACACTGCCTTAAAACTTAGTTTAAGCACTGAAAATATGCCCTTAAATTTTTTTTTATATACTTAATAAAAAGATGTACGGCATGGTAGGTTGTGCGCTCCCCTCTCATGCAAGAGAAATAAAAAAAAATTCACATTTGCGAAACACATCTTCCAAAAGAAAACAAGTATTTTTACATACGAAAATCTACATATATATATTAGGGCGGGTCAATTTGTACTGATGGAATAAAACCTACTTTGTTTCGGCCACAGCTGCATTCTCTGGTCAATTCTGAACAAAAAAATCCGAAGGAGCATAGTTCTAAAATGAAGTTTGACCCTCCGCAATTTTAATTTTAGATAGTCATCCCTAAATTTTTTTTTACATTTGTTAAAAAATGTAGTTGAAGATACTCAAATTAAATTTTGAGATTTATTTGAGTTGAACCCATTCGTCGGCCGACACATTATCACAAAATTTAATCAATTTGGGCAAAGTTTACAAACGACGAAGAATTCCCTATCAGAGATCTTAAACTTCTTTCGTAAATATATCGAAATCAAAATTTACTACGGATATTCTGAATACGTCATTGTATTCTACAGGCAAAAATTAAGTTGACGTGTTTCGGCGTTTCACTTAGATATTTCAAACTTTTAAGATATACCTGTTGTAACATAAAATAATTGGGAGAAATTCTAAAGAAGGTGTTTGGAAAATTAATGTATTTCCCTAAAAAATAATCAAATTGCATACTTATTTATTCAAATTGCTATTGCTGTAAATTAAAAAATTTTGCGATAAATTTTCAAATAGAAAACTATGTAGATTGTCGCGGTAAGTTTTTAAACGTAGAAAAAGATCTTTCCAAGTCAACTGAAGATATCGGAGCGTATTTAAAAGCAAGAATTTCAGTCACTGTGTAGCGTGTAGTGCTACACGTTCAATATGAATATTGCGATATTTTTCTCGCTCTGACGTTCAAGATATTTTACTTGCGTCCTTTTCTCACTTTCACTTTCAATTCGTTTATTGCCAATATTGCGATCCGGATCACGGATTTCAAAATTTTGCGATCCAGAATCGCGAGCCATCAATACTCGATGCTACACTATCAATATGAATCACGATCCACGGATTTCATCAATATATATTGACCGTCTGACGTATGCTATGTATGTAGATCAGCGATCGGCACCGCTGGCAGAGCAACCAACACACTCGCAAAATATTTGTGGTAGTGTGCGTGCAAAAGCAGAGCACTGAAAAAATATTTATCCGCATACCATCCGCACCTTTCAACGTACAAGTGCAAACTGGTTCGCGGCCATAGTGTAAAACGTCTAGTGAGCCAGCTCATCGAAAAATCGATTAAAAAAAGTCGATATATGGTCGATGTGCCATCGCCAAATGTCAAAATGATGGGCAGACCAGCATGGCGGCCATTTTTGAAGTGCAGTTCAGCATGGCGGCCGGATGTGGTTGTTGTATGAAAAGGAACCATAATGACATGGTCGTAGCAAGCAGGACAGAAACGCAATTCTGGAATTGGGAATTGAAAAAACCAATTCATAATTCCGAAAACAAATTAAGGCCGAGTTGCTAAAACGCAATTCCCGGAGAGGGCGTAAACGCCAGCCATTTCACGAATAACATGTGTAGGAATGTAAAATCAACAACCTACAAAACAGAAAGAAGAAGAGCAACTTATATTGCATTCACGATCGTTATTTGGCCATAACAACAACTTCAAAATCAGCTGAGCACAGCTGTTCGTCCTGTTTTAAACACATCCCAGAGTCATTTCACTGTTCTCCTTACACAATGTTCGCGGCCAGCTCAGCGATAGCTTGCTAGCAGCGCACACACTATCTATACATGAGAAACGAGTGGCCCTAAATGGCCCAGCTGCCGATCGCCGATGTAGATACCCAGCTGATTCGTGTAGCACATTTGAATGAAACATTGCGAAAATATTAAATTCGCCTTGAACTTGTCAGACAAAGAGGAATGGCAAATAGTATGCGCATATACAAAAAAAAAAAATTGCCAGAGTACAAAATTTAAATAAAACCAATTTTACGAGCGAGATGGAAAAATACGACGAAATACTATGCTAAAATATGAATTTGTAGCAAAATATGCCAAAAATATGCAAATAAGTCAAGATATGCAAAAATAAGCCTTTTGACCTAAATATGCGAAAATATGCCCTAACAAGTTAGGCTTATTCTCTTCGTCTTGAACTAAAACGCCGATATATATTTATCATACGTAAATGGGACTGCAACAGAAAAATATGCATTTGCATATCTTCTGTTGCCCTAATTATTACTGGAAATAAGAAATTGAGTTTTCCAAAAATGGGACAATTATTTTCTTATTCAAGAACACTAACAAAATCTATAGAAAAAAAATGTTGAAAAAAAATGTTTAAATAAATAAGAACATCCTTTCTTAAATTTACTTAAATGAAGAAAATCTTTTTGCTAATATGAAGAAGAATTTAAGAAAATTGTGTTTCGACGAATTGGAACAACAAAATACAGCGAAAAAAAATGTAAAATGAATAAGAAAACGTTTTCTTGAGCGAAGTAAAATTTTTCTTGCTTAATTTGCATTTCCAAAGTTACATGTATTTTTTTTCATTTGCCATCCGCTTTGCATATTTCTGAATATTTTTGCAATTCTTTTTGTTTTGTTAGTGAAGCATTTGGTATAAGCAGATCACTATTTGCATCTTCATTTATATTAAATAAAATGTCATTTCAATAAACAAGTCCTAGGAAAATACTAGTTGACTAATTATGGTTTTCTAATCCCTCATGATTAGTTTTCATTTTCCTTATTTTTTACGTTTTTAATAATTTTAGAAAATATTTGCTTAATTTAATATTTAATATTTTCTTATGCCTCAGACACACATGTGGTATGAATATTAGAATATCAATATTATGATTTGGCTATGCTATGAAAATTTTCAATTAAACTAAAATATGAGGGTGACACATATGTGGTATAGATCGAAATATTATTACTATACTACGATGTGTGTCTCTCGCATTACTTACTTAAGCTCGTATAAGAAAAGTTTTACTTGCAACAAAAAAATAATTTCTTAATTTATTTCAAAAAACAAGAAAAAAACACTTACCCTAAGTAAATTATTTCTTATTTATTTAAAATCCAATTTTACTTGAAGCAAGAAAATGTTTTCTTATTTATTTAAAATCCAATTTCACTTGAAGCAAGAAAATTTTTACTTATTTATTTAAAATCCAATTTTCTTGGATTTTCTTGATATTAAGAAATTATTTTCTAAGTTCAAAATCAAGTATAATTTTTCTTGTCTCGGCATTGATTATAGTAAAAAATTCTTTCCGTGTACTATTCAGGACCTGGTTAACTAGGTTTTGATGAATCATAATGAGTTTCAGAAAAGTTAGAGAACATTTAAATTTATGGTGTATGGGTCTGGATATCTGTTTCAGCAAATATGTTTATCTTAGCGAAAAATGTATGCGAATGCAAACCAAAATTAAAAACTTAGCCGAAACCGGTTTGTCGCCAAACCAAACTTGACAAGGGATGACGGAGGATCGTTCCACAATATATCAAAATTAAAACCGCCCCCCCAAGGCTAATTCCTGCGCACGGCCCTGCTCGGTCATAAAACTCGTCAGAGTTATAATGGCGCCATTGTTTTATATTATTATTATATTAGTATGTCTGTACAAAAATAGCCAATTTGTATTATATTAACCCATTAGCGGCTATTTATTAACCCATTGATGAAATATGTAGGTGCAGGTACATATGTATGTATACAAAAATGGTTTTCTCTAATTTTTTGTTTCGAGATATTAAAAGTTTTCTGTTGTCACAAGTATGTTATGGGAATTATGAGTTTCAACGTTAGCGTTTTAAGCAGAACACGTATTTCCCCACACATTTTCATGCCTAACATAAAAAAAAAAAACAAAATTGAAGTAACACAACTTGTGCTTCAAAGAACTCATATTATAATCCAACTTACAAGTATAAATTAAAGAAAACTGGCTTGCCAAGTAACCTTAACCACAATTTGTAATTAAAGTAACCAGTAAATAATGGATCAACTAAATTTAAGATAGAACAGAATCAAATTCAACCAGATATAGGTGTTTTTTTAACTAAAATTGGAATGCAATTTTTAAACTAACTTTTTTTTAAAATGCGCACTTTGCTTTTGGTTCTGAGCTCGGATTCTTTGTCACAAAGGACCATATTTTACTGCTGCATTTTTACATCTGCTACGTTTTTGCGCAAATTAAAAAAAATCCATTTTGAAAAAAATATTTAAAAAAAATAGGTACGTTTAGTTTTATACTAAAAAATTATTTTTTTAAAACATCTAGTTCCAAAAAAAAAACACTCATCGATTATATAAGCTTCACTTAATATTATGGAAAAAGCAGAATAATAAAATTTTATATCCTTCTCTTACACCAACTATTTCAAATACACATTAAAATTTCTCACTTTGAAAAAAAAAATTATTTTTTGGAAAATTTGCCATGTTTGTGTATAGATAACTCCCAACTGAAAAACGATAGAAAGCTGAAAATTGGGCCAGAAGTGTAGAATTTTATAGGGAACAATACTGCGTTTTTATTTTTTTGAAAAACTCATTATTTAAAAACTGAATTTTGAGCATATGCTCGGCCCCAGTGTGCGATGTAAAAATTGAAGCCAACCCAACAAGCGAATTACGTTCGCTTCGTACCTATTCGAATTCATATTCATGGGTTTTAATTTTTCTTCTTTTTTGTGGGGAGTTAAGGTTTTTGCGCACATTACGCAAAAAATTTACAAATAAAACATAAATGAACATAAATTTATACCTCAACGAATTTACCACAACCGTTTTGTAATATTAATACATATGCCACCCAACCAACCAAATATTCAGGTTACCTATAATTTCCTATATTTACATACATACATACATATTCGAGCCTTCGGCATCGGACATTGCGGGTAGACAGGAGCCTCGGCGCTTCTGTTCACACCTACACCGCTAGAGGAAATTATATCGGGAGCCTCGGATATTTCGGGTAGACAGGAGCCTTGGCGCTTCTGTCCACCTCTAAACCACGAGAGGCAATTAGATCGGGAGCTTCAGCGCTACTGACCTCACAAGCCTCAAAACAAATTTGCGAGTGAAGCGGAACTTAGGCTTCCGCCAGCTCCGTCATTATGATCAGGGGCACGGTTAACGCTTCCGAACCAATACAAGGACTACGTCCAACCCACAACTTCCTTCCTGCCACTCCACTCTAATTCCATTTGCACCTACGGTCGTGGTTATTGAGAAGGCACGAAGGAAGATGCAAACAGCAACGGCGGACTTCGAACTCCATCTGGCCTCCCAGTACGCATCATGCTGGGAGCTGTTATAGAGTAAACTGTCCCCGCAATTTAATTCAATTGAGTGCAGAAAGTAACCACGTATTTATTTATATATCTTATTTATATCATATTTAAATAAATTCAAAGTTTGTAAATACATATATGTAAAACTATGCACATAATCCCTTACGCTGGTTGATGGAAGAGCGTGGTGTATCCTGCTGTGGTTGCCGCAAGGGGGCCTGTATGTTTACGCCAGTAGGCTAAACTCAATTCCTAACCGCCCTAATGTTCCTTTCCGATTGAACATACTTCTTCGGTGCAACCCAAACATGACATTTAGTACAAGAAAGTGACTTTCACTTTATTGTCGCTTTCTTTATACAATTATTCGTTCTAATCCCGCCAACGACTCTACACGACCATCAGCCAACGTAAGTTTTGTTCACTACGTGAATATTAAAAAAAATATGTATACCTATTACCAAACATATACTTTAAAACAATTCATACTATTTAATAAACCAATTGAATTATATATTTACAATACTCTGAAAAAAATACCCGTAGTTAAACCAACAACTATCGGCTGTTGAATCTCCGTCTTTGATTCAACAGCAAAATTATTTGTTTTTACAGCAAAGTTTTTGATCCAACAATTTATTCAAAAACGGCCGTTGTTGTTTCAAAAACTTGCTTGCTTTTAAAAAGTTGTTTGTGAGAAAATATTTTTTGTGAGAAAACGAACAAAAAAAAGATAATGATGCAGAGAATATGAAGAGAAAAATCCTAACAAAAGTTTATTTTTAGCAACAATTTTCTCCGTTGTTGATTTAAAGGCAAAAGTATTTGATCCAATCGTTTCCGTTGTAAACAAAACTAATGAGAACAATTTTTTTTAAATTTTGTTTTTACAATGATTCAAATAATTCATGGATTCCTTTTTAGGAAATGGAAGTATAAATAGGTTACTACAATTCAATATAATGTTGAATGTTCCACTATGTGATGATTGGATAGAATTTCAGGTTGATGTCATGGTTCGAATCCGGAGGAGAATATAAAATAAAGAAGAAAAAGCAGAATAAGAAATAAAGATAGCAACCAGTGAATGATAGGAAGGAGAGAAGAATAGGAGAACAAGCGGAGGCTACATATTTGCAGTTGGGACCTGGGTGGAGAGAAGATGAAGAGTAAAATGCAAACAAAAATTTATTTTTAGGTGAACATTTTTTCCAACCATCTCCGTTATTGACTTAAATCAACAACGCTCGCACCTTTGAAACAACAACGGAGCGTTGTTGGGCACATTTCAACTGCGGAAAGTAGTTGATTTAACAGCGAAAGTCTTTAGATTTACAACGTTTTTTTTTCAGAGTACTAATTCTTATTGTGTTTATTTTTATTATTATTCCCGACCCTATTGCGGAATAAACAACTGCCCTTCAGAAAACGAATCCGACGTTAGAAGAGGTATTACAAATCGCAACCATATACGAAGCTACTACGAAGACGTGTAACGAGATCCGCGGAGATGGGCAAAAGGTCGCCGAGACGGTTCATCGGGTTCAAACCACAACACAACAGCGTAAGTCGAAGACTCAAGCATTGGCATGCAAATCATGTCCAGGATGTGGAACAGCTCACGCACGAGAGCAGTGTTACCATTACAAAAACAAATCGAAATGTCGTCAATGTGCAAAAAAGGGGCACATTGCATCGGTGTGCCAAACGAAAAACGCAACAAATAATACACCATCACGCCCCGGTTACAAATCTCCCAGAAAAGAGACGGCTAACACGGTGGAGGTAAATAATACATCATTTGAAACAATCGGTTCACTCGAAACAATCAATATAGTCAGCAGCGAGGAAAAGCCTGCAAAAATATTCGTCGACCTCAGCGTAAACAAGCAGGTAGATACAGACGCGTCATGTTCCTTAATTGGATTAGGCAACCCACCATGTTCACCAAGCAAAACAATTTTAAAAGCGTATGGAGGAAGTACTATAAAAGTGTTACACACAACGGAACAACAAAATATCTTCCGGTACTGGTAGTATACAGCTACAGAGTTACAAACATTATGGGTCTAAATTGGTTTCAATCACTCAATTTTAGTTTAATCATACCCACAGAAGAGTGTTTTTCTAATGATTACTATCTTACAGGTCGGGTGCCAGGAAAAAGTTTGATCGCTTCATTACAGCAGCGTACACATAAATATCACCAAATATTTTCAGACGATCTAGGTTGTTGCACAACATTCAAAGCTGACATTAAACTTAGGCCTAATGCTACGCCAAAATTCTATAAACCCTACAACCTTCCCTTTGCTCAATACGATCAAGTCAGAGACGAAATAAAACGGCTGGTGGGTTCAAACGTATTAAAACCCATTAAAGCTAGTGAGTGGGCCGCCCCCATTGTAGTAGTCAGGAAGGCCAACGGTAACGTACGTATTTGTGCAGATTTCAAAGTGACGGTAAATCCACAAATTGAAGTAGATAGGTATCCTATACCGCGAATCGGAGAGTTATTTCGTAAACTCCAAAATGGCATTTTTTTTTTTACAAAAATGGACTTGAGTGAGGCGTATCTCCAAGTAGAAGTGTCAGAGGAAACAAAAAAGTTTTTAGTTATCAATACACCTTTCGGGTTATATCAATACCAAAGGATGCCTTTCGGCATTGCTAGTGCTCCGGGCATGTTTCAGCGCTTAATGGAAAACGTTATAGCGGGAATTCCGCACACTGCCGTATACTTGGATGATATTATTATATCGGGCCGAAATAATGAAGAACATTTGAACAATGTAAAGCAAGTTTTCGATCGACTATCGAAACATGGATTGAAATGTAAGTTAGATAAATGCAGCTTTGCGCAAGAACGTGTCGAATACGTGGGACACGCCATCGACACAAGTGGCATTCTGCCATCAGAGAAGAAAGTAGAAGCGATCAAACTCATGCCCCAACCGCAAAACATGCAGCAGTTAGAAGCATTTATTGGCAAAATAAATTACTATAACAAATTTGTTGAAAATTTTGCAGCAATTGCCGCACCATTAAACATACTAAGAAGAAAGCACAATCATTTAACATGGTCACCAAGCCAAGAAACCGCATTTCAATCCTTGAAGCGGGCAATCATAAAAGCTACGCAGCTGGCTCACTACGATGACCGGTTACCAATTTGTGCGGTAATATCACATAGATATCCAAATGGTATGGAAAAAGCAATAGCACATGCGTCAAAAACATTAAACACCAGTCAGTTGCGTTATTCACAAGTGGAAAAGGAGGCGTTAGCTGTTATATACGGGGTGACCAAATTCCATCAGTATCTGTATGGGCGGAAATTTGAACTCCTCACAGATCACCAAGCGTTAACAACGCTGTTTCGTCCGTGCAAAAGACTACCAGTAATGACATTGCATCGTCTTCAACGCTGGGCAATCGTATTACAAGCATACGAATACACCATACGTTACAGGAAATCAAGTGAAAACGCAAACGCGGATGCCCTCTCGAGACTACCGGCAGGAGACGACCCGGAATTCGACGAGGTGGAGATTAGGCGAGGAAATATAGACAACGTTTGTCCAATATCAGTAGAAAGCTTTCCGTTGAATGCTGAAACAATCAAGGAGTGCACAAAGAAAGATGTAATCTTGAAGGACGTGTGCAGATATGTTACGGACGGGTGGCCCAACAAGATATCGAAGTTCGAAGATAAATTACTTCCATATGTGAGCCGTAAGCTCTCGCTATCCGTAGAATGCGGTATTCTACTTCTCCATACGGAATACACTAGGGTAGTAATTCCAAGCGCCTTACGGAACCGGGTACTCGCAATGCTGCACGAAAAACATTGGGGAAAAAGTCGAATGAAACAAATGGCAAGACGTTATGTATGGTATCCCGGAATCCACAAGGAGATAGAGCGTATTCACGACGCATGCAAGATTTGTCAAGCGAACGGAAGGAGCCTCAAACAAGAGTTCTCAGCCTGGTCGGAACCTACGAAACCTTGGGAACGAGTCCACGTGGATTTTGCGGGACCATTTTTCAATCGCATGTGGCTGATCCTAGTGGACGCCTACTCCAAATTCCCTTACATCTTAGACGTAGCATCCACATCATCATAATCAACCATTTCATCACTACAACGAATTTTCTCAATTGAAGGGTTACCCTGTACTATCGTGTCCGACAATGGGCCCCAATTCACGGCAAATGAATTTGAGGAATTTTGCAACCGGAACAATATTGGACATCTTACAAGCCCACCATTTCATCCGGCATCTAATGGTATTGCAGAGAGGAACGTACGAACATTAAAGGAATCGTTTAGCAAAATTATGAAAGACGAGCAGCATGTGGAGAGAGCATTGTACAAATACCTCGCGACATACAGAATCACTCCAAATCCGCTGTCGGGCAAATCACCGGCAGAGATGCTTCATGGAAGACAGCCAAGGACAATACTAGCGGCTCTATTCCCGGCAGTGGGCGAGAAAAGTGGAGATCAACAGCGAACAAAATAAAAAATTGGGCAACGGGTTTTTGCACGAAATTACTCGGGAAAGCAACGTTGGATCGAGGCCAAGGTATCGCGATGTGTAGGTAAACGACTTTATATTCTACAGACTTCCAATGGTTACATCCGACGGCATCAAGATCAGATGAGGGTTAACAAGACAAATGAGACATCTGCAGCAGAAGATAGCGAGATTGACATCGAGCTAAACCCACAAGATCCACCAGCATCGATTTCACCAACCACTTCCTAAAACCGTAGCCCCCGTGTCGTAAAATAGAACGAACCTTCAGCATCCGTTGCAAGGAGCTGTTTCTGAGGATTTGTTAACTCCACTTCGACGTTCACAAAGGGTTAAAAAGAAGCCTGAAAGACTGAACCTTTGAAAAATGGCCTAGCACGCAAGCAGAAAAATTAGGTCCAGGTGAATGTTGGGAATATGACAACGCTATTCGGAATGATCGTCAACAGTGGCAACACTGTTCAGTTATGGAGGTATATATACCATCTTACTTCCAGTCAGTCTTGGATATACCACGCGCCATTTAACCTCATTTTCATTACATGTAAGTTACCATATATTTTATTAAATAAATTAATGAATTGAATTAAAGTTAAACACTTAACAATAATAATGTTAAATTATAAATTGTGCTGTTGTACATACAACTACTGTACACAGCGCCCGCTAACTGTCAGCTGCCAAAATCTTATTCAACACTTGCTTACCGGAAGTACGAAATTAGTACACGAAGTGAGGGTCAATTGAATAGCTCAATGGCATATATAAGTGAAAAATCCAACAGCTCAGCAGGACCATCGGTAGCCGCGGTGCTTAGCGTTTCGCTAATATTCGACTACTGATGGTTGGAGCGTAGGTTCAAAGCCTGGTGTGCTCCCGAGAAGATGTCTGCTGGTGAAGAAAGTGGTTTTTCTTCGAAATAGCTATCACATCTACCATCGCTGTAAGAGATAATTGGATTTTTCCGCTTATCATAAAGTATAAAAATTAAAATTAGCAGGTAAGGAAGCCATTCCCCCGTGGCCTGCCGACCGATCGCAGTGAGCCTTCTCAATAAGTCCCAATCTGAGCCCCTCAGGTACCCAAACTCTCCAGGATGATTTCTCTGTATTGTCCGCTGCCCTGGGACGTACCCTTTCGTACACCACGCCTTCCCTAACTCGTAAGTCCGGTAACCGTTCTTCGTTTTGTTCAACATGCCTTTTTAGCGCCGCATATGTTTCACTCACAAACTCCGCTGACTCAAAATCCATTTCCACCCCGACTTCCGTCCCGTTCAATTCATCCATAAACATTCGACTTAACGTATCCGGCACAACGTTCTGCGACCCTTTGCGATGTTCCACTTCGAAGTCGAAGGCTTGTAGCTTGAGACTCCACCTGGCTAGCCGTCCCGAGAGGTCCTTCTGACCCATGAGCCATTTCAGACTCAGTGATCGGTAATGATCGTGAAGGGGAGCCCCTTGATATAAGCGCGAAACTTCTTGACGCTGACTACGGCAGCCAGGCACTCAAGTTCGGCTATGGTGTAATTTCGCTGAGCCGAGTTCAGTTTCTGGGACATGAACGCGATGGGTCGCTCATTCCCTTCGTCGTCACGTTGGAATAGGACACTAGGTACCTATTCCTTGCGTGGATGCGTCACATTGAATATAAAAATGTTTCGAGAAGTCGGGGTTTACTAGGCATGGGTAACACTGCGCTACGCGGCGCAATTGCGCTAACACCAACCCTGGCGTTATTGCGCTAACTCCGATTTGGGAAATGCGCCAACTCAATATTGCGCCAACTCAATTTTGTAATATAAAACCGACTCAATTTCGTGCGCTAACACCAGCACCAATATAGCGCTAGTGTAAAATGGCGCAACCACAACGCCAATAACAGCACCATAGTATATGTTAACGTATGACACCGTCACAATTATGTATGCTTGATAGTGATCTAAGTGACTCTAATTTCCAGAATATTTTCACAAATATACGGAATATGTTTCCAAATTATTCTGAAAATTTAAATTAATTGTGCACTCGTAAATGTAAGCAGAATTGCGCCAAAAGAAATAAAACGGGGATGGTGAACAGTAACAAGCGAAAAAATGTTATTTATCGATTATTCCATGACAATTGCGCTAAAGGTGTTATTGCGCCAGTACCGTGAGTTGGCGCCACGAGTGGCGCTGGAGTTATTGTATCAGCGCCAAAAAAATTGCGCCATTACCCATGGCTAGGGTTTACTAGGACGTCGGTAGACACGAGCGCTTCTTTAAGCTTGCCGAACGCCAACACTGCTTCCTCAGTCATGCTGAAGGTCTTCGCCTTGCGTAAACACTCCGTCATGGGAGCCGCGATCGTGGCGAAGTTGGCTATGAAGCGTCGATACCAACCGCACATGCCTAGAAACCGTCGCAGTTGTTTTATGGTGGTTGGTACAGGGAACTCGACAATGGATCGTATTTTGTCGGGATCTGTTTTGAGCTGGCCTTGGCCGACGATGAAGCCCAGATATTTCAGTTCCTTCTGGCAAAACTTCGATTTTTTCATATTGATCGTCAGACCGGCATTTGCCAGACATTCGGCTACTTCCGTCAGGTGTACCAGATGAGATCCGAAATCTTGTGAACAAACTAGCAGATCGTCGATGTACATGAATACATTTTTCCTCAAGCGCGCCGGTATAACTTTGTCCATTAGCCTGCATAACCGCTGTGGCGCGTTACATAACCCGAATGGCATGACCTTGAAGTGATAGAGAGGTCGTCCTGGCACTGTGAACGCGGTCTTTTCCCTCGATGATTGTTCTAGTGGTATCTGCCAAAAAGCGTCCTTTAAATCTATAGCCGAAATGTAATACGTTTCTCGCAGCCTGGCGAAAATTCCTTCAATGTGCTGCGTTGGGTATGCATCCTTTTTTGTGCGTTCGTTGAGTTTTCTCATGTCTAGGCAGAGGCGCTTTTTCCCCGGCTTCCCCACTAGAACAATCGGTGAGCTCCACGCGCTGTTACTCTCTTCTATCACATCAAGGTCGAGCATTCGGTCAATCTCTTCGTAGGCATATTTTTGTTTGACCGGTGACATCGGGTAATGGCGTTGCTTAATCGGTATAGTCTCGTCCGACACCTCAATCACGTGTTCCATGAGATGTGTTCTACCTAACCCCAGTTCCGCGAATGATGGAAACAACTTTTTCACCCGCTCTAATTCTTTGCATTGTTTGGCTGTCAGTTCCAGCTGTCCCTGGGTATCGAGCTCCGAGACCAGCATTGGTGCCACTCTAAAGGTGTCCCAAAAATCGATACCCAGATAGCGCTCTTGTTTCAAGCTAGGTACTAGGTATAAGGTCATTGGTTTCGTTCTACCCCGCCATTTGATGCCGACTTCTAGTTTGCCAATCACCGCTTGCGCTTTGCCATCCGCTGTTTTTAAATTATGATTGAGTTTTCGTAGCTTGTTCCCCAACCTTTCCTTCCAGGTATGCGCCTCTGACCCTAGGCAACTGATCGACGGCCCACTGTCCAGCAATCCTTGAATCGGGATTCCTTCAATTTCGACTTGCGTATATGGACGTTTATCCGTGCAGTCACGAATAACCGTTTCTGCTATAGTACGAGCTTCGAGTCTCTTCTCGCGACTGCGCTTGCGCAATGTCAAAATCTTCCGCCACTTCCTGCTCGGTCTCAGCTCCTCTATGTTCGCCGATGTGGCATCGTACCGGGCTTGCCTTTCCTGCAACGTCAAATGAGTCGGGGGCCCATGCCTAGGTTTCATCTGGTTTTTCGTCGAAATTAGTTTTGGCTGTGGGTAAGCCTGCTGATTGTTATCGCCGAGATTTAAAACTGGTTGTTCGTGATCTGCCACATCCGAACGTAATATCCTTACTTCTCCGGGGATGGATGACGCTGGCTGGGCACCCCGGGATTCCCGACCCCCTCCAGGTTTTCCGGCTTGCATTCCGCACACAGTGGTCTGCTGGGTTGATTGCATTTGTAGCAAATCATACTGTGTAATCGCCCATCACAGCCGCCGATGTCCACTTTTTTCCTACTGGAACATCTTTCCTACCGGCCGCGTCGCTTACCATTTCCCTGCGCCATGGTTTCTCCCTGGGAGATCTATGAAATGCTTCCAAAGTCTCCGATGGTTCCTCAACCAGATCCTCTTCGAGCTCGTCCAGCGCTTTCTTGCGGTAGGATTTTGTTTCATATTCGGCCAAAAGTTTTTCTGCCCTTCGGCACTCTCTCCTCAAATCTTCGAGAGAAGCGATTTGGCAACCGAAAATTAAGTTTTTCACCCTTGGTCTGAGGTTCCGCCGCATCAAGTTGACAAGGCTTAGCTCCGGTAAACGCGTACGCATCGTCAATTCTAAACCTCGAACGTCCGCATAAAACTCTTCAAATTTCTCGTTATAGCCTTGTTTGCATTCGTTCATTGCTTGACGAATATCTTCGTCACAATCCGCTTTGCGGAAATGTTCGACCATCGACGTTCTGAACGTTTGGAAATCTATCTCGCTGTCGTCCGTGTGCTCTTCTGTATATAGCCAATACCACTCCTGCGCTTGGCCTTCTAGCGGTAAATGGAAATTGGCATATACATAGATCTTGTGACGATATATTGTGTTTTTTCCTCAGCGTCTCTACGCGGAACAGGAAGCGTTCAATTGGGATAGCTTTAGCGCCACCGTCAAATTTAAGATGCCAATCGCTGGTTCATAGCGCTCCCTTTCGTGGCGCGTGCTTTCCGCTCTTGCGTCGCGTTCCCTCGCTGGCTACCTGCGGCTGACGCCTCTTCATCATTGGCTACCGCGGCCTTCTGCGTCTCTCCGCTCTTCATCGCGCGCGGTGAATCTGATTGACCCGCGCGGCCCAACTGTTAGCGTCTAGAATTTTGACCTGACCGATGCGCACCCTTGAAGCTGAGATCTTATGACTTATACACGAGGCCCGCTGCGCTGCTAAAAGTATCCAGCGTTGTTCCTCAAAACTTCGGAACCGTCAACGCCGTGCTGTTGCGGATGACAATCGAAAGCGATGTTATGCCGCGCCGCAATTGTAATGCGCGCGGATTTTCTAACCGTGAACGCTCAACAATCCTTGACCCTCAGATTGTCGATGCTGACCAGGTTGCTCTCTTATATGCGAATGGCTAATTCAGTAAGACGTTGCGTCGGGTGTCGTTGACGCTATATCGCGAAGTTCCAAAGAGAAGGAACCAAAACCCAACCAAAGTGTTTGATGTGGGACTCTAGGGTCCCACGGAAATTCCGCAAAATTTATCAAGAAAAAAAAAATATTAATATTTGTGAAAAAAAAGATTATGATGATTTCATCTCTCTGGAAGGTTTAGCTTCCAGAGAGGGCAATTTTCGGGAAGACTTCCAGATTCAGCCCACTAAAGCGCTCTTCCAAAAATCGATCCCAGGAACTCCGCAAAGTCCCTCATTCAAAAATGTCAAAAATTATTTCATCCCCCAGAAGATTCACTTCACTGGGAGGGCAAGGCCAAAGCAATACCGAAAAGGAAAAAAACTATAATTGAATAAAATGACTAGCAAAAAAAATGAAATAAATTACAAATGAGAATTATCACGACGAATCGGAACGAAATCGAAATAAAGTTGAAACGGTTCTACGGTTGTCAATACCAATAATGAACAGAATGAACTGTGATTTTACAACTACGCAAGTTAAACGATATGGAATTAAAAAACTATGCTCGGAAATGGAAAAAAACTGATCTGTAGGACAATATTGAAACTTAACGGACGGACCATTTGTTTTACTGAAAGACTCTGAAATATTCGCGGAGCAACTGTGTACTAATTAAATTACTAATTTATTATAACAATCAAACTTGAATTAACCCTAGATAGATAACGCTATTTTATACCCCTGCAAAGATAAAGATACGTCATAATGACGTATCTTCATTTAATGGCTTTTAATGAGGTGAAAAATATAAAACTTATTTGTTTTTTGACTGAGATAATTTATTTCATTTATTTCCAGTCTTATGTGGAATATTTAAACATAAAATTCAAGATAATATGAGATTAATAAAGAAATTCATTTGTTTTGACAAAAAGCTACAAAAATTAGACAGCCTTCACAAAAAGGTGCAAATTTAATTCTTAATTCTAAATTCACAGAAGTTTTTTAGTTTACTTAACAAAACAACCCTTTAAATAATATTTTAAAACAAAAAAAAAAATAAAATCAAGCAAGATTATATGCATGTGTTACAAACTTGGTTTTGGTGTTGTCCACACAGAGGTGTGTTACACGTGAAACATTATTTTTTTGACATGCGTCTTATTTTAGAAGGACAGAACCAACAGTATTTTATTTTCTGGGAAGAGCCTGATTTCTACTGCCTTCGAGATCATTGCTGGTGTTATTTTTTGTCGTCTTCTTGGGTATCACTAACTCCATCTGAATTTTGTAGGGCAACTTGTATGGTGTTGCGCAAAGTTCTTTGCAAAGAAGATATTTTAAGTCTTGTTTATATCGATAGATTTGTTAACAAATTAAAACTAAAAAAGAAACAAAAACAACGTACTAATCTAATAAATTGAAACACAAAAGTGCTAAAAAATTCATGCAATGGAAAAACCAAAATGTCACACTCAAGATAAAGCTACGTCGTTTTGACGTACGTTGTGATCATAACTCAGATAAAAAAAAAACTTATGGCAAAAAATCGAGCACCAGCAATGAGCTACAACTACCGACTGAGAAAACTGAGCGTATGAAGTTGCTTCGGAAATAAATGAAAGTCTGAGATAGTAAAAATAAAAATGAATAGGTACGTCATTTCGACGTGCATTATCTAATTAGGGTTAAATACCTAATTAACCGAAACTGCAACTATAGTATATAAAAAAATTTATAATTATCGGAAAAAATATATAGACCAATTGTCGTCCTTCCGGGAAGGGCAATATTCCCGGCTAGGACCAGCAGTAACAACCCAATGAAAAAAGGAAGAATACTGAAATATACGTGGATTTATATACGTGTGGTTGTATAGGCATATAAATAAAACACTAAAATAATAAATGTCAAAACTCAAAAATCAAGAATAAATAACTCAAAAAAACTAAAAGTAAAATAACCAAAAAAACAAAATTAAACGAATTAGTGACTCCGTTTCCCAGATGCGGTTCTGTCCTCCTACCGTCGTTCGTTACTTCTGTACCCCACCTCTAAATGTTCGAAAAACCACCAAAAAAAACCCAAAACCCTTTCGCTTGGCTGAACGTACTGTCAGCTGGCATTCAACCGACCAGTTGAGCTACATCACAGCACTCCCACCCGCGATGGCTTCCCCTCACGAACACTATCGTCCACAGTATACCAGCAAAACGAGCTGCCCGCGTACGGAACCCGGCGAACAGTACCTGTCATCTGTCACCATCGTCCAGAACTACCTGATCCCAAAACGAGCTGACAGACGACCGAATACCACTCGCCCTACCCCCTCATCCTAACGCTATTGAATGGCTATACTCAGCCCAATCAAGCTGCTGGACGTTAACACAAAACCAAAAAAAAAAATTAATAGAGATTGAAGTTGGAAGAAAAAAAAATTTTACTTGTTTGAGAAATACTATGAAACCCCCTTAACGATGACGATGAAGAACCTTGAAGCTTGTCCGGAAAAAAAAACTCTAAATAATCTACAAGGCTCCACACGGCTGTGGGGCCCCACGTTGGGCGCCATTTTATGCTACGTACAACTTGCCGTGTTTGAATTACTAAATAAACGAAACTGGCCACACCCCCATGTAGCATGCCCCTAACCCGCCCAGGTACGCTTGCGTTGTATAGCTAGATCTAGCTCGCCGGACTGTGGGGTGGATTTTGGCGGTTTCGGGGCAGCCGTTGTACCATACACAAAACAAAAAATCGTACCTATTATGCTCTGCTATATCTTCACGCCACCTCAAGATTCCCCATTGCCATCGTTATGTCATTTCCCCCACCCCCCTTTTTCTCCGCCCCTGGATCCCGCCCACGGCCCATGATGTTATTGGACCGGCCACTCTCTACCCACCCTACCATGGTCGGCAGTGGCTAAATTTATTGCCGACCCCAAAAATTAATTCCCTTTTGCTCCTTAACCCCCTCGATTCATCCGCCCTAATGTCTCCATGTCCGTCTGTAGTATCCGCATCTGAAAGAAAAAGTCACTAATTTCAATATTAATTAACAATCCATTATGTTTTATTACAGGTTCCACTTATAGTTATATAGGTAAGTAAATATTAAATTGAGGTAAGTAAACTTATGTATTACGTGCATTTGGGCACATTCTCAACTATGGTAAGTATTTTCAGTTTCCAAAAAATTTAGATATGCTTATGTCTAATTACCCTCATTTAAGATAAGTATGGTGAATTCATTTCTTTTTTTTTTTTTCTTTGTATATCTTTCTAAAATATTCAAACGGTAAGTATGCGTTTATATAATCTTATATGCATAGGTAAAGGAATATATATGTAGATTCTTAAATATTTTAAGTCTTATAGGAAAGCATCTTTAACGCTAGGTATTCATAGATTTATATGTTCATTTTTGTTAAAAATTTTCCAGAATGTCACTTTTTATAAAAGTATGCTAAAGTAAGAAATATGCATAGAAAATTTTAGAACAAAAGCATCCATCTTCTTGGTTAACTTATTATCAAATATTTCGGAAGTTTTTATATTAAAAATAACTTTTAATAACAAAAATAAGGCAACATTTTTGCTCTAAGATCAATTTTTTTTCAAGATTTCTCACCGCGGAGGTTACGCGTAGGATACAAAAAAGTTAAGTAAAATATACCTAAAAAACAATTTGGTTCGATATTTTCGGTAGTCAGACTTTTCTGAACAAAGGCGAAAGTCTTCCGCTTCAGCTTAACGATTTCGTTCCAATTTCATAATGAGAGTCTCAGGGAAATTAAATTTTTTTGATCGAAGTCGACATCCTATCGCTCTAGCTTAAAGATTTCGAAACGAAAAAAGATACTGAAGATGGCGCATATTAGCCGAAACCGGTTTGTCTCCAAACCAAACTTGACAAGGGATGACGGAAAATCGTTCCACAATACATCATATGCCTAACCTGTCGGAGAAACAAGCAACCAAAATGTATTTAAAGTATAATTCTTAGCCCCTAATTACTCGCGTGGGTTCAAATTTTTTTTGAAAAAAATTGAAAAAAAAGACATTGTGATGGAATACTTGGAGCACGCTAGATCTCTGTCCAGCTTCCTAACTCTCTGTCGCGTGTAAAAATATACATACATCCATCGAGACACCGAAGCGTGCGCACGTGTCACTACTGTTATTAGCGCTGACCCCACGCGACTAGTTACGTAAGTTTTTATAGCGGAGGTGAATTTTTTTTTTCTGTTTTTTTTTTTTTTTTTGTTTTTTGGGACATATTGCTACTACTACAATGGCGCTATTATAACTCTGACGAGTTTTATGGCCGAGCTTCTCTCCCAATTCGAGGTGTGCTCCTTTTGTTTTTCCTACCAATTGGGTGGACCTACAGTTTTTTATGCCGGCTCCGAACGGCGAATGCATTTTTTGTGAGAAGCTTTTTCATGGCAGAAATACACTCGGAGAGTTGACCGCTGCTTTTAAAAAACCCAATAATTGGATTTTTACTAATTAGAAAATTTTTTTTGGTGTTTGCTCGGGCTGGGGTTTCAACCCGAGACCTCAGGCATAGCAGGCGAGCACTCTACCCACTGCACCACAGCGGCCACGACATATATGTATGTATATTATTATTTTTTGTTATTAAGGGGGAACAAAAAGATAGTCGATTGTTGTATTTTTTCATCTCCTGAATACGAGTATTAACGCATTAGTTAAAGTCTGAGTGAGTCCTTATAAGGGCGTCTCACATACAAGACATAATTTTTTCAAAAATTGGTAACAAAACATGCAAAAGATCACCAAAAACGTTGATTTCGGCAATATAATCTCTCTAAGCCAACAACAAAAAGTTTCCAAAGAAAAATGAGATGCAACAATCAAGAGCAAAAAGGACGAGCCCAGAAAGACACTAAAGTGTCACAAATGTTGAAAATTTATTTGCCAACATCACTCAGTGGCATATTGCACAGAGTGCAATACCCAAGGAGAGTCAGATAGCTGGGATAATTATATTTTAAGTTTAGTTTCCGGCCATGCCAAGAACCCTAGTTGTAATATTAATTTTAAATTATTATTTTTTTTTTATTGACGTTTAATGTAGAAGTTTGGTTTTTGTTTTTTAATATACTTAGAAATGAAGTATTTGAATGATATGACAATTCCTCTTCGTTTCATTTATCTCTTATACTCTTTATTCGGAATTGATTTTGGAGTACCCAGTGACACCACGCGACTAGTTGTGTGATTTTCGCCACACGGCTAATTAGGGGTTAAACGAAATTGTGCACTGCTGCAAAATGAATAATTAGATATGTAAATACAACAATGGCTGCACTATTGTTGCGCCTCTTTGATTTGGTTGCGAATTTATATTGGTGACAATATTTTAGTATTACCTTAACTATTTCTGAAAATAATTGAAATCGGATCACTATAGCATATACAGGCCCGACGAGAGGGGGGGGCTGAGGGGGTCAATTGCCCCGGGCCCGGGCTTTAGAGGGCCCGGGAATCTCAAAATGATATCCAAGTTTTTGCTACAGAAAATAAACAAACAACACCTTTAATCGCTTTTCGTAGATAGCAATCATTTTAAATTTCAACAAATTTTATAAATCTCTTAACGTGTCTGCATCCCACTTAAGGAATTGTTGGTTTTTGGCGTCGACTTTGCAGCATAAATTTGAATTCGTTTTCTGTTGCAACAGAAAAATTCGGTATGATGCAAATTCTTATACAGCGATATGGGTATTTCCTGGGCGTTTCGGACGGTATGTTCGCACGATTTTTTGAACTTTTGAGGCAGAAATATCGCGAAATATTGTATCGTTTTATGATAAAAGGAAAGATTTAGGTCACAGCTGATGACTAAAGTATGTTACCGACAGAAATTTAGGTTAATGCCTCTGTGTAAGCCACTTAAACTGCGTTCCGGACGCTACAAAAACACGTCCATATTTTAAAAGTACACTGAGAGAAAAAAATATATGGAGGGGTCAAAGAAATTGTTTACCTATTTTGAACACTACTTTCTTTGTTTTGAGTAAATTTTCCTTAAAACATGTTAAAAGGTTTATAAAATATTGTTGTTGGTTGTGCGTTACCATGGTTTCATATACTTGTTTTGAAAAAATTCATACATTAAAATAATGAAAAATTCTTTAAGCGCCATTCCATTCCCAACTTTCCTTGTTTTGAAGACTTGATTTCTATAATTTTGAGAAATAAAATTCCCATACAAATCCCCATGGCAACGGATTTGTTTGAATGTTTTTTTATGTTTTTTCCACATTTTTGAGAAATTTACACAAAACAAAGAAAATTTTGTATTGGGACGCGTGTTCAAAATAAGGAAAATTATGTCTTTGATCGAGAGAAATTTTTTTTTTTGAGTGTAGCTAAAACAGAGGCATTAAACTAAATTTCTGTCGCTAACATACTTTAATCATTATCCGTGGCGTAAATCTTTCCCTTTATCATAAAACTATACAATATTTCGCGATATTTCTGCCTCAAGAGTTCAAAAAATCGTGCGAACATACCGTCCGGAACGCCCAGGAAATGCTCATATACATATGTACATGTATGTATGTATGTAAACAGCGATACGCCGAAAACAAACAAAGCTTGCGAAGCTAAAATTTGCTTTGGTGCTTCGTACAGTTGAATTCGATTGCTGTTTCACTAAAGCGTTCAGCAGAATCAGTCTTTTGATATACTAAATTATTACCAACAAATATTTGTATTCCAATTTAAAGAAATTTATTTCATACAAATAAAGCAATATGTATTTAAACAGAATTCATTCAGACCTATGGTCCCTTGGACAATATTACTCAGTATGACCCATGGATTCGGAAACTGGATGTACCTTTTAACAATACATTTGACCCACCCTAATATGTATATTTCTATGTAAACATATTTACTTGATCTGTATTAATGTATAGATAAATTAAAGTTCGTAACTATATATTCATTGAATTTTGATTTTGAGAATTTGTTCATTTAGTATAGGGGCCCGTAGTTATTTTGACCCCGGGCCCGGATTTTCTCTCGGCGGCCCTGAGCATATAGCTGCCATACAACCGATTTTTCAGTTATGGACATTTTTGGGTATAACTTCGCTATTTAAACGGCTAAGGACATGCAACTTTGGAGAATTTGTACTCGTATTGGCCTTAATCTATTCCCTGAAAATCGTCGAGATCGGGTCACTATAACATATAGCTGCCATACAACTGATTGTTCAGATATATGGTTTTGTACTTTTATTATACCTTTCATGAGAATGAAATGGTATTATAACTTAGTGCCAAAAAATTTTTGTCGAAAGTACCAGAAGGAAGCGTGGGGGACCTACCAAAATATATACCGATATGATCAGAATCACGAGCTGAGTCGATTAAGCCATGTCCGTCTGTCCGTCTGTCCGTCCGTCCGTCTGTGTGAACGCAAACTAGTCCCTCAGTTTTTGAGATATCTGAATGAAATTCGGAATACAGGTTTGTTGTTATATGTAGCTGATCATTTGTCGGAACCGGCCGAATCGGACCACTATAACATATAGAAAACAACCGATTATTCAGATATACATGAAATTTTTGGATGTAATTTGTGCATAACTTCCCCATTTAAACAGCTAACGGCCTGAAATATTGAAGTATTTGTACCCATATGGGCCCAAACGGGGTTACCGAAAATTGTCAAGATCGGACCATTATAACATATAGCTCCCATACAACCGATTGTTCAAATATGGACATTTAAATAGCCAAGACACCATTTTTTCTAATAAATCTTTCGATAAATAACCCACAGAATTAAAATTATAAATTAAACTTAATCCGGCTATGTACATACATTCATTTCCCCACTCATGAAAGGTATGAAGTCTTCGGTACGGCCGAAGACAGCCGCGCTTTTACTTGTTTTCTTTACCACAGGGTGACCGCAACAAACTTCTCAATTTAAACAGCTAAGGGCATGAAACTTTGAAGTATTTGTACCCATATATAACTTAATAATGTCTCCGGAATTTGTCAAGATCGGACCACTATTACATATAGCTCCCATACAACCGATTGTTCAGATATGGGCATTTTGGGGTATAAATTCTCCATTTAAACTGATAAGGACATGAAACTTTGAAGTATTTGTACCTATATAGGCCTAAATAATGTCTCTGAAATTTGTCAAGATCGGACCACTATTACATATAGCCCCCATACAACCGATTGTTCAGATATGGGCATTTTGGGGTATAACTTCTCCATTTAAACTGATAAGGACATGAAACTTTGAAGTATTTGTACTCATATGGACCTAAATAACGACACTGAAATTTGTGAAGATCGGACCACTATTACATATAGCTCCCCTACAACCGATTGTTCAGATATGGACATTTTAGGGTTTAACTTCTCCATCTGAACGGATAATGACTTGAAACTTTGCTGTGTTCGTATCCATATGGACATAAATGATGTTACTATGAACTTTCAATGTCAAAATATGGGTAAGCTAAACAAAATCAGACCCGTTCATGAAAGGTATGAAGTCTCCGGTACGGCCGAAGACAGCCGCGCTCTTACTTGTTTTTCATTTATACTTGTGCCTTTGGTGCTTCAACATAATTTAGATAAGTCATCAACAGAAGAATCTAATGGTCGGTTGCGTATTTCTGTACTGGCAGAGCTTTTGAATATTCAAATAAACAGTGCCGAGGACTGTTCAGCGTTCTACGATCAAATAAAGACTAACACTCAGCTAGTAAAAAGGGCAGCTTCATTGGAAAAGTATGAGTAGGATACTAAGTCAAGAAAAATGATTGCCTTTGTACTTTCTATGTATTATTTTGTCGTGTTTTTGAAACTAAAAAACATTACCTTTATTTCATTTAATGAATTTGTTTTTTGTTTATCATAAGTGAATTGTTTTTTTAAATGTGATAAATTTACATATATATATATGTATATGTAACTGGTAATTTTTGGACTGCTAAATATAATTGAATGAATTTTATGGTTTTCTAACTTTAAGATGTTTTCATTTCGCTTTAGTCACGCATTGGGGTGAACAAATTATGGCAAGCCTATATATAAGTCTATATCTATCTCGATTATTTCATTCTGTTACAATCCACCGTTATGTGATTAAAACTATAACACTCTGTGTACTAGTACAGCTGAGTATAAAGATAATAATTTCGTGCTAGATACTAACCAGGGATGGGCGATTTTGAATAAATTTTTATTCAAATAAAAATGAATTTTTATTCTTCATTCTCATACCCTTGAATAAAGAATCTTTATATATATTACGCTAAGCGATTTTTTGTAAGCACCATAACTTTTACACCGTTATACCGATTTTCGAAATTGTGGTGTCAGATGAAAGGGCTTGACCTGTAGATGTGCAGGAAGGTTTAATTATTTTGAAAAGGGTTGCCAGATGTTTGAAAATTTAATTTTACTGTATAGTTTGTTTGATTTTAAAATTTTTGGTACCATATGAAGGGGCTTGACCTGATATTGAGCAATTTAATAGAAATTTTTCAAAAAGGGTTGCCACCTGTTCAAAAATTCAGTTTTACGCTATAGTTTGTTTGATTTTTAAATTTGAGATGTCATATGAAAGGACGTGACATGAAAATGAGTAATTTATTAAAATTTTTACAAAAAGGGTGCCACCGTTCAATAATCCATTTTTACGCTACAGTTTATCTCATTTTTAAATTTGAAGTGTCATGCAAGGCCTAGCACTGAAGATGGGTAATAAAAGGAAAGGGAAGAGGAAAATGAAAGGGACGGATATGGCGAAGGACAGGAAGCGAAAGAGGAAATATGAAAAATAAAATGGATAAAGGGAAAATAAAGCGCAAATAAAGGGGAAAGGGGAAGAGAAAGAGAGCTAGAAAGAAAAGGAGGAGCGCGCTGAATGGCCTTTTGTAGGTCGCTTTAAGGTTACCATAGTCTAGAAAAATATTCGGCACAAAACTTCACTATGGGGCTCCTTGGTCAAAATCTATGTATACAAAATCTAGGTCCACAGAAAATAAAAATAACCAGTAGCTATGAAGGTATATCAAAAAATTTTCAAATGTGGCAATAAGTGGTCTTCCACCTTCAAATTGTCGCACATTGTAATTGAAAGCCACAGCATCGCGTGGCCGGGTTTACTAGTAAATTTTTATTCTTCATTCCGGCGCCCTTGAATAAAGAATAATTTTTTATTCTTCCTTCTGATACCCTTGAATAAAGAATAAAAATTTATTCTTCATTCTGATACCCTTGAATAAAAAATAAATTTTTATTCTTCATTCTGGTGCCCTTGAATAAAGAATAATTTTTTATTCTTCATTTTGATACCCTCGAATAAGAAATAAAAATTTATTCTTCATTCTGATACCCTTGAATAAAAGATAAATTTTTATTCTTCATTCTGACGCCCTTGAATAAAGAATAATTTTTTATTCTTCATCCAAAATTGGTTGAATAAAAAATAAAATTTTATTTTTCATTCAGATAATTTTGAATAAAGAACAAATTTTTATTCACGTTATTCAAATTATTCTTGGAGGTCAGACAAGTAAATGATTTTGCGAAAATTTTTCCGAATAAGAACCAAGTATTTTCCCGAGTCACAACCGAATATTTTTCCGAATACTTTCCCGAATCCGAACCCAAATACTTAACCGAATATTTTTCTGAATCCGAACCGAATATTTTACCGAATACTTTCCCGAATCCGAACCGAATATTTTCCAATTCCGAAACCGAATACTTTCCCGAGTCTGAACCGAATACTTTTCCGGGACCGAACCGAATATTTTTCCAAAACCGAACCGAATACTTTTCCGAGATTAGTAATCCTGCTTTTCTTCTTAGCGCGAAAACTGAAATTTCAAAATATCTCGAAAACTGTTCTACTTTTGAACCATTTGATAACATATTTGGAATCAGCAGGTATACATAGGAATCAAATATCAAATGTCGAGGATAGTTTTTTGTCGGGTAGTGTTATCTAGAGATTTCCAATAAACAAGTATTTTCAAATTTATTTTACTTTATAACGGTTTGTATTTTTAAATTCATGTGCATATATTTATGTATATGTGTGGTTAAAAAAAAGTTATAAAGAAACATAAAACAAGTAAGAGAGAAATAAAACACTAAATAGTCCGATTTTCTTTAATTTAGAGGTACCTCCGATTCTGTGGGTTGTTTATGCAAATATTTATAAAAAAAATATTTTAATGATCTTAGCAATTTATGTGGAGAAGTTTTACCCCAAAATGTATGGTTGGTTGTTGGGGAGCTATATGTTATAATGGTCTAATTTGACCGATTCCGACAAATGATCAGGGTATCTTAACAACTGAGGAACTAGCTCATGATTCTGATAACATCGTTATATTTTGGTGGGTCTAATTTTTCTCCTTCTGGAACTTTCGACAAACCTGTTTTGGCTCAATGTTATAATACCATTTCATGTTCATGAAAGGTATAAAATTGCTTTTTTTTATACTCAGCTGTACTAGTACACAGAGTATTATAGTTTTAATCACATAACGGTGGATTGTAACAGAATGAAATAATCGAGATAGATATAGACTTATATATATCAAAATGATCAGGGTGAAAAGAGAAATCGATTGAGCCATGTCCGTCCGTCCGTCCGTCCGTCCGTCCGTCCGTCCGTCCGTCCGTCTGTCCGTCCGTCCGTCCGTCCGTCCGTCTGTAAACACTCTAACTCGCGCAAAAATTGAGATATTTTGATGAAATTTGGAACGCAAGTTGGTATCGAGACTGGGACGGTTGGTATTGAAAATGGGCGAAATCGGACCATGACCACGCCCACTTTTCCTATATAGAAAAAATCGGAAATTTGGTATCTCAGCCACTAATATAGCTAGAGTTTTAAAATTTTACCCACGTATTGAGCTCGGGCCCTTATGAAGAAATTTGATGAAGTTTTGGAAAATGGGCGGTGCCACGCCCACTTATTAAGGGTCAAACATTGAAAGTTTTATATGTCATAACTCAGAAACCGTTGAAGATATATCGATGAAATTTGGTACGCGTAATTTGCTTACATAGACAAATGTTTTGACGAAAAATTATCAAAATCGGTTTACGGCCACGCCCACTTTTATATATGTGTATTATAAAGTGACCTAATAAAACCATTTTAAGCGATATCTCTGTCAAATATAAAGATCTATCATTGAAATTTTGTCGCATGAGTCCAACTATGGACATAAAACAAAAAACACAAAAATTTTGGAATATGGGCGGTGCCACGCCCACTTATTAAGGGGCAGACATTGAAAGTTTTATGAGTCATAACTCAGAAACCGTTGAAGATATATCGATGAAATTCGGTACGCGTAATATGATTACTTAGTCAAATGTTTTGGCGAAAAATTATCAAAATCGGTTGACGGCCACGCCCACTTTTATATATAGGAAATATAAGGGGGCCTAATAAAAACATTTTAAGCGATATCTCTGTCAAATATAAAGATCAATCACTGAGATTTTGTGGCAGGAGTCCAACTATGGACATAAAACAAAAACTACAAAAATTTTGGAAAATGGGCGGTGCCACGCCCACTTATTAAGGAGCGAATATTGAAAGTTTAATAAGCCATAACTCAGAAACCGTTAAAGATATATCGATGAAATCTGGTACGCGTGATATATTTACTTAGCCAAATGTGTGGACGAAAAATTACCAAAATCGGTTGACGACCGCGCCCACTTTTATATATGTGTATTATAAAGTGACCTAATAAAACCATTTTAAGCGATATCTATGTGAAATATAAAGATAATTCATTGAAATTTTGTGACATGAGTTTTACAATAGACCGGAAACAAAAAATAAAAAAGTTTGGAAAATGGGCGTGGCACCGCCTCTTTTTAGACAAAGGGATATATGAGATTTCTTAGCCTTTAACTCGACAAATAATTGAGATATTATGACGAAACTTGGTTTATACACTTTTATAACATGTGTTAATAGACACGCAAAAATGTATTGAAATCGGTTTATGACCACGCCTACTTTTTAACAAAGATATTTCTGGAACACCCTTTTGGAATTTGTAACGTGAAGTCTTTGTAACTAAAAGTCATAGAGGGATGAAATTTTGCACTAACAATAATATTTGTATGCTTATTTGGATGATTGATATAAATTTTGAAAATGGGCGTGGCTGCGCCCTGTTTATGCAGCACTCGTTTCATATAAAATACACCCTATATCGAACAAACGCAAACAAACAATGAAAGCATACAGCTGAGTATCTAATGTTCGATTGCACTCGAACTTAGGCTTCCTTACTTGTTCTAGCTAACTTCTTTCTTTAATGGGCTTATGAAATTTGCTTGTACATGTTCGACCAGCCGGTAATTCAAGATTAAATAAATGCTGCAAAAACTCATGTACACTTTTACACAATGCGAATGTAATAGCAACTCATGAAAATAATTAATTTTTTTATAGGTATTATTATACATATAAAACTATTAAAAGGCGAATTCCCCAAAATTCCCCAAAGCATAGCACTCCCGAAAAATTACCCAAATATTAAAAAATTCCCCAAATTTGGGGAATTACCCACAAAACAGCAATGCTGGCGTAGGCGGCCTTCGCCTTTATTTATTCATTTCATTTATTTAGATGAACATATTTTTTTATAAAATATGGAATCTCTTAGATACCCCGTAGGCCACATTATATCGAAGCCGGCCCACCTACCAAAAATAAAGAAAAAAATTCCAAATATTTTTCCACATCTTTCGACATTTTGCGACTTTTTTTATTTCGGTAAAATAAAATTCGACATTATTGTTTTTCGGCATGCGGTTTTTTAAATATGATCTTCAATGTTGTATATTTAGTAATCTTTTGGGGATTTTGTGACGCTATCCCCTAAAAAAAATTTGGGGATTTCATGTTTGTGGATTATGTGGCACTCCCGCTTAGATTAACAAAATTTTATATTTTCTCGAGCAAGATAATTGTATACTAGCACAAATAGTGAATATAAGTATAATAGTTAAGAAGAACGGGTAAAGTCGCGGAAAATGAATTTTACAATGTCAAATATTTATCAATTCTGGAAGCTATGTGGATAAAGATTATTTAGAAACATTTTAGTAGATTAAATGGAGAAGCTACATATACCCCAAAAAGGCTATATCTGAACATTGTTTGGAAATATACAAATGAAAATTAATAATTACCGCCTTGAATTTTTGACATTGTAGAATTCTTATCCTGAGTCATCGGGGGGGATGGTTTATGTGATTGTCCCGTGGCTCGATACATTGCCATCACCCAAAGACTGCATTCATTTTCATCATCACAGGCAAATGCAATGCTATCACCTTCTCGAACGGCATTGAAAAAATAACGGCCTCCATTTAAATCGATACCAAACATTAAATTGGCTGAAATAATAATGATAATAATGAAAGTGATAGGCCAGATTGCAAAATTTATAATTTATGTATTTTTTAATATTGAATACTCACCACTCGCTAATTCTATATAGTCAACTGTATAGCCATCTAATTGCATCATTTCAGATGGTTCGGCTTTCTTCTCCTTGTAGCTGCACATAGCAAACGTGTATTGAGATACTTGTACTAGCACGAAATATCTTTTCTTCCACTTTTTCCATACGGATTTGCCAATTGCATGCAGATAACTGTTAATAAAATTAATATATTGTGGCATCTAAACATTATATTTCGTAAAATATTGTGAAAACATATGTGTAACCCTGTAGAAAAGAGTATTTGCTTATAAATTGTAGTCATATGGCATCCCTATGCAATTGAAAAATAGAACACTGTATGGAGAAGGAATAACCGAATAAAGACTGTGAGCGATATTACATCTCAGATGTGAGCGCACACGCCTAATTTTTGAATTTAAGTAAAACTGAAATGGAAAATTTATTAAAAAAGTAACAATTGCTAGAAGTACTATCAGCCGCCGATATGGATATTAGTGGAACATCAACAGTAGCTGATTTACGAAAGGTGTTTGCACAAAATCGCAATAAAGTAGAAAGCGCATATAAATTTCTGTGGAAAGCCGATGCCCATTTACCATACAATTTATCGTAATACATAGGCTGACCATAAATATGAATCGAAAATGAGGGACAAAATTTCAAATGATATAAATACGAACATATATTTATGAAACTTGAAATCGTAAAAAATATTTTTTCATCAAATAATAGGCTTACAAACATATGTAATTCACATTCTCTTCAGACTTTTTCTTTTAACAAAAATAAAAAAATTTGCAAGTTTATTCAAGGCTGCACAACGATATCAACAAAAATATTTTGTTTTGTTGAATATCAAATAAAAATTAACACAAAAATTTTGTTTTGTTGAATATCAAATAAAAATTATTGAAATTATTTCGTTTCGTTGATTATCAAAAAAAAATTATCAAAATTATTTTGTTTCGTTGATTATCAAAAACAAAATAATAATAAAATTTTGTTTCGGGCTTACGGCTTCAATTTACTTTGAATTTTTATTAACGTTATTTTTTTTGATAATTTTTTTGTTGGCTACCGAAACAAAATTTTTTCAATATTTGTTTTTTGATAATCAACAACGAAATTTTTTTTTCATAATATTTTTTGATAATTATCAAAACAGTATTTTTTTGTTCAGCACTTAACGTTACAATTTTTCAAAGTTGAATTGAAAACAAAATATTTTTTCGGTTATTGATAAAAAATAACGTTAATGTGCAGCCATGGTTTAATTATAGGTATCTACAATAAAGCAAGCATAATGCTGCCATAAAAAAGAATTTGGTAACTTAGTTTAATGTCCACAAATCAATTTTAATACGATTTACCAATTTCTTTCAAATTAATTTGCCACACAGCAGCCACAAAAATTTCATTCCAACAAACATATAGTCAATGAGGATGGTAGTTATTATCGATAACTACTTAAATTCTGATGAGAAAAAGGGCTGCCACCTCAACCTTTTTAATATAAAACAGATTTTAAACAGAAAAGGGGAATACTCATAGTCAAAATAAAATATTGATTTTAACTAACTTAAAATCAGCTTTTATCAAGACTATGAATATGCCCTAAAATAAATAAATGAGGGACAAATGAGGGACACTAGGAAAAAAACAGAACATTTTGAGGTGTTCCGAAAAAACAAAAATACGAGGGACAGACTTCTGAAAAACAGAACGGTCCCTAAAAAAACAGAACGGATGGTCAGCCTAGTAATACACCGTCGTACGATAAATCGCATGCTTCGCCACCAACGTTCCAACTTCAACGTCGATTTATCGTCAAACATCATTTTTACCTACGCATTGAAGAGTAAACAACAAGCCAATGTATACGGATTGTACATGTAATAATTGAAAAATACTAATTTTTTATTATAAAAATATATAAGTTAAATGTTTACAATTTTCGCACTTAATATTGCACATTTTGGCAATATTTTTGTAGCAATTTATTAAATTTTGGCACTTTTATTTCTTATTTCCAACCCGATGCGCGAGAAAAAAAACCGCGTGTAGCACAGTACACGTGATAGAAGTTAACTTCTTACATCAATTTATATTCGGTCGAAAGCAACAAGTAACAAGTTTCATATATCATATGAGAAACGAATTTGCAAATACATCCCTGTAAAAAATGCGATTAATCAGGGACAAATCTATGTATATCGGGATTAATCGCACATTTTTTTGCAGGGATATTACAATGAAAACTATCGCATGTACATACATGTGGTTGTGTGTTTTTGTTTGTACAAATTCTATTTATAGAAAAGGCGATGCTTGTTCTTGTTATTAGATTTTGTTTATCGGCAAGCTCATCCGATTGGTTTTTATATTGGTTGCTTGATCGTTTTTATTTTAATAATTAACTAGTATGTAATCCCCGATATTCGGGTGGCACTTTTATTAATAAAAAATGACAAAGAAAATTGTTTAATAAAACAAGTAAGGAAGCCTAAGTTCGAGTGGAATCGAACATTAGATACTCAGCTGTATGCTTTCATTGTTTGTTTGCGTTTGATGGAAACACGGTGTACTTTATATAAAGCGAGTGCTGCATAAAGTGGGCGTAGCCACGCCCATTTTCTAAATTTTTATCAGTCATCCAACTAAGCATATCAATATTATTCTTTGTGCAAAAATTAATTCCTTTATGACTTCTAGTTACAAAGATGTCACGTTACAAACTCCCAAAGGGTATTCCAGAAATATCTGTTAAAAAGTAGGCGTGGTCATAAACCGATTTCAATTAATTTTTGCGTGTTTATTAACACAAGTTATAAAAGTGTATAAACCAAGTTTCGTCATAATATCTCAATTATTTGTCGAGTTAAAGGCTAATAAATCTCGTATATCCCTTTGTCCAAAAGGAGGCGGTGCCACGCCCATTTTCCAAAATTTGTCTATTTTATGTTTCCGGTCTATTGTGGAACTCATGTCACAAAATTTCAATGAATTATCTTTATATTTGACAAAGATATCGCTTACAATGTTTTTATTAGGCCACTTTATAATACACATATATAAAAGTGGGCGTGGTCGTCAACCGATTTTGGTAATTTTTCGTCCACACATTTGCCTAAGTAAATATATCATGCGTACCAAATTTCATCGATATATCTTCAACGGTTTCTGAGTTATGACTCATAAAACTTTCAATGTTTGCCCCTTAATAAGTGGGCGTGGCTCCGCCCATTTTCCAAAATTTTTGTGGTTTTCGTTTTATGTTCATAGTTGGAATCATGCCACAAAATTTCAGTGATAGATCTTTATATTTGACAGAGATATCGCTTAAAATATTTTTATTAGGTCACTTTATAATACACATATATAAAAGTGGGCGTGGCCGTCAACCGATTTTGACAATTTTCCGTCAAAACATTTGCCTAAGTAAGTAAATCACGCGTACCAAATTTCATCGACATATCTTCAACGGTTTCTGAGTTATGACTCATAAAACTTTCAATGTTTGACCCTTAATAAGTGGGCGTGGCACCGCCCATTTTCCAAAATTTCATAAAATTTCTTCATAGGGGCCTGAGCTCAACATGTGGGTAAAATTTTATCGCTCCAGCTATATTAGGGACTGAGATACCAAATTTCCGATTTTTTCTATATAGGAAAAGTGGGCGTGGTCATGGTGCGATTTCGCCCATTTTCAATACCAACCGTCCCAGTCTCGATACCAACTTGCATTCCAAATTTCATCAAAATATCTCAATTTTTGCGCGAGTTAGAGTGTTTACAGACGGACGGACGGACAGACGGACGGACGGACGGACGGACGGACGGACATGGCTCAATCGATTTCCCTTTTCACCCTGATCATTTTGATATATATAAGTCTATATCTATCTCGGTTATTTCATTCTGTTACAATCCACCGTTATGTGATTAAAACTATAATACTCTGTGTACTAGTACAGCTGAGTATAAAAAAAGCAACAAAAAAACTGACTCGACCTGGACTTGAACCAGCTTCATTTGAATCGGAAGCATAGCATCTTACAGCTGAGCTACCGCGCTAGTTACGTGAGTTGTGTCAAACGGTGTACTCTAATTTCTTCTTGTGTTATTAACATTCCCACCTCGCTTATTTCACCACAGCGCTGTTCTGGTTAGAATTTCTTATGTACTTACACGTATACATATGTACATAGAAATCTCCAAAAGAATTTAAAATAAAAATATGTATTAGTAAAAAATACCGATTTTAAATTTTTTTTTGACATACTTAGCACCTAATGCTTTTCCTTAAATAGGTACTTATATTTTCGTTCATCGTTTTGTTTTTATATTAAATTATTTCTCAATTTTTAGTGCGATTTTAAGATTAAAGCGTGCTTTTTAGTTTTTTTAGGCTATTATTTATTATTAAAATAAAAAAAAAAAAATAAATAAAAGAAAAAAATCAGTCGCCTGGCTTGATTCGAACCTACCTCCCTTAGCTTCAAGAGCAGACACACAACCTCTACGCCACCACACCACTTGCATGGGGTATGTCAAACGCTGCACTTAAACTGAACTAACAAAACGGGTCGTTGCTTTCATTGTAATATGTACATATGTATTTGCAAATATCAAACTTGTTACTTGTTGCTTTCAATAGGTGAGTGATAGTGATGGGCGAGTCCGAGATGTTTTATTCGATTCTCTCGATTGGTGAAACATCTCGAATGCTATCGATGGTTTTAGTTCGTATTCGAGTCAAGTCGTAAATGGCCGTCAGTCGAAACAATCGCTAAAACATCTCGGACTCGCCAACGATTCCTCTCGTTTTCAAAGCAACTCTACAACATCTTGGACTCGCTGCAAAAAATACATAATAATTGTTGTTGCCGCTTGAATATTAAAATTGCTTTACAAAACATACAGAGTGGTACAAATCTATTGCCGTTGTTGCTACTCGTAAAATTCATTTGTTTCATAAGCGTCTCACTTCAGAAAATTTATTAATGTTTAAATAATTAATTATTATTATTATGCACGACACTGTTTAGTTGTGATTGCAATAATGCAGCGTCTATGTATAGCATATTTTTCAATTTGGTTAATTTATTTATGTATTTGCCTCACTTCCATTAAAAATCCTACTTTCTTTATCAACAAACCTCATTCAGTTTATTTTATCAACTAAAACATATCATCAAAACAACAGCCGGCCCGCCGACTCGGAACAATCGCAAAAACATCTCGCTTGTGTAGTCGAGATGTCATCGAAAAAACCTCCGACTCGCCGACTCGGAACAATCGCAAAAACATCTCGATTGTGTAGTCGAGGAGCGAGTCAACTTTTGACTCGATTGTGATTTGAACGATGGCGATTCTCTCTATTGTCTAAACATCTCGGACTCGCCCATCACTAGTGAGTGAGTTGTACTTGTTAGTTCAATTTAAGTGCAGCATTTGACATACTCAACGCAAGTGGTGTGGTGGCGCAGAGGTTTTGCGTCTGGTCTGGAAGCGAGGGGTTGTGATTTCGAACCGCGCGATACCAAGGTCGATTTTTTTAAAATAAAAAATCAACTAAAATGGCTGCTATTTCCGGAGGCAACTTCCGTTGCATCAAATTTCAAATTTCACTCTCCATAAAAACTCTGTATCGCCGCCTAAGAAGTTAACTTCAAAAATAATGAAGTTTGTCAAACATATCCACTAACCTTCCAATTTGTTGTACAACGCGACAAAATATCAAAATCGTTTGATCTTCATCCAACCGTCTGTCCAACTTGTACAACAGGCCCACAGAGTATTATAATTTTGATTTCATAACGGTGGATTGTAACAGAATGAAATAATCAGGGTGAAAAGAGAAATCGATTGAGCCATGTCCGTCCATCCTTACGCACCCTTACTCGCTCAAAAATTGAGATATTTTAATGAAATTTGAAATGTAAGTTGGTATCCAGACTGGGACGGTTGGTATTGAAAATGGGCGAAATCGGATCATAAGAGGTATACGCAAATTAAAGTGGGTACTTTTTGTGTTATTTTATATTTCAGTGGTTATCCTTTAGGTCCTGTTCACATTGGATTTTTCCACTACAGGTGTCCTGTTTTCTTTTTAATACCTTTTTTTGTATCCTTTAGCTACCAGATAATCTTCTGAAATCGGAAAAATTTGGACTTTGGCGAATTTGCGACTTCGTCATTATTTGATCCTTTCAAAAATAACAAAAAATGTGGATATCCTTGAAAAAGGAGCAGCTCGGATTTTAATTTCAACGGATGTTTCATCTATAAACATCACATAACACAACACCACTTTCCTTTTTTGTCGACATTTTCATGCAACCTATCGTCGCTTCCTGCCCACCGTGTGTGATAATACATGTTCCAAATTTTAGCGAAATCGGTTGACGGGCACGCCCAATTTTATATATGGGAACTATAAAGTGGCCCAATAAAAACATTTTAAGCGATATCTTTGTCAAATATAAAGATAATGCATTGAAATTTTGTGGCATGAGTTCCACAATAGACCGGAAACAAAATAAAAATAGGTAAAAAAAACTTTTTAAGTTAAACGGTTTTATGTTATACATACATTGCATTGTTTAAGATAAATGTACTAAAAACCAAAAAATAATAAAATAGATACAGTCGTGGGAATTATAAACATTTGCATAGACTAGACTAAAATAAAACCGTGGGGCACGTCAATTGTCTACAATCGTTGATTAAAATGTTTGTTTTGTAATGTTACACTATAATTAGGCAGTTGTTCAACCGACAACGATGGACGTGTGATAAGTAGGGCTAGAATGTGGAAAAAAGCTAGCAAGCTCGATTATAAGCGAGTTTTAGGGTTTCATAGTGGTGAGCGAGTAGTACTTTTATCATATGTTTTGTCGATTAAAGACAAACTACGAGCAGTGAAACGATTCCTCGTGTGAATGTCCAACGATAAACTAGTTGAAACATCTCTTTTATTAACATGGAGTGTATAACTATTGGAATTTCCATGAGCAAGAAAATAGTAAGTAATTTCCTCACCGTCTGCGGGCCAACTGCCTAACGACGAATTAAACGATTCTTCTATCGCACATTAAGTCGATAATTTGTAGACAATTGACGTGCCCCCCGGTTTTATTTTAGTCTAGTCTATGCAAATGTTTATAATTCCCACGACTGTATCTATTTTATTATTTTTTGGTTTTTAGTACATTTATCTTAAACATTGTAATGTATGTATAACATAAAACCGTTTAACTTAAAAAGTTTTTTACCTATTTTTATTTACATTCCTCTGTAAAGCTAAATGTTTCATCTGCCTTCAGCAATTTATACAAAGGCGCACACATATTTGTGATATTACCTTGTCCGGATTCGTATGCAAGCCGTGTTTGTCGACTACATGCCCAAGGTATGTTATTTCTTTGGCAAGAAATTCACACTTCTTCAATGCTAACTTGAACCCAGACTTTTCTAATACTTGCAGTACTTTTTCAACTCGTTCAATATGAGTTTTCCTATTTGGAGCTGTAATTAGAATATCATCCAAAAACACTACCGTTCCCTCTAAATTCATTAGCAAACTCTCCATTATCTTTTGGAATATAGCTGGTGCCGAAGCTAACCCGTTAATCAACCTAGTGTATTGGAATAATAGTCCAACCAGTCAACGACGCACGCGCGTAGCCCGTGTCAGCCGACACAACCTGTCTTATGGAGTTGTAGTGTAAATGCCCATTCACCAACGCATGACGACGCACAGTGGGGGCACCTCCATACAAACGCGGCCAAAAATAGTAATAATTGAGCTAGAAACTTTAAACTCGGAACTTAAGCTTTCTTGAAGATAGTAAACTGTGAAAATTTGAACAAAATCGGCCCACAAATACACCCCCCTCCCATATAACGGTATTTTTGAAATTTCAATATTTTGTTAACTATTATAGCTAAAATGCTCAATTTTAATAAGAGCACACATTTTTTAAATATAAATAATATACAGTAATCATTTTGGAAAAAGCGCAAAGTATTCCATGGTTTTCAAATTAAAAATATATGCACTTTTGAGCATTTTATAAGCATTCATCATAAAATTTTCCTTCAAAAAAATCACATTTAAAAAAATTTTTATACCACAAATGAAACTATACTTTTCTAAAGGATTTCAGTGTGCTGAATCTGAATCTGAAGTCAGAATTTTCAAATTGGTTCTAGTTTTTGAGATATTCATGTCCAATTAGGCAAAAAAACACGTTTTTGACTATATTCCCTGCTTAATATCTTGTATGTAATATTTTTTTATTCAAAATCAAATACACCGTTAGAAAGCATAAACCATCCCCCTGAATATGGCGTTTAAATTTTTCAGATATCTTTATTAGAATTGGAGAAATTGTTGTTTAAGTTTCATTAACTTGGCAAATTTTCCCCATACAAAATTATTAATACTTTTTGAAGCATACTTTTGGGGATTTTGTATGGGAAAAATGTATGAAAACTTAGAAAAACTCACTCCATAAAAAAGTTCATAAAACAAAAAAGCGCAAACGAATTTTTAAGATTTCTTCACCTGTTTATAAAGCACGTTCACTAGCACCAAATATTAAAAATTTGGAGAGGTCATATTTTGTATTTTTTTTTTATTTCATGTTGAAATTTTCCAATTTTTACACAATTTTTTTTTCTGTTCGAAAAGAAAAAGGCTGCAAAAAAATAATGATAACGCTGATAAAAAAATTCTTTCATAATTTGAAAGTGTGAACCATTGCCTCCAACACGGTGAACAAACTATTCGATTAGTCGCCTAAGAATAAGATTTTTCATAATGTCAAAAGTAGCCTAATTATTGCGTTTTGAAAAAGGCACTTTTAGTCAAATGGGAAAAAGATTATTTAAGCGAAAAGCGCAGGTGGATTTCAAGAATTAAAATGCAGTTTGATTAAAAATATATCATTTCAAAACATATGAAAAAATTGGGGAGGTCATATTTTTTATTTTTTTTATTTTTTTGTTTAAAGTTGAGCAAAATTTTTTTTTTACGACTTTTTTTGTCAATATTTGAAAGTTCATATAAATCTAAGAGTTACCGCTGGTTACAAAAGGCTTATTGTTTCTAAAAGGCCAAATCAATATCTATGTAATGATGTATCACTCGATTACATACCTTAATAATTGAATGAGTTACAGCATTTTGTATAAGGTGTAATTGTTGAGAAATAAAAGGACCTATTTTTTGCTCAGTTTTTAACACCCTGTACGGCTAAACAAAACGAGACTCAAAAAATTTTATATAAGCTTTTTTTTTACAAATTGTTATATCTGTCAATCACTTTCAAAAAAATTTGATTTGCTAATACTTTAATTTCGATTTTATTTTTGGCCGCTATCACCCAGTGTGCGACGGCTCTCTTGACGCACGTATCCTAGAAACCTAGCTCAATTTGATTTTTCACGTAATAACGTGCCAGCTGATGCTGTCATGATTGCTTTCTTTGCAACAGGATTGCCGCAGCGATTATTTTGTAGTAAATTTGTACCAATCTTTCAATATGCTCCCAAAGTACCTCAATAACTATTCCGAATGTTGCCGATTATAAAATTATGTTAACATAAGTGTATTTTTTTTTTTAAATATGGCGATAAAAATGTAATAAAAAAATTTATGTTTTTTCTTGCGTTTTTTTTTTACTAAATTTGGCTATTGCCGCAATCGTTTTTTTACACGGAAATAAAAATGTAAATAGAGAAAATGAAGGTTTTCTGGCGTTTTTTTTTTTTACTAAATTGTACTACATATTGTATCAATCGTTTGTATTTGTTTTTATATGGAGATAAAAATTTAAATAAAACAAAAATGAAGTTTTTTCTGCTGTGTTTTCTTTACTAAATTTGACTATTGTGGATATTTTTGGCTGTTCAATTTAGCAAAATTACCCCGGATAGCAAATTCTTAAAAGCTGTCAGGTGAATAATATTTGGTGAGCCGGCAAGACTCGTGAATTTGACAACAAGCATAAACAACAAAAAGACCGAAATACGTACATATGCAATACATAAATTAAAAAAATAACCGCGGTGAATATTATTACTAAAAATTAAAATAAAACTAATAGTATCTGTATATAATTGCTGCATTTTATTAATTTCAAAAATTAGGTTTCTTAGTGCCCATACATACATATGTACATATTCTTAAAAGCCTTTAAGAAATAGTAGTAGAAAATGTAGAAGCACGGAGTCAGAAGTAAACAAAACTGCAATTAATATTTGGTTTTAAATTATCATGATACAACATTTTCAATTTAAAAATTTATTTATTAATAAATTCTATGAATAATACGATTTTCAAGAAAAATTACTACGAAACCAAACACAAGTTACTACGAAATCAAAAACTGCATGTATACTTTGCTGTACAATGGTAACGCTGTTATTCAACTCCTTCCAAACAAACCAAAAACAATGCAGAAAGTAAACAAAGGAAAACAACTGATTCTTGCGTTGGGTGTGCGTGCGTTTACGTGCGTGAATGGTGTCGATTTTCAACTATTGCGTGAGGTAACTGAGAGATATGACGCCGTCGGTCAATGGTTGGACTATAAGCCTTTTGGAGTAGAGATCGTTGTAAGCCTTTTTGATACCTCGTCTAAAGGGATTTGTTGATAAGCCATTGTTAAATCAAGCTTGCTGAATTCCTCAACACCGTGAAGTTTTGCAAAAATATCCTCTATACGATGCAGGGGGTACTTATCTACCATCAACTGTGGGTTTAGCGTAACTTTAAAATCGCCACAAATTCTAACGTCGCCAGTTTTCTTCAACACCGGCACTATTGCCTATTGAAACTGGCTCTAAAACTCCTAGATCTATCAATTTGTTAACTTCATTTTCCACCTTGCTCTTAATTGCAAGAGGAACGACTCGTGGCTTAAAAAATTTCGGCGTATAATTTTCTTTAAGTTTCAATGTTGCCTTGCCTTTATTAAAACAGCCTAAGCTGCCGTCAAAAAGATTACGAAATTTGTTAAATATTTGCTCCCTAGCCCCAACATCGACCTTGGCATAGTTCAACTCTGCAATATTCAACTTAAATGTTCGCACGAAATTTCTACCCAGCAAAGGCGGGCCCCTGTTATCTATTACCACGAATGTTACCAAGTGACTACACCCATTATACGCAACCATCATATCACAAACACCAACGGGATTAATTGCTAAGCCGTTATACGTTTTCAAAACTATATTACACGGTTTTAGACTACGTAATGAAAAAGTAAGTTTTAAATGTAGCGCAAGATAATACGCTGTACTCTGATCCCGTATCCAATTCCAGGTCTAAAGGTGCATTGTCTACCTGTACTCTAACCTTAATAGGGCCATCTGAAACGCTTCTCATCGAAAATAAAGGTACATCGGAATTATCGACATAGTTAACTTTTTCATTCTTTTTCTCACTAGGGCACATGTTCTTTAGATGACCTTTGTTATTACATTTATGACACTTATAATTCTTAAATTTGCAATCACGACTTAAAGGGTTTGCATACCCACATACTGCACACGTCTGCTTCTGTTGCTGTTGCTTTTGTTGTTTTTGCTTAGCCGCCCCCACTCGCTTGTTTCACCTCGGGCGTTGCATTTTGCTTCCGAATGTATTCTGCTGCATTAGCAATTTCCACCACACGTTGCATATTGCATTTCGCTATATCTTCGAGAAAAATCTTGTCCCTTGCTGGCCCCTTTTCCAGGCCCATTACAAATTTGTCGCGCATAGCTGTGTCCAAGAAATTCCCGAATTTGCAATGAATTGCCAAAGCTCTTACCCGTACAGCCCACTCATTAACGCTCTCCGTGAATTCTTTGCTGGCAATGTAAAATTTTTGCCGTTCTGCAAAGCCTGTTGATGGAGGCTTAAAATACTCGCTTAGAACTTCTACGCACTCTGCAAACGACGTAGATTCATCTTCTGGCTTCAGCGGGTTAAGTAAATTCTGCAGCAAAATGTAAGACTTTTCGGACAGCGCGTTTAACAAAATCGCCTTCTTTCTTACTGATTCGGAAATATTATTTCCAGTGAAAAACTGTTGCAATTGTGTAATGAACACTTCCCAGTTATTTTCATTATATTTAAAATGTGGTACGGTGCCAATTATTTGTGCCATTATAATATTTTCCGTCGTCGTCATTTTAATATACATACGGTGGCCATAAATATGTATTAAAAAAACAGAACATTTTTTTGTATTAATAGGAACTAGGGCTCGAGATATCCGGGTATCGAGCAATTCAATCTGCTCTTTTTTGTTTGAAGCCCGTTTGTTGTTCAAATGCCCGTACAAACATTCCAGCATTCGAGCTTACAAACAAAAAAATGTGTATCGGAAAAACAAAAATAAAAAAAACTACATGTAAAATAAAATAAAAAAATAATAGTAATAAACAAAAGAAAAAAACAAACTTCAAAATACCCGAATTGTTCGAATGCCCGTACAAACATACGGGTAATAAAAAAAACAAACGACTGTTCGAGAATTTGAACAAAAATTGTTCGGGCTACTCGAAAATGTTCAAAAAAAATCGAGAGTTCTAATAGGAAGAAAAAATATTCACAAACATGAATCACATTTCACTGGCTTTGATTTCAATCAAGTATTAGGTACATAATATACAAATAATAATATACAATTAATAAATATATCAAATTACTGATATTTTTCTGAGGCATAAATTTGTTTAAGTATACTTTCCTCATTTTGTAAGTAATTCTTAAATTCTAAGCAATTAAAATCATAGTTACATCTACCTAGTTATTAAAATAGATTTCACAGTTGAATATTTCACCGGGGAATGGTATTCCACAGGCGAAATTAATATGTAAATAAAAAGACCAAAAAGGGTAAAAGGATTTAATTAATAAAGTATAATACGGATTTATTAGATTTGTTGGACATAAGCATGGAATATATGCAAATGGAATAGTTAGTGGAGTTGTATATATAATGGGATATATATAAGAACTTACCGCTGTGGCTGGATAATCGCAAGTAATTTTAAGAAGAAAAAGAGAAAGCGCGCTGACCGTCAGAAAAGTTTTAACTTTCGTCGAGTCAACGGCTTTATACATATGTATCTATGTGTACATACGTAGGTTACAGTGCATATGCGTATGTATATGTGCATATGCATTAGGGGTGGCGAAATATTTAGACTCGTGGTCTAAACATGCCGGCCCCCTTGCGATAAGCAAGTCTAAATGGTGTTATGAGGATGGTAATTACGCCACAGAGATAAGCTCATTTTGTTGCTTTGAAATTATTGCTAATTAGAACATAAAAATGGATATGTACGTGGCTATTGTTTGCATTCACTTCATTGTATAGACCTTTGTAGGTACATAAGTACGGAATTTATGTATATACATATTATTTGTTAGCATTAGTATATGTATTTATATGTAGGTGTACGCACATTTTTTGTTTTTGGTTGGTGGGCGGCTGGTTGGATGAGTGGGAAAAGCTGAATGGAGATTTTTCAGCGTTTTCCTTTTTATCACTAACGAATATCGTAATGGTTACGGCTACGGAAATTTGCGTAATTTTAGTGTTTTGGCAACACTGGACATATTGAATGATGAACTTGGCAAAAACTCTCCACAATTCGTCGTGTTGCCAACTGGTTTGATTTATATTGAATTTTCAAATTAGTATGGAGGAACCAACAATCGAGCATTGTACAATTGATTTTTTTTTTTTTTGTATGGACGCGCTAAAATTCAAAATTTGATTGCAATAATTTTGTCCTTCCACCCCCTTTTTTGTGAATCTTTAATGACGAATGTCTAAAACTCAACTGCCTATAAATTCGGTAACAAACTGGCGTGTTCCAATCATTACATCGAGCTCTGGATCAAGCTCAGCCTTACCAAAAAAAAATTGGTAATGTTATCTGTTTCTATAGGGCTACAAACGTTGTTGTTGCATTTACATGGAAGCATTTTATCTGGCTCCGGATCAGCGTAATTGAAAACACGCTTAATGACGCATACATTTTTCACGGCTTTGACCTCGCGCACTTTTGGAAGTGGCTACACTGACCAGCCCTGCATTGTAGGCAGCGTTGACGAATTGACGATTTGTACGCAAAAATGACGATGACGCTTCAAAAAAGTCGGCAACGCTCGTCACCACACTTATCAAATGTCGGGCAACACCGTTTGAGGAAGGTATGTCACCACACTTTTCAAACTGTAAGGCAACACAGTTTGAGAAATATAGGTCAGCAGTTTGAGCACCACTGATCGGGGTGGTTGCGACTGAACCGGTGTAGCCATTCTTGCTTTATTTTGGCAATTTTTTGGATTTGAAATGAATATGAAAATTTTTTGTTTGCAATATAATGAGAATGCATTGAGAATGTTGAGGGGGCAGATACTGCTACGAATTTCAAATACCCTATGCTTAATATGAATAGAAATTAAGATAATTGCAACCTATAAAAAATGTTTTTTAATATTGGGAAAATCTCGCACAATTTTGGGATTTTGAGAGTGGCTACACTGGCAAGCATTTTGTTGTGGAGATTTTAATGTGGTTTGTGTCATTGCTAATAAATTCGCCGCAAACACAAATATCCATTGGCTGCCAAATATTTGATATTTCGTAGTAAATAATAGAATGTGTGCATTTTCTTATGGTGAAATTGTCAATGAGTTTGTTTTGAATTGGCAACCTCATTGACAATGAATTTTGGATTGAAGATTGGAATTGTCAAGGAGTGGAGAACATTCGCGGAAAATCTCCACTCTATTTCCGTTTAGCCATGAGGTTAGCAGCATAAATATAATTGGTCGTGGATGTGGCGCTAAAAGCCGAAGAAAGGAAGCTTAAAAGGCTATCACCTGGGAATATTGCATATAATGGACTTTTATTTTTCGTGAAGCATGTGTTATTCTCACTATTTAAGGAAGGCGAAGGCTTTGCTGTGTGTCGTCCGACCGAATTTGGTGGTAATGTCACATTCCATAATTATGACGATTTGGAGAAAAGTTTTGCCGATAATGATCTGCATCCCGGAGCCAGTACTTTACTGCTGCTTGGATCGCTTGAACAGCACACGCAACAAGGTAAAACAAGTTGAAGTTGGCATCTTTTTTTTTTGTATACGCTCGCTTTGAATTATAAGCAAATGGAACTTTATCATGCGTTGCCATTCTTCATTTATTTGTTACGGACATGTTTGGAACAAAAAGATTTTCACAAAAATTGCCAACATTAACTCTTATAGCCGGCATTGTTTTATCTACATTTGCTATATTATGGCTGCCATGGCTGAGTTCATTGAAGTCAGCGCGAGAGGTGCTCTTACGCCTGTTCTCAATTGGTTTTGTTTTTGTTTTGTTTGGTATTGATTTTGTGTGTATAGTTTTATGCATTTTCTCATGTATTTCATATTTTGCTTGATGCCACAAGTTTGGTTTGACCCTAATGTTAAGTTGAAAACTAGTTAATAAAGTTTTTAGAAGATTGTTCTGTAGGTATAGCTTTTCTTAAAAATGATGTTTTTTCTTTCGGGATCGCCATTTCCATTGTCACACCTGGCGATATTAAACCCACCCACATCCAGAGACCTTACCGCGGCAGCATGGGTGCTTGGTATACAGTTGTTTGCCAATATGAATGAACATAATGTGGCGAATATGGGTAATACCTACTCCAACGCTTTTCTTCACTGGTACGTTCGTAAGTTGCTTCGAACAACATGTTGACATTTGTATGCGTATATTTTTTGTATATGAATAGCAATATGTAGTTAGGTATGGTTCTCGTAGGTATTTTCAGGATATGTAAATTGGGTTCTTTGGGAGTGGGGGAGGCTTCAGCCTCAATTCACTTGGCTTCTTCAGAAGCGTTAGGAACTTCTGGGGCTCCCAATGGAGCTAGGTTTAAGATTCTGTGGCTTCTGTAATGAAGCGGGGAATTTTTGGGTTTTATAGTAGAAATTGCAGTTTTGATTACTCTCTGGGTTTTACTGTGGGAAGGAAAGATAGGTCGTGAGCACTTTGTACACAAATTCGAATGTGTAACTTTGTATGTATGTTTGTACAACTTGCGTGTACATATGTATGTATTTACGTTAATGCATGAATTTGTTACTTTGTTGATTTGAAAAGGTGCGTGGTGTACAACTTGCGTGTACATTATACATATGTATGGATATGTATACATATGTATGTATAGATCATTATGTATAATTTTGTATTGGATTGTGTGTTCTGTTTGATAACACGGAAGAGGGTGCTGTGTAAAACTTGCGTGTACAGATATATGTATGAATTTTTTGGTCTTGTATGACTGGTGAACTTTTTTGCTCTCTGCATGAGCTGGTCTTCGGGGAGTAATTTCGGAAAGAGTTGGTATTCGATGGTACCAACTGCGGAAATCTGCTGGGCACGTCTGATCGCTTTTTATGTGCATTTGTCTGTAGATTAGCTTTATTTGCATGTGTGTAGAAATCTTTGTTCGGTTTAGTTCTTATCAATTTGTGATGAAATTTTGTTAAATTGATGATTTAATTCAGTCGACACCTTTTTTACGGGTTTTTTGATTTTTATAATTTTCGTTCTCTGATTTGCCTTTTTGTTTATTTCTTCGCCAGCTTTATGATAATTTTTTATATATTGGACCCTGGGTTTAATTGGTTGGATTCGATTAAAGAATGATACCCGCTTAATGTTTGAGTTTTGCTTTTCGGCGTGGCCGGTGAGAATCCAACCGAACACTGTTTCTTGCGCTATAAGGTTATTTTGCGAATTCTTTTGAATGCCATTTTGTATGACTTTCGCATAAATATCCCCACCGAGAATCAAATCAACTGGTTGATTAGTAAAGAACCTTTTGTCTGCTAAAACTAAGTTTGGGAAAGCTTTCCGAGTCATTGCGCTTACTTGGCTAGTCGGAAGGTTTCCAGTTAGCTATGGCAGAATTAGGACATTTGTACTGATATTCACTTTTGGATCTACTGGAGATCGTAGTTGAATATCACAAGATTTTCGTACCTGCGCTGACGATGTGTTACTTATGCCCGAAACTTGGACATGAACACCTTTGCTTGGCAGATTGATTCGGCATCTGAGTCGCTCTGTCATGAATGAGCATTCTGACCCAGAATCGATAAGTGCTCTAGCCGGAAAGTTTTTTCCATTATAATGGATATGAACCCTCGCTGTCCCTAGTAAAATCCCTCCACTTGTATTCGCGTGAAAGGAGGTAACATTATTGGAATTTTCCGTTATTCTTCTCTGTGCTTGCTGAGAAGTTGAAGGTTCGTCGTCTGAAGATCTGTACTCTCTGGTATGGAGGTGGAGCATAGTATGGTGCCGGGAATGGCATGAGCTGCAGTTATATGCGCTCGTACATTTCGATACTGTATGTGCACTGGAAAGACAATTCAGGCAACTGTTATTATTTTTAATGAACGAAATTCTGTCCTTAGTGGACAATTTATGAAATTTAGAGCAATTCCGAACGGTGTGCTCTCTACTTTTGCACATCGTGCATACGTTTTTGGGGATGCTGGCCTGGTAACTACCTAGTTTGGAACTTTCTTTTGAATTGTGCCCACTAGGAAATTTATGGGACTTTAGATTTTTGTTATCTTTCAAACCGGAAACCATTTCTAAAGCTTGAAACCTGTGGGACAAAAAACTATCCATATCTACCCACTTGGAAATTTCAGTGTTGTTTTCAACACTCTGTTCCCATAAAGCCAGAGTATTTTCAGGAAGTTTTTCGGAGCATAGATATGTAATAATAGCGTCCCAATTTGTGATGTCGATTTGGTTGCTCTGAAGGGATGCGATACAATTATTAATCTCCCTTTGTAACATTTTAATGGATGCTCCACATTCATACTCCACTGCTTTGAGATTAAAGAGTACCTTAAGCTGTGAGTTGACTAGAATGCGTTTGTTTTCATATCTGTCACTCAGATTTTTCCAGGCAGTGGCAAACCCCTCATTTGTTAGGGCGCACCGCCTCACTATTTCCTTAGCTTCCCCGGAGGTTTTTTGGTTGAGGTGGAAAAGCTTCTCAACCGGGCTGAGGCGTTTATTATTGGCATAAATGGAAGTAAATAGATCTCTAAAAGATGGCCAAGTGAGGTAGTCGCCGTGGAAAATGTCGCAATCACATGGGCGCACACGCACACTATTCTCTTGGGCAACTAAATCATCATCATTATTAGATTGTTTCGGTGGATTAGGTGGAGGTGCCTTATTCTCCAATTCAGTTATAATGAGAGACATACATTGAGTATAGTCTGCGAAGGCCGACTTATATTTCCGTTTAATAGCACTAAGATCTTCTTTTGTAAGATCTTTTGAATTCGTTAAGGTATCATAGATTGTTTTTACCTTTTTCCATAAAGACTTCAATTCGTCCTGCTCAAGAGTTAAACTTGCCTTGGAATAATTTTCTATAGGACCTTCTGGAAATTTCTGATTGTATTCAGTGATAATATCGGCCTCACGAATTAAAGATTCCATCTTTTTGATAATTCGGCTCGAAGGAGCATGAATATTTCACCGGGGAATGGTATTGCTCAGGCGAAATTAATATGTAAATAAAAAGACCAAAAACGGTCAAAGGATTTAATTAATAAAGTATAATACGGATTTATTAGATTTGTTGGACATAAGCATGGAATATATGCAAATGGAATAGTTAGTGGAGTTGTATATATAATTGGATATATATAAGAACTTACCGCTGTGGCTGGATAATCGCAAGTAATTTTAAGAAGAAAAAGAGAAAGCGCGCTGACCGTCAGAAAAGTTATAACTTTCGTCGAGTCAACGGCTTTATACATATGTATCTATGTGTACATACGTAGGTTACAGTGCATATGCGTATGTATATGTGCATATGCATTAGGGGGTGGCGAAATATTTAGACTCGTGGTCTAAACACAGTCTCAATTTGAATTTTTGATTTTTCATCAGTCCATATATTGTTTAAAATTGAAAATATCCTTTCAGTGGGGCATTTGAACCCGGTAAACATAAATTGAATTCTACTATTTTTAAAATATTTTTAAAAGGTATAGCATTTTTGTTAAAATGTTGAAATATTTCAACCCATTTCATATCGACTAGATTTCACCCTTTCACCCATTCCTTTAGTTTGTTTGGAGTTACATAATTCTTAATACATGTCAACTCATTAAATAATTCGCAGTCATTAATTTTAGTCTGGGTTCTCTTTTCCGAAATATAAATAAAATTTCTTTCAACATCATGCCAAGATGGAACTGTACGCAAAAGTACCCATTCCATCACTTCGACCTCTTTATACGCTTGGTCCCACTGATTTATATAATCAGCGCAATTAATGTAAAAACGTTTTGCATGATCTTTTATTTTACTTAAATCTACAGTTCCTGATTTTTCCAACTCTGAAACTATTTTCTTCATCATTAGCGGTAAAAAATTTCATCTCTTCGTTCTGCGATTTTTAATTTAAGGTCTTTTATTAGTAAAGCAACTTCTACCATACAAATATTTTGCGATTCAATTTGTGTAATGTCAAATAACAAAGTTACAATAAAAAAACTATTTCGGCGGCATTTCGGGGGATCAGAAAAAAATAAAAATTTTGTCTTTAATCCTCTCAATATAAGCTTCAAATTTAGGGTCGGGCTTTTCCAACTTTACATACATATACTAAATTGCTTAAAAAAAAATTAGTTAAATAATAGCTACATTAAATATTCGTCGTGACGTAACTTCTTTGTTTATTAATTTAGTAAAAACGTTTCAAGGCAACATTGTCATGAATTACAATAAAAACAATATTTCGGCGGTATTTCGGGGGATCAGAAAATTATAAAAATTTTGTCTTCAAATTTAGGGTCGGACTTTTCCAACTTTACATACATATACTAAATTGCTTAAAAAAAAATTTGTTAAATAATAGCTACATTAAATATTCGTCGTGACGTAACTTCTTTGTTTATTAATTTAGTAAAACCGTTTCAAGGCAACATTGTCATGAATTTTGAAGCACTTTCATTTGGAAAAACAAAGATAATTCATGGGCATACAAATAAGTTAGCTGACCCAACTATGTGAAAACGGATTCAGAGCTCAAAAGGACATTAGAAGGAAGTGTAGAGCTTAAAAATACGAAACTAATGACGTATCAATTTTAAAAATCGGGTGATAAATAATAAAGTTACAAGAAAAAAACAATTTCGGCGGTATTTCGCGGGATCAAACAAAAAAATTTTGTGTGTCCCTTAACTCTCTCAACATAAGCTTCAAATTTAGGGGCGGACTTTTACAACTTTTTTTTCGACCCTATCTAGTGAACATGCTTCTGAACCAGCTGATTAATAGTGATTGCTAAGTGATATCGATAGGAACCTACATTTTGATAAGAAAATGGTTGCCGCTGTAAAACAATTTTTGATTTGCATAGTGGATAAAAACAGAAAAAAAAACAGAACATTTTAAAAAAACAGAACAATTTGTGCGCCTGAAAAACAGAACTGTTCTGCTAAAAACAGAACGGATGGTCACCGTAAATATACATATGTATTTATTGCTTAAAAGTTGAACTTACAATTTTGGCGGCTGAGCACAGAAGAAGGAGAATATGTAAAACATGTGCATACGCAAACGTCAGTGCTTAGAACATGTGGATTGTAAATCAGCTGATTAGCTTTTGTGTATTGTATTATGAGTGTCGGTCAATTGAGATGCCACACTAGAGTATACTTATGCATGTTGGTACGTTTTACGTATACAGTGTTACAAAATTAAATTAATGTAAAATAAGAAACTACCTGTGCATATACCTACCTACATATATATGTATGTACATACATACATACATATGTATGTATAACTTCGGAGAGTTTGTTCGTGGGGAGTTTGTTCTCGAATTTATTCAGTTTTATATGCAATGCACCGATGCCATCGATGCCCCAATTCCGTACAACCGATACATATTTTCAAAATTTTCCTATCGAATTTTAATATAGGAATTAAAAAAAAACAACAAAAATTTATTTAAAGAACTTTCAAAGTGACTTTGCTGGGACTCGAACCCACAACCCCTAGCATTATCTACACTAAAAAATTATTAAATAAGATGTTCGTGTGTACACAACGAAGCACAAATTAGATGAAACTGGTGAGTTTTTTTTTATCGAATTATCAATTGTAATTAAATTTACTAAAAGCCCGTCTCCACATAACTTGATTCACCAGAGAAACATGTAGCAAAACATCTCGCTCAATAACCCGTCTCCACGTGGCTGATCGTGATTCAATTTAACATTTCTCTTTCTTGCTCTTCTTAAATGTTTGTACGTTTGCTTATATTTTGCGTTTTTGTTTTGGTCTGTGTGAGATCGCGATAGATTTTCGATACAAAATTAGAGAAGACATCGATATCATCGAGATTGACAAGATGATTCAGAATGAAACAGTGTTTCAATCTTCACTCACTCTCAGAAATTTGTATGGAAATTGGCGAGTTTCAGCACTGGTTTCCGTGTCGAAACAAGATTGAGAGAGAAAATGCAGAAAAAAAGAGCGAAACGCGTTATGTGGAGACATGGTATAAGAAGTTAACTTCTATCACGTGTACTGTGCTACAGGCAGATTTTTGATGCACTTATGTGATGCAATGTCTTGCATATATGGCTTTTTCCACATTTTTACCAATATCTCAAAAACTGGGTCTGCCACAAAAAAATGGAGATGATATTCGGAATCAGCGTAAAATTTCGCTTTAGAAAAGTATTATTTTATTCTTGGTGATTTTTGGTGTCGAGTAGTGTTATTTATTAATATTTTATTTAATGTATTAATTTTGGAAAAAAGTTTGTGAGGAGTTAGAGCACAATTTGCCTAACTGGCACAGGTTTAAAAACACATAATTAACATTCTGTAATATTGTTTAGATATCTGGGAAATTATGTTATGGTCGTTAAGCAGACATGGGCATCTGCAATTACAATTTGCTATACGTAAACGTCAAAGCTGTGTGATCAATAATTATTTTGCTCCTTAATTTTGTGCTTTAATATTGTATAATAATTTACTTTAATTTAAAAGTCCATTGCGAAAAAGTGACTAATTTAGTGCACTACAAAAGCAATAAAGTTAAACAGATTTTGGTTAATTATTTATTGAATATTTTTAATTTAAAATTTCAAGTGTGATTGCCGAGTCATTTTGCATATTGTTGTTGCAGTAGTGTGGCTAACATAAATTGTTTTTGTGTTTTTTTGCGTTCTTTATTTTGCACTTTTTCATTTTCATTTTTATATTCTCTTTCTCTTGTCACAGCTGTTTGCGTCTGCTTTTTAAGCGTCTTGCTGTGCATCTCAAACTGCTCACTGTCATATACACTACACTACTTTCCAAACTGTCACTAACTTACTAACTTTACAGTCTTTCAAACTATTCGTAGCTATTAACCCTTTCGGTTCTATCATTCGTTTTGACACTTATTTAATTTCTCTCTGACTGTTTACTTTATATTATCTGTAATAGAATTTTATACTCTAAACATGTCTTGCATATATAAAAACTGTTCTGTTAAAAGTGAGTCCGAGCGTTTCGTGTCTTGTTGGCTGTGTGATGGGTTAGCTCATATAAAATGTGCAGGCATAACAGGCAGAATGCTGGATTTGATAAATGACAGAAAGGGCTTGCGTTGGTCATGCGTGAATTGTAGGTCGACCGAAGTAGATCTTTCTAAACTTTTCAGCCAGACGAGAAGTGGTTTCTCTGAGATTGGAAAGGAGCTACTTTCTTTGACTGAAAAATTCAAGCACTACGAAAATCTGTTTAATTCATTTAAATGCCTAGAACTCTCTTCTTCATCATCGGCATCTTTACCTTCTTTACTTGGTACGACGGGTGATTCCACTGCTGCACCACGTAATGTGCCAGTGTTGAAAAATCGGTGCCACGCCCATTTTCCAAAATTTGTCTATTTTATGTTTCCGGTCTATTGTGGAACTCATGTCACAAAATTTCAATGAATTATCTTTATATTTGACAAAGATATCGCTTAAAACGTTTTTATTAGGTCAATTTTTAAGACCCATATATAAAAGTGGGCGTTGTCGTCAACCGATTTTGGTAATTTTTCGTCCACACATTTGCCTAAGTAAATGTATCATGCGTACCAAATTTCATAGATATATCTTTAACGGTTTCTGAGTTATAGCTTATAAAACTTTCAATATTTGCCCCTTAATAAGTGGGCGTGGCACCGCCCATTTTTCAAAATTTTTCTGTTTTTCGTTTTATGTCCGCAGGTGGACTGCTGGCATAAAATTTCAATGATATATCTTTATATTTGACAGAGATATCGCTTAAAATGTTTTTATTAGGCCCCTTTATAGTTCACATATATAAAAGTGGGCGTGGCCGTCAACCGATTTTAACAATTTTCCATCAAAATGTTTGCCTAAGTAAGTAAATTACGCGTACCAATTTTCATCTATATATCTCCAATGGTTTCTGAGTTATGCCATATAAAACTTTCCATGTTTGACCCTTAATAAGTGGGCGTGGCACCGCCCATTTTCCAAAATTTCATCAAATTTCTTCATAGGGGCCTGAGCTCAACACGTGGGTAAAATTTCATCACTCTAGCTTTAATAGTGACTGAGATACCAAATTTCCGATTTTTTCTATATAGGAAAAGTGGGCGTGGTCATGGTCCGATTTCGCCTATTTTCAATACCAACCGTCCCAGTGTCGATGCCAACTTGCATTTCAAATTTCATCAAAATATCTAAATTTTTGCGCGAGTTAGAGTGTTTACAGACGGACGGACAGACGGACGGACGGACGGACAGACGGCTCAATCGATTTCTCTTTTCACCCTGATCATTTTGATATATATAAGTCTATATCTATCTCGATTATTTCATTCTGTTACAATCCACCGTTATGTGATTAAAACTATAATACTCTGTGTACTAGTACAGCTGAGTATAAAAATGCTATAGAGCTTATATACGTAAAATTAAGTCTAATTTTATTCGTAATCCAAAATCGTTTTACAGTTTCGTAAACTCCAAGAGAAAAGTTAATGGGTTTCCGTCTGCTATGAGATATCAAGACAACACTTCAAGTGATAGTCAAGAAATTTCCAATCTTTTTGCACAATTTTTCAAACATAATTATTCCAACATAGAAGAACTTCCATTTCGTAACTATCCATATCGATTATCTCCTAATACATCAATTTACAAACCATATATATCTGCAGATGACGTGTTATCAGCTTTATTATCATTAAAAGAGTCATTTAGTTATGGTCCTGACCAGGGCCCTATTCCACAAAACAACTTATCAACTTTTCACTTTGCACTTTGCAAATTTTTCGTCAATTTGCAAAACTTTGTGTTCCTCAGAATTGTAAAATTTGATAAGTTATAAGCTGAATTTGAAAAGTGTAATTTGAAAAGTCTTTGCAGTTTTTGTACTCCCTTTTCGATTTCTGTTCCACGTACGTTCTCTTGTGCAAAGTGCAAAGCTAATGTTGAAAAGTGTAATTTGCAAAGACTTTGCAAATAAATGCGCTCTTTTGTTCCTCAAAAACTGTAAATTCTATGTTTGCAAAGCCAATTTTGATAAGTTTGTCAAAAATTTGCAAGGTAAACGATCGCTTTGCAAATTCACATGCTTATTACTAGTGAAGTTTTTCAAAATGTTAAGACGTGAGTTTTTGTTCGACGATACTGAAGACGCGGTTATAGGAAGAAATTATAGAGACCGAATTAATTTTTCGGGACTACAAAGCTTTAATTTTAAAGAGTGCTTCCGTTTAAACCAAACACAAGTTAATTTCGTTTTAAATAAAGTTGGTGAATACGAAAAAAAAGCAAATATATCGACGGCTGAGAATAAGATCACCCTATTTCAAAAATTGTTTCAAAAATGCCCTATTCCAAAAATTGTTTGAATAACGTCCTATTTCAGATTTTGCTTCAAAAACGCCCTGTTTCAATAACGTCCTATTTCAGACAGTTATTCAAAAGCGCCCTATTTCAGCAAAATATATATGGAACTTTCTCTGAAATAGGGCGTTTTTGAAGCAAAATCCGAAATAGGACGTTATTGAAACAATTTTTCAAATAGGGCGTTTTTGAAACAATTTTTGAAATAGGGCGATCTTATTCTCAGCCGTCGATATGAAGTTCACTTAATGTTTATTTACGAAAATAATAAACAAAATCGCAAGTGATACAAATAAAATTATTTGCATGTATAGGCAATAAATTGTTTTGCTTACGAATGTTCGACTCTTCCATAGCCCAAACAACACTGAAATAAATTTTGGTATAAATTTTAAACTTTTTCGGTCGATATATAGGACGCGACCGATAAATTCTTAAAATGTAAACTTTGAAATGTTTAAAATATTTTTAAACATTTAAGGTTTATATTTTATTCCAAATTAAGGTTTATTTTAAGACTTTCAAAAGTTTAAAATTTAAACCTTTTTTTGGTTTAAATTAAAAAAAATGTCTGCTCCCAAATCCTCTTCATGCTTTTCCCTATTGTGTCTTCTTTCCTACCTTATTTTCTCGTTTTCTTCCATATTGTTCTCCCCCCAACATCCCCTTCATCCTTTTCCATATTTCATCTTTTTCCTATCCTCCTTTTCTCCATTTCTTCCTTCTTCATTTTATCTGTTTCCATAATTATTTTGTGTTTGTTTTTTCTCCATTCAAACAACGCCACAAAGTCGTTCATTCAAATCGTATAATAATTATAAGTGAGCCTTTTATATTGTTTATTTCTCGAAAAAGCAAGTTGGAATTTCAAATCAAAAATTACAATTTTTCATTGAAATAATATCTTACGACAAATAAAAGTTTAAAATTTAAACCTTAAAAGTTTAAATGAGAAAAAATGTAAGATTTAAACCAAAAAAGTATGAAATTTATTCCAAAAAAAGAAGTATTTAAACTTTTGTAAGTTTGAATTTTAAACCAAAAAAGTATAAGAAACTTTTAAGCTTTCGAATGTTCAAAATTTAACCCAAAAAAAGTTTTAAATTTCTTTCAAACCAAATCAAAATTTTAAAATTATTCCAATATTTATAACAGTGAAGCTACCCCTCGCATAAGGCCATGTTTCTTGGGCCGACGCCAGTTGCAGTTAATGGGCTTTATTAAAAACTTCCTCCCACGCTGCCTGCTTACCTAATTTATTAACCTTCAAAATGAAATATAAGCTTAAATATGTTCTAAATACAATAATTTTATAAAAACATACTTTTGAAAGCTAGCAAATAAAATATCTTTTTTTTTAATTAGCTTTAGTATGGCTAATTTTTTTCCTCTATTTTTATTTTTCGGCTCATAATCACACAATGCAAAGTGAAAAGAATCAAAACAAATGCAAAGACGTTTCAATGCTTTGTGGAACACCTTGCACGCTCACTTTTCAATAGAACGCAAAGACTTTGCAGAAAGTGAAAAGTCTTTGCAAAAATATGTTCCGTTAGCAAAGACTTTGCAAAACTAAGCGCAACGCATAATGAGATTTGCAAAGAATATTGTGGAACAGAAACACTTTTCACTTTGCAATAAAATCGAGAATGCAAAGTGCAAAGTTGATAAGTTTCTTTGTCGAATAGGGCCCAGATACCAACATGCTTTCTAAAAAAATGTGCCATAAACCTGTTTATACCACTAACTGCACTATTCAATAGTTCCTTAGAACAAGGCATTTTCCCTATGCTCTGGAAAGAGTCATTCATTATCCCCCTTCATAAAAGCGGGAGTAGGTCCTCCATAGAAAATTATCGAGGTATAGCAAATATTTCGGCTATTCCTAAATTATTGAAGCAATAGTTACCAATAGATTGTCTCATTCAACGTCCTCATTAATTTGTGATTCCCAACACGGTTTCTGTAAGGGTAAATCAACGGTCACAAACCTACTGGAGTTTACCACTAGTGTTTCTAATGGATTTTCTCAAAACTTACCCACTGATGTTATATACACAGACTTCAGCAAAGCATTTGATAAAGTCAATCACTCCTTGCTGATTCTTAAACTTGATCTTCTTCGCTTTCAGCCCAGCCTTTTGCAATGGATATATTCATATCTTTTAAATAGAACACAAAGGGTGATTTTCAAAAATGCTTACTCGTCTATTATTAATGTTACTTCAGAAGTTCCTCAAGGCAGTCAACTTGGCCCGATTCTGTTTTTGCTATTCATTAACGATATAACTACTACAATTCAACACTCAAAAATTTCATTGTATGCGGACGACGTAAAGATTTTTAGATCAATCTCTTCATTTGATGATAGAACTTTCCTTCAGGAAGATTTAAATTCCTTAGTTTCTTGGTGTGACACTAACTTAATGCCACTTAACCTCAATAAATGTAAATTCATGCGCTTTTCCCGGAAAACCGTACAGCCAGCTTCTTATGCAATAAATGGCTTAGGTCTCGAACAAGTAAATGAGTTTGTGGATTTAGGTGTAATAATGGACTGCAAACTTAGTTTTAACATTCATATTAATGCTACAGCAAATAAGGCAAGAGGTGTCTTAGCGTTTGTAAAACGTTGGTCAAAGGAATTCAGCGACCCATACATAACTAAAACACTCTTTACAACTTTAGTAAGACCTATATTGGAATATGGTTCCATAGTTTGGAATCCATACTATCAGATTCACTCTGATCGCTTAGAGTCAGTCCAAAAACAGTTTTTGCTTTTTGCTTTAAGAAATTTGCCTTGGGATTCTGGTTACAATCTTCCACCGTATACTAGCCGTTTAAAACTCCTTAATCTTCCGACTCTTGCAAGTCGACGAGAAATGTTAGGGGTAATATTTATCGTTAAGCTTTTGAATGGCTTAATTCTTTCTCCTTTCTTGCTAGCTGAAATAAACTTTAACATTCCTTCTCGTTCAACAAGACACTTCAACCCTATCAAATCAAACTTTGAATTAAATGAACCTTTCCGGGGTTTATGTAAGAGCTTTAATTCCTATTCCAGCTTTTTAGATATTTCGGACTCACTTTTCATTATAAGGGAAAAAATACTGTCTTATCTTAACACATAGTAGCGATTATTCTGTTATAATACTATTTGAGAAGCGAATGAGTGCGGACGTGTTTTTGTTTGCGCTCTGTGGTCGTCTGACTTAGGGTTGGGCGATATATATCGATATATGAATATATCGATATTTTTAAAATAGTACAGCCGATAATATCGACGATATTTTGAACTACCGTGCATCGATAATCGATAATTTTTTGCCATTTCGAGCCAAGTTCGATATTTTTCATACATTTCTGATTCGCTTCGAATTTAACAGCAGAACATTTTTTAAGAAGTGGTATAACCATAATGTCCGGGTGCTTGAATTTACATTACTTTCTTCTTCAAGCAATTATTAATGATTTTTATGTTTATACTTCAGGATTCGTAGAATATATGTAGATCCATCCAACTTTAACAACAAATATCTAGTAAACTATAAGTCTGCGGCAAGTTTGGATTCCAGTTTTGAGATCTGTGAGAGCACCTCTAGCCCCGTGAAGAAGTGGTTTTTCGCGGGACGTGGTTCCTTAATGTGAAGCCAGCCCTTTCGATATATTGATATATCGATGTTTTTACACGGCATAAATCGATGTTTTTTTAAATATCGATACAATATATATCGATATATTTTTCCAATTTGCCCATCCCTAGTCTGACTAGTTTTTCTTTGATTTAATTTTTAAAGTACATATAGTTGTGCTGGAGATAGTGACTCTGTTTAATCTAGAATGCAATATGCATATTTGAATCAATAAAAGTGCACAAATAAAATATCAGAAAGAAATATATTTGTATATATATGTATACATATATACAATTTGTTTCGTTTATACATACGGAGAAGGGGGGTGTGCAAATTTCTTCACTTCCTAATTCGCCCGTTCTCCAACAACACGCTTTGTCTGTCATTTTTAATGAGATTAAAGAGATGCGTGCCGAGCAAAAATGCACCGCTGCAGTGATTCTGTCTCTTAATAATGATAAAAAATTGCTATTTGAGAAAGTTGATGCTCTGCAATCTGAGCTTACGAACATTCATAAACTCTACAATGAAGTTGTGGCCTCTTCTCTCGGTGCGCTCACATCCGAGGTTAAAGAGCTTCGCCGCTGTGTAAACAAATACGCTAAGAATATAAAGCAGAGCATTCCTGCTGCTCCACCTAATGCGGCTGTGACTATTTCTACGCCGACTCCAACGCCTCAGTCTGATGTCTCTGCTGCTGCGCCTAATACGGCTGCGAATAATGTGACTAATTCTACGCCGACATCCACGCTACAGCCTGTTGTCTCTTTATCAGCTGCTCGCAATTCTCGTCACTCTTACTCAGCATCCACCGGCTCTTTAGCTACTGGCGTTACTGCATGTACGAAAACCACAGAAGAAGTTAATGCTCAGCAGGTGCTCCCAGTAAAAAAATTAATCACAAATACTAATAATGGGACTGATGCTATGAAGAATAAGCAAAGTAAGAAGACTGGTTCAGAACCTACACTGACTGTGGATTCGCCTATGGCTGTTACTGAAAATAATGTAGGGGCGGTTACTTATGCTCATGTAACTCGCAATCAGCGAAGTTCGTCTGCTACTGCGCGCAATGCTAATGCTGATGCTGATATAAATAAACAAACACAAAATGCATTACTTCCTAAAAATAAAGGGCCGCATTTTCATGTTATGGGCACTAATGCAACAGCGAATTCTGAGTTAGTGGTCGCTGCTCGGGATTTCAATGAACAACGAATGTGGGTGCATCTGTCCTCATTTTCGCCTACGGTCACGGAAGATCATATTATGGATTACGTCGTTAAACACACAGGCGTGGAAAAAAGGCGGCTTTCATGTTTTAGGTTAATAAAAAGTGATGTGCCGGTCGATACGTTAAGTAGGATAAATTTTAAATTGGGTATTATTGCAAGTGCATACGACAAGTTGCTAAATCCTAACATTTGGCCAGTTGACGTCTCGGTTCGACCTTTTCGGTTTTTTCGAAAAGGGGTTCGCCAAAAGCTGGCAAATTAGCTAATATCCAGAGTAATTTCCACAGAAATAAAAATATTAAAATTTATTATCATAATGTGTCAGGCCTTAGAACGAAATCAGAAGAAGTTCTTTTATTTAGTTCACTTTGTGAATATGATGTATTCGTTATTACTGAAAGTTGGCTTAACTCTAAATTTTTTGATGCAGAGTTTTTTGATCCAAAACTGTACGATGTTTTTCGCAAAGATAGAGATCCGATAGTAACAGGTCTTTCTAGAGGTGGTGGGGTACTGATTGCAGCGCGTTGTAATTTACGCGCCTCCTTAGTGTCGCTGAAAAATGATAACTCCCAATTTGATCAACTTTGTATTCGTCTCAATAAAATCTCTGGATCTCTACATATTTATGTGGCATATATACCGCCGGCCAGTGCACTACCTATATACAAAGTTCATATTGATAACGTAGTTGCCATCCGCAGTGAGGTTGGAGCCAACAATATGTGTGTGTTAGGTGATTTTAATCTTAATAGTCTCAATTGGGCCGTTTTAGATGATGAGCTATTCTTAACGCCTATAAATGTAACGAATTCATTAGAGGCTTATGTAGTTGATAACCTTTCGGGTACGGACTTGGTACAAGTCAATAGTCTTCATAATAGTTTAAATCGCTTATTAGACCTTATTTTTCTAAGTAAAGATATTAGTTTTAAATTATACTCACCGCCGTCAGCCGTCTCCCCATCTAATCTACATCATGTTCCTATTATTTTAGAAATTAAATACCTGGATTTTTTTGAGCTTCCTGGAGTGTCTTCTGATGACCTCTTTAATTTTAAAAATTTTAATTATAATAAATGTAACTTCCGGATTTTAAATAATAGTTTGACCGGATTAGATTGGAGTCACCTCTTTCAGCGGGGAGATGTTGCTGAATGCTTCAGTATTTTTAAATATAAGGTTCTTGATATTTGTAAACAACATGTGCCCCTTAGAGTAATGAAACAATTTAAACGTCCCTGGTTCTCAAGAGAGCTTAAGCTTCTAAAGAATTTTAAAAATAAATTCTTCAAAAGGTTCTCGCAATCGAATGATCCAAATCATTATATATTATATACTTCTTACAAGTACAACTTCTTAAAGTTGAATAAGGCGAATTATAGAAATTATGTGGAAAAAATGGAAAGGAATATTAAAAATAATCCTAAAAATTTTTGGCGCTTCATAAAATCAAAACAAGGGGCTTCTAGTATCCCATCATCATTATTTTATAATAATAAAAGGGCAAATTCAATGTTAGAAGCTACGGGCCTGTTCGCTGAGTTCTTTGCGTCGAACTTTACTCAGGATGATAACAGTATGTTGGACGAAGACTTTTCTGACTTAGGATACAGGAGTCCATCTCTCAACCTGGGATCGATTCATTTAAATGAGAATGATATACATGAGGGTATTAACAAATTAAAACTGTCTTCGCGGACAGACATTGATGGATTATCTGTCACGCTTCTCAAAAATTGTCCTTCGCTTGTTGAACCGTTGACAATATTATTTAATAATTCACTGTTGTCGGGTACATTTATTGATGACTGGAAAATAACTTCAATCACCCCAATGTACAAAAGTGGTAATAAATGTGATGTAAAAAACTATAGGCCTGTCTCTAAATTATCTACGGTCCCGAAATTACTGGAATGTATCATTAAACATAAAGTCTCTTTCGATTTAAAACAATTAATATGCACAAACCAACATGGTTTTGTGTCTGGTAGATCGACTGTAACCAATCTTGCAGTTTTTGTAGATGATTGCTTTTCCGCATTTCAAAAGGGGTTTCAAGTAGATACGATCTCTACAGATTTCTCCAAAGCATTCGACAGAGTTTCACACAAAATACTTTTAATTAAACTTCTTAACATGGGTTTTCATTCCACCCTACTTCAATGGATTAGATCTTACCTGCACGGAAGACAAAGCTTTGTTGTCATCGAAAATACTTCGTCAAATATATTTGTGCCTACCTCTGGGATTCCTCAAGGGAGTATATTAGGCCCGCTATTGTTTATATTGTTTGTGAACGATATAGGGTCTTGCTTTACGTCAGCTAGATACCTTATGTATGCTGATGGCCTAAAAGTCTACTCGGTAATACAAAATGAGAGAGACACGGGCGTTCTGCAGGAAGAAATTAACAAGTTGAACCATTGGTGCTTAAAAAACCGTTTGCCTCTTAATGTAAAGAAGTGTCACCACATGACATTCACCAAATTACATAGACCTATAAAATCATCATATTATATTGATTCTACATCGATTGTCATTCTAAAGGAGATTAAGGACTTGGGAGTCTATTTCGATGATAAATTCTGTTTTGTTACGCACGTTAACTATGTCGTTGCCAAATCCTCGTCTTTGCTTGCATTTATCAGACGTAATGGTTCAGCATTTTCGGATCCATATACCCTAAAATTACTGTACTCGTCGTATGTCCGATCGACTTTAGAATATGCTGTTTTCATTTGGAGACCTTTTCATCAGATTCATATTGACCGGTTAGAATCTGTGCAGAAATAATTCATCAGATTTGCATTACGCTCTTTGCGTTTTTCTGAACTTAGCCACCATATTGCTCTCACTGCCAGTTGATAAATCTTATGACACTGCAGAATAGACGAACGCTTCTATCAACCACTTTCATGTTTGATATAATTTCCGGGAACGTTGACTGTCCAGCCATTTTGAATAAAATAAATTTCAATGTGCCGTGTAGGCCTTTACGACATTTTGATTTCTTTTACGTGGCTGCAAGTAAAACTCTGTACAGCCTAAATGCACCGCTTAATAGAACTCTTTTGGAGTTAAACAAGCTCTTTGCTTCTTTAGACCTTGATCTCTCTATTACCAAATCGTGTTTTAATGCGCAAATAAAAATATTGCTAAGTAGGAACTGTATTCTGTAATTACTGTTACCTTCATATTGTACGTAGTCTGTAAGAACTGTAACTTTCATAGACGAAAAAAGAAATAAATAAATAAATAAATAATTCTCAAGACTAACTTCAAATGTACTATACTCAGCTGATGATTTTATTTCTCTGTAGCTGAGCAGTTTAAGATCTCGACGCTTTACAAACTCCTGCCACTCAACACCTCGGCGTTTTATGTAAATAAAAAATATCCGTACGTCATGCGGGTGCGCCTCTCGTGCGGTCGGGCGGGATTGGAGGGCGTGGGTTATTATTATTATTATTAAATATAACTATGTATGCACTTAGATCTAAGTATGTATTAGCTTAGGAATGCGCCAACACCCAAAAAAATTAACTAATTCAATAGAAAACAATGTAATTGAACACTACTGTTACAATTACATGTAATTTATTACTACTGTGTTAGAATTACATGTAATTTTTCAATTACAATTACAAAAATTTCCCATTACAATTTCCTGTAATTGTAATTGTGGTGTGTTTTCAATTACAAAATGTAATTGAGTATGCCTATGTCTGTCGTTAAGGATGTGAACAAGACATATAAGGGTCATTCTCAAACAAAACGCTATTTTTTTGTTCCCCCTAATTTAAATTAGGTTACTGTCAGAAAAACTTCAAATGAGAAGCAGCACCCCATTTATTGAGCAACATATAAAGGTATTTTTTACTCTTTAAAGTCGGTTTGTTTACTTGTGAGAGCGGTTTTTATTTGATAAACTACATGATTTTCATACAAAAATTTGTGTCCCCCATTTCACTTTTCGATATTCAAAATGAGAAAAAACGTTAAAAACAAGGGATCAGTGGAAGAAAATTTGGCAGCTTGACGATGACTACATTCGCTTTCAGTGTTTTTGTAATCTTTGTCTGGAAAAGTTCAATAAATACAGGTTTTTTTACTATTATAATGTTGTCCCCCCAAATTTTCCACAGTGTCATATTTTTATAATTTTAGCGTTGAATTAATATTTACCATTTCGTTTTCTAAAAGTCAGTAGCAAATAAAAACTACGGCAAATTGACAGCCGATCTGCAATAGAAGCGTTTTCGTAAAGGAAGTTATTTTGTGAATTTAAGTAGATTTATTATATACTACTAAATATATATATACTACATTTTTCCGGAATGTCACGCGGCTTTTTTGCGACAAAAATATTAAAAGTGGAATTAATCAAAATTTTGATTGATTCTTTAAAAGATTCTTGATGATATCCTTTTGTGTATGTTGCAATAAATAGGCTGTAAAAAAAAAAAACAAAAAACAATATGTAAGAAATTTCCAGAATGTCACTTTTACATGAAAAATTATTTTCACTTTAACAGCTTATTCGTTGCAAAGAATGACATATGCATTTACCTCTTTTTATGTAATTAAAATGTATTATGTTACCAATATTATGCCTTGTATATTGTTTTTTTTAATAATATTAAAGGATATACATGAGACTGGTTTGGTTCCCTTACGAAATAAAAAAGTTATAAAAGACCGCCCCTAATTTGAAGCTTATGTTGAGAGGGTTAAGTTGATACATATACAGAAATGCTTTGAAGAAATACGTTAAATGTATGATTAGATTGAAATTAAGATCCAAATGAACTAAGGACTAATATAAATCTTGTTCAAAAATATAAAAAAATTATTTTTTTCCTTTTTAGTAAATTTTTATATTAATATTAAATAAAAGCTGTTTAAAAATTTTTTTTTACTTTGTTTTATTTTTGCCTTTTTAGTTTTACAATGCATATTATATCTAATATTTGTCAACACTCCTACTATCAATATAGTCCAACAGTTTTTAATATGAAGTGCACTATGTTTAAATTTTAATGGTTCCTTTTTTTATTATCCAATTCCTGTGGAGTCTTTTTAGTGGTTTTACTATACTCTTTTGTGAACAGATAACTTCGTGCAATCTTACCTACATATGTATGTTGGCGTTGTATCTGTGTTTTTTAGAATCTCTCTTGTTAGTTTTTTTACTTTCGCAGATTAATCTTAATCAATAGACCGGCCTTATAACTTTGTTTATTGCTAACGCTTCCAATGTTTCAAGATTGTCGGAATTTTTCCGTGTTTATAGTTTTTTCTGCTACTGTTCCATTATTCATAAAACTTGCATCAAATTGTCAACACCTGCGTCATTTATCGGCAAAATTTTATTACGGATTTTCTCTATTTTTTGTAGGTAATGCGTGTTCAAAATAGGAACAGAATTGGTTTATAAATACTAATTTTCTAAATATCTTTACACTAGCGCCACCTAGCGGCGATTTATTTCCACGGATTTATTTACTTTCTCATAGGCAATATATGTACCGAATATGAACAAATTCGGTCGGTAAATACGAATTTTACAAATATCTTGACACCAGCGCCACCTAGCGGCGATTTTTTCCACGGATGTATATACTTTCTCATAGGCAATATATATACCGAATATGAACAAATTCGGTCGGTAAATACGAATTTTACAAATATATTGACACCGGCGCCACCTAGCTGCGATTTTTTTCCACGGATGTATTTACTTTCTCATAGGCAATATATATACCGAATATGAACAAATTCGGTCGGTAAATACGAATTTTACAAATATATTGACACCAGCGCCACATAGCGGGGATTTTTTTCCACGGATATATTTACTTTCTCACAGGCAATATATCTACCGAATATGAACAAATTCGGTCGGTAAATACGAATTTTACAAATATCTCGATATCAGCGCCATCTATCGGATTTTTTTTATTTCACATTGCATTGTCTTCGGGTCCTGAACTATGTTCCAAGTTTCAAGTACCTAGCTTAACTAGAAGTATCTTAAATATTCGTTGCAAACTTCCACGACATACACCCATACATACATACAAAAAGTGAAGTTAAATAAAAGCTTGTAATAATAATAATAATAACAAATAAGGAAGCCTAAGTTCGATTGGAATCTGTATTCTTTCATAGTTTGTTTGCGTTTGATGGAAACACGGTGTATTTTATATTAAGGGAGTGCTAGATAAAGTGGGCGTAGCCACGCCCATTTTCAAAATTTTTATCAGCCATCCAACTAGGCATATGAATATTATTCTTTGTGCAAAACTTCATTCCTTTATGACTTCCAGTTACAAAGATGTCACGTTACAAATTTCCAAAGCGTGTTCCAGAAATATCTTTGCTAAAAAGTAGGCGTGGTCATAAACCGATTTCAATAAATTTTTGCGTGTCTATTAATAATAATAACACAATGGCGCTATTATAGGTTAGGTTAGGTTAGGTTGAGGTGGCTGTCTCCGCAATTCATGAAAGCGGGGACACACTTAGGCCGAGGTGGCCCATTGTGATACCACACGGGAGCCCTAGCTTCCTTATCCCTATTTACAAACCTTTCCGGAAAAATTAGATTCAAAAGTATGATAAGATTAGATGCCCGTGAAGCTAAACCAGCGCGTTTGTTTCATGAAGCGCAGAAAATCTAGTGTCCTTGCATTTTCCATCTCCGCCAGGCACTCGAAAAAGTGTTTATGGAGGAAGCGGTACCTGGATAGCGACAGTGCGGGGCAGTGGCATAGATAGTGCTCAACACTCTCTATTTCCTCCACGTCCCTACAGCTGCGGCAGAAGTCGTTTTTATATAGGCCCATGCGAGAGGCGTGAGTGCCCATAAGACAATGGCCTGTTAGAAGTCCCACCAGCGGACCTATAGAGAGCCGATTCAGATGCAGCACCGATACAGACCTAGCCTCATCCAGTCTAGGCCAGATTTGCCTAGAAATCACACAAGTTGACTCCTTGGCCCATCTAGCGTTAGCCTGTTCAATGGAGCGAGATCTCAACCAATGCTTGCATGAGTTAAGCGGGGGGCCAACCCATGTCGCAGATGTGATATCCTGCAAGCTTGTGCCTTCCCTTGCTAACTCATCTGCAATGCAGTTGCCCCGAACGTTGCTATGGCCTGGAACCCAAATGACGTTCAGGTCGCACCTTTCGGCTAGTTTGTTCAAAGACTCCCTACTTTTCATTGCAACTATAGATGTAGTATTGTTACTCTGTAAGGATTTTATGGCAGCTTGGCTGTCAGAGAAGATTTTGATAGAATTTATGTCTGGCAGATCTGTCAGGCGACGAGCTGCTTCCCATATGGCTATGAGCTCAGCCTGATAGACGCTGCAGTGATCAGGTAGGCGCAAACTTACTTTCAGATGAAGCTTTTCGCAGAAAAACCCACTTCCAACTATATTGTTCAATTTAGAGCCGTCCGTGTAAAGGTGCAGTGTATTAGGGTCGGGATCCCCTAAGTTCTTCCACTCGCTCCTCTCCGGGATCCTTGTGGAGAATTTGTTATCCCAACAGAAGGCTGGTATTGCATAGTCCAGCTTTAGAAAATTGGCAGGGACGTTACTAAGAATTTGAGCGTGCCCGAATCTGGTGTCCCTCCAGGGTTCGGTTGCATTGAGCCTTGCCGCGTTGCAGCTGGCAATGAGTTTCCCCTGTATATCCGTGGGGAGAAGAAATAGGATGGTTTCGAGAGCTTTAGTTGGGGTGGAGGGAAGAGCTCCGCTAATAAGCATGGAAGCCATTCGCTGCACTCTAGTTAATTTGCTCTTATTGGTTTCGAGTTCCAGTGCTGGCCACCATATGGTGACTGCATAGAAGAAAATAGGTCGCACTACCGCTGTGTACAGCCAATGGACGATTTGGGGGTTAAGTCCCCATCTCTTGCCTATCGCTGATTTACATGCGTAAAGTGCTAACATGGCTTTTTGGGATCGTACTTCTACGTTCCGTTTCCAGTTTAGTTTTCTGTCTAGAATAACACCAAGGTATTTAACCTCGGTAGAGAGTTTAATCTCCTTCCCATTTATGGACGGAGGTTTGAATTCAGGTATCTTATGTTTGCGGGTAAACAGAACCATTTCCGTTTTCTCAGAGCTGACACTGAGCCCGCATTTCAGAGACCAGGTTTTTACAATGTTGAGTGCATTTTGCAAAAGGTCGCTCAGCACCGGTATATGCTTGCCAGTCGCTGTCAGGGCGATGTCATCGGCGTACGCAATGACCTGGCAGCCCGTGTGCTGAAGTTTAGAGAGCAGGGTGTTCACCGTTAGGTTCCAAAGCAGAGGAGACAAAACTCCACCCTGGGGTGTTCCCCTGTTGGCATACCTAGTTATCGATGAATTACCCATTTCAGAAATAATGGCTCTTCTACTAAGAAGAAGTTCGACAAACCTCACGAGAGCCTCCTCTACCTCCAAGTCCCGTAGGGCGGTGGTAACGGCTCCCGGTAGAACATTGTTGAAAGCTCCTTCTATGTCGAGAAAGATGCCCAGTGTGAATTCCTTAAAGGCTAGCCCCTTTTCTATCTTGGAAGTGATAGCGTGTAGAGCAGTCTCTACGGACTTGCCTTTGGAATAAGCGTGTTGAAAAGGAGATAGAGTATTCGTACGGAGCCTGATATAGACATCCAGCAATCTCTCAAGAACTTTGAGTAGAAAAGAGGTCAGGCTTATCGGCCTGAAATCCGAGGTTCCTGGCTCCTGGACCAGAACGATCGCCTCAGCAGTCTTGCTGAGACGTAAGAGTAGTGCAGCCGAAGCTGCTTTGGATTGATGCAGGTTAATTTGCAGTACCTGCATCATTTTGGTCGTCGGAATGCATCTCGACGTCCGCCGCTACTGTACCCGCTCCTTCGGAGACCTCAATGACTGTGGAGTCAAAGTCGGCCTCCTCCGGATCCGAATCCAGCAGCGTGCATTCGTCGAGCATATTGTAGAACGGGCCTACCAACTCAGACACCTAGATAGTACATACCTAATACCTACTTGCGAACGGATACACATATCTACATATTTATATGAATTTATGTATACCTACCCAGCCAGCAAGGTACCGTACATTTTACGAACATTGCGATTTACGAGCTATTCTCGAATCAGAAAACAACAACAAAAGAAACTTTTTTCTGTCCTGTCAAAAAAAAAGAGAAAAAGAAAAATTTCAAACTCAATATTTTAAAAGTAAGTATGTATGTTTGAAAAATTTATACATTTACTGAACGGTTTTATGTTATACATACATTGCAATGTTTAAGATAAATGTACTAAAAACAAAAAAATAATAAAATAGATACAGTCGTGGGAATTATAAACATTTGCATAGACTAGACTAAAATAAAACCGGGGGGCACGTCAATTGTCTACAAATTATCGACTTAATGTGCGATAGAAGAATCGTTTAATTCGTCGTTAGGCAGTTGGCCCGCAGACGGTGAGGAAATTACTTACTATTTTCTTGCTCATGGAAATTCCAATAGTTATACAGTCCATGTTAATAAAAGAGATGTTTCAACTAGTTTATCGTTGGACATTCACACGAGGAATCGTTTCACTGCTCGTAGTTTGTCTTTAATCGACAAAACATATGATAAAAGTACTACTCGCTCACCACTATGAAACCCTAAAACTCGCTTATAATCGAGCTTGCTAGCTTTTTTCCACATTCTAGCCCTACTTATCACACGTCCATCGTTGTCGGTTGAACAACTGCCTAATTATAGTGTAACATTACAAAACAAACATTTTAATCAACGATTGTAGACAATTGACGTGCCCCACGGTTTTATTTTAGTCTAGTCTATGCAAATGTTTATAATTCCCACGACTGTATCTATTTTATTATTTTTTGGTTTTTAGTACATTTATCTTAAACATTGCAATGTATGTATAACATAAAACCGTTTAACTTAAAAAGTTTTTTTACCTATTTTTATTTTCTAGTTTTTAGTTTTTATTTCGCATTCTGTTTAATTCATTTAGTGCTTCATTATTGCAAGGTTTCTTGCCCGTTAGTTTATTGCAGTCCAACGCCTCTATATCGACCCACGCGCCACCTATCGGAAGTTTTTTTTAGGAAAATATTTCCTTTCAAGGTAGTAATACATGTTCCGAATTTCAGCCAAATCGGACCATAAATGCGATTTTTGTAAATATAGCGACCCACGCGCCACCTAGCGGAATTTTTTTTTTAAGAAAATATTTCTTTTCAAGGTAGTAATACATGTTCCGAATTTCAGCCAAATCGGACCATAAATGCGATTTTTGTAAATATAGCGACCCACGCGCCACCTAGCGGAATTTTTTTAAAGAAAATATTTCTTTTCAAGGTAGTAATACATGTTCCGAATTTCAGCCAAATCGGACCATAAATGCGATTTTTGTAAATATAGCGACCCACGCGCCACCTAGCGGAATTTTTTTTTTTAAGAAAATATTTCTTTTCAAGGTAGTAATACATGTTCCGAATTTCAGCCAAATCGGACCATAAATGCGATTTTTGTAAATATAGCGACCCACGCGCCACCTAGCGGAATTTTTTTTCAAGAAAATATTTCTTTTCAAGGTAGTAATACATGTTCCGAATTTCAGCCAAATAGGACCATAAATGCGATTTTTGTAAATATAGCGACCCACGCGCCACCTATCGGAATTTTTTTTCATAATATTGCATTGTCATCGGGGTTATACATGCGTGCAAAATTTCAGATTAATCGGTTGACAGGAAGAGGGTGAAATTTGAATTACTAAATTTGACCCAAGAATAAAGAATAAATAATAAATAATAAAACAAACGGGGTGAGCTAAATAAAACCGTTTAAAAACAGAAAAATTTTGGAAAATGAGCGTGGCACCGCCTCTTTTTAGAGAAACGAATCTACGAGATTTCGGAGCCCATAACTCGAAAAATAATGGAGATATTATGACGAAACTTTATGCATAAACTTTTATGACACGTGGTAATAAACGTTCTGAATTTTAGTGAAATCGGTTGACGACCCCGCCTACTTTTTAGCAAAGATATTTCTGGAACACCCTTTTGGGAATTTGTAACGTGACGTCTTTGTAATTAAAAGTCATAAAGGGATGCAATTTTGCACTAACAATAATATTTATATGCTTAGTTGGATGATTGATACAAATTTTGAAAATGGGCGTGGCTGCGACGCACTTTATGCAGCACTCGCTTTATATTAAGTACACCGTGTTTCCATCAAACGTACACAAACAATGAAAGCATACAGCTGAGTATCTAATGTTCGATTCCAATCGAACATAGGCTTCCTTACTAGTTAAATGTTAATTTACATATCGTCCCTGTGAATAACAAAACAGTTATGTAAATTTTTAAGAAAGTTTTTTTATAGCATTTTTTACTAGCCCTATTCATTGCCCACATTTCTGCGTTTGCAGTTTTTTCATATCTGGTTTGGTTTAGAAGTTATCAATGTTCTGAGAAAAAGATATGGGCTTACAGACATATAGGCAAAATGGCAACTGTTAGCTAATTAGTTAGACACTCAACTTTTTCACATACAAACTAGGCCTAGCGGTGTATTGTGTACAGATTGCATACGATTTTACAAAAAAAAATTTGTGGAGTATAAAAAAACATGTGTGCATTAAAAAGGCGCAAATCTTTACCAATTCGCAATGGGTAAAAAAAGGAATTTATTTTTTCATAAATCAATAACAATGATATAGTACCATCCTTTCAGAATTAAAAGTTTGCTAAATTTTGCCAATGGACGCCAGGAATCAGTTTTTTTGCTCTCCTGCAAAGTTACTAAAAAATACATAACTGTTTTTTTATTCACAGGGACGATATGTAATTTCACCAAAAACCAAAAAATATGCCTTTACCATTACCTTTACCTTTAAAATAATATAATGCAATGGTGCTATTATAACTCTGACGAGTTTTATGGCCGAGCTTCTCTCCCAATTCGAGGTGTGCTCCTTTTGTTTTTCCTACTAATTGGGTGGACCTACAGTTTTATGCCGGCTCCGAACGGCGAATGCATTTTTTGTGAGGAGCTTTTTCATGGCAGAAATACACTCGGAGGGTATGCCGCCCACTGCCGAGAGGTGACCGCTGTTTCTAAAAAAAACGCAATAATTGGGTTTTAATTAATTAGACACATTTTTTTGGTGTTTGTCCGGACTGGGGTTTGAACCCGAAACCTCTGGCTTGGGAGGCGAGCACTCTACCCACTGCACCACAGCGACCACCTTTACCTTTACCTTCACCTTTATTTTTGGATTCGAATAAAAAAATTGATTCGAATCAAACATTTATTTAGAATCAAGATTCAAAAAACATTTTTGATTCTAAATAATTTTGATTTGAAATCAAGTTTGAATCAAGAATCAAAAAATATTTTTGATTCTTTTGAGAAATGAATCACAAATCAAATTTATCTTTGATTTGAAAATAGTTTGAATCACGAATCAAAGGGTATTTCTGATTCTTTGTGAAACGAATCACAAATAAAAATTATCTTTTATTTGAAAATATTTTAATCAAGAATCAAAAAAATTTGTAATCTGCCTCATGCGCCATAATAGCTCGTTACGGCCCTGTTTTGGTCTGTGAAAAACCCAAAGGAATTTTAACGTTGACGTTGGCGTGAGGGCATATGAGATAGTTACGTACTCAACGCATAAAAACGCTAGGCCTTGGTATATCAGGGATGGGCAACTCCCAAACAAACTGAAAATTTCACAGCGAATATCTCTTCAAATATCTGTAGTAGAATACTGAAAATTGGTGTGAGGGCATATGAGATAATTGGGTAATCAACGGATAAGAACGCTAGGTATTGGTAAAGCAGCAAGAATGGACACGAGATAATGCACTCAACGGGTAAAAATGCTAGGTATTAGAAAACAAGGATGGTCATCTCCCATAAAAGCTAAACTTTTCATAGCGAATATCTCTTGAAATATCTATAGTAGGGTACTGAAAATTGGTGTGAGGGCATATGAGATAATTACGTAATCAACAGATAAGAACGCTAGGCATTGGTAAAGCAAGGATGGGCACGAGATAATTATGTATTCAACAGTAAAAATGCTAGGCATTAGGAAAACAGGGATGGGCACCTCCCATACAAACTGAAATTTCCATAACGAATATATCTCGAAATATTTGTAATAGAGCATATGAGATAATTAGATTATATGAGATAATTAAAAAAAGACGAAAGCATTTAATTAATAAATAGCATCGATGGCTTTATTTCAATATGTATGCATATATAATATATAATACAATGGCGATATTATAACTCTGACGAGTTTTGTGGCCGAGCTTCTCTCCCAATTCGAGGTGTGCTCCTTTTTGTTTTTCCTACTAATTGGGTGGACCTACAGTTTTATGCCGGCTCCGAACGGCGAATGCATTTTTTGTGAGAAGCTTTTTCATGGCAGAAATACTCTCGGAGGGTATGCCGCCCACTGCCGAGAGGTGACCGCTGCTCTTAAAAAACCCAATAATTGGATTTTTACTAATTAGAAAAATTTGTTTGGCTCGGACCGTGGTTTGAACCCGAGACCTCTGGCATAGCAGGCGAGCACTCTACCCACTGCACCACAGCGGCCACATATGCATATATACCACCCAATTAGTAGGAAAAACAAAAGGAGCACACCTTGAATTGGGAGAAAAGCTCGGCCACAAAACCCGTTAGAGTTATAATAGCGCCACACACTGGGGACACTTATATATATGGGGACGCTCAAAATTCTTAAATCAACTTTTTTACATCAGAATCGCTTTATCTGCACTAAAGCAGTTAATCTATAGCATCTTAACCCATTGACGGTCATGAGTTAACCCGTTGGTGACCTATGTTTTTTATTTTAGTTTCGAGTTTAATTTTCTTGAATCAGTATCGGTATGTCGATACTAAAATAGTCAATCACAAGAATTTTAACCCCTTAACGACCACGTATCAACCCATTTTTAACCCAAATTTTTTCACTTCATTCTTAGATCAAAATATTTACATCATATTAGTTTTATCTACACTAAAACGAGTAATCTTTGGAATCTTAACCCATAACGCTCATGAATTAACCCATTGGTGACCACTTTTTTTTTAGAATTATAACCAAATTATTTATTTATTTTGATTCGAACCTACCTCCCTTAGCTTCAAGAGCAGACACACTACTTCTACGCCACCACACCACTTGCGTTGAGAATGTCAAATGCTGCACTTAAACTGAACTAACGAAACGGGTGGTTGCTTTCATTGTAATATGTACATATGTATTTGCAATTATCAAACTTGTTACTTGTTGCTTTCAATAGGTGAGTGAGTTGTACTTGTTAGTTCAATTTAAGTGCAGCATTTGACATACTCAACGCAAGTGGTGTGGTGGCGCAGAGGTTTTGCGTCTGGTCTGGAAGCGAGGGGTTGTGAGTTCGAACCGCGCGATATCAAGGTTGATTTTTTTAAAATTAAAAATCAACTAAAATGGCTGCTATTTCCGGGGGCAACTTCCGTTGCATCAAATTTCAAATTTCACTCTCCATAAAAACTCTGTATCGCCGCCTAACAAGTTAACTTCAAAAATAATGAAGTATCCACTAACCTTCCAGTTTGTTGTACAACGCGACAAAATATCAAAATCGTTTGATCTTCATCCAACCGTTTGTCCAACTTGTACAACAGGCCCACAGAGTATTATAATTTTGATTTCATAACGGTGGATTGTAACAGAATGAAATAATCAGGGTGAAAAGAGAAATCGATTGAGCCATGTCCGTCCGTCCTTACGCACCCTTACTCGCTCAAAAATTGAGATATTTTAATGAAATTTGAAATGTAAGTTGGTATCCAGACTGGGACGGTTGGAATTGAAAATGGGCGAAATCGGATCATGGGAGGTATACGCAAATTAAAGTGGGTACTTTTTGTGTTATTTTATATTTCAGTGGTTATCCTTTAGGTCCTTTTCACATTGGATTTTTCCACTACAGGTGTCCTGTTTTCTTTTTAATACCTTTTTTTGTATCCTTTAGCTACCAGATAATCTTCTGAAATCGGAAAAATTTGGACTTTGGCGAATTTTCGATTTCGTCATTATTTGATCCTTTCAAAAATAACAAAAAATGTGGATATCCTTGAAAAAGGAGCAGCTCGGATTTTAATTTCAACGGATGTTTCATCTATAAACATCACATAACACAACCCCACTTTCCTTTTTTGTCGACATTTTCATGCAACCTATCGTCGCTTCCTGCCCACCGTGTGTGATAATACATGTTCCAAATTTTAGCGAATTCGGTTGACGGGCACGCCCAATTTTATATATGGGAACTATAAAGTGGCCCAATAAAAACATTTTAAGCGATATCTTTGTCAAATATAAAGATAATGCATTGAAATTTTGTGGCATGAGTTCCACAATAGACCGGAAACAAAAAAACAGAAAAATTTTGGAAAATGAGCGTGGCACCGCCTCTTTTTAGAGAAACGAATCTACGAGATTTCGGAGCCCATAACTCGAAAAATAATGGAGATATTATGACGAAACGAATCGATTCTCTGGCAACCACTGATGTGTTGACATTTGATTCTCCATTTCTCTTTTATGTTATATTCTGGCTTTCATTTTGTATCAAGATTATTCAATAAATATTCGCTGAGCAATTAACACGTGAATTTCCACATTGGTGACCCCTAGACAGTAAATGAAAAAAACGGAATACAATCTTCGCTCAAAAGCTGCAGATTTCACAATGACTGAATTGGAAACCATTAAAAAACAGCTGGATGACCTACAGGTTGAATATACCCGTATCAGCCAGTTACCAAGCACTAATGCTAATTTGCGACACGTGTCTATTCCAACATTCAATCGAAGCAGTCCACTTCTTTGGTTCGCTCAACTGGAACGTGCTTTTCGTCTGAACAACATCACAGCAGACAACGACAAATTTGATATAACGTCAATCAAACTAGAAGATGATGTTTTACTGCACGCGGAAGACCTTATACTGCATCCTCCGGACATCAACAGGTACGTTACCTTGAAGCAGCACATAATTAAAAAGTTCACCGACTCCCCAGAAACAAAACTTCATAAGTTTCTACAGGGCAATGAATTTTCCGGCTTAAAACCCTCCGATATGATGACACAAATGGGTCGGTTGGCACCAGATAATAGCAATATCGATCTTATACGTATGCTATTCCTTCGTCAAATGCCAGCATCTATTAGACCGGCACTAGTACTATCAGGGGAAAATTTGGACCAACTAGCCACATCGGCAGACAGGATGTTGGAGACCCTGAAAAACTCCCCCAGTAATGTATCAGCTATTGAATCTCCGCTGGAAGACGACTCCGTTTTGGCTCTTAGAGCGTATTCACAAAATAAGTCAAAAATATCCGACATTCACACCACAATAAATACCCTGATTAGCAAAGTCAACTCTATGCAGGCTGAGCTTAAGAAATTGAACATCAATTCAAACAGCAATAATACAAACACATCGAACTTATGCTATTTTCACAAAAAATTTGGAAACTCTGCAAAAAGATGTAGACATGGGTGCGTTCATTGGTCAAATTCGGGAAACTAGCTAGGCTGTCGTCGGCATATTCTGCTGGCGGCAGCAGCGTCAAAACCAACAACACGAATATAATGATCGGCGCTGTCACTACCTCACGACGACCAAACGCCAAAAACAAACTTATTACGGAAAATCGTCTCCATGTGTTTGATCGCATTTCTCGACATCGTTTTCTGGTTGACAGTGGGTCCGTAGTGTCAGTATTTCCACGGGTTTTAATAAAAACAACCCTTGCGGAAAACGATCTGCAATTAACTGCCGCCAACCACACCCCCGTTCGTACTTTCGGCAGCAAAATACTTAAAGTTGACATCGGTTTGCCTTTTAGTGTTGAATGGAACTTTATTATAGCTGATGTGCAGACGCCTATTTTTGGTGCTGACTTTCTTTCACATTTTCACCTTGTACTTGATCTAACAAACAAATGTCTCGTTGACCACCAAACGGGCAATACAATAAAAGGTTTTTGCTCTTACGCGACAGATCAGGACATTGCCATTCTAGATACACCGAATCTTCCCCAAACATTACTAAGTGAATATGAATGTATTTTTCGTCCAGCTAAAAAGTTTCAGAGGCAGACAGGTACTGCTGTGCAACACCATATAGAAACAACCGGACCACCGGTTGCAGAAAAACCTAGACATCTCAGTGGCGAAAAATTAGTGGCAGCAAAGACAGAATTTAAAACTCTCATTGAAAATGGCATATGTCGCGAATCGAAAAGCTCATGGGCGAGCCCGCTACATATGGTTGCAAAGAAGAATGGTGAGTGGCGCATTTGTGGAGACTATAGAAGGCTCAATGCACAAACGACGCCTGACCGGTACCCCATCGCTCACATCCACGATTTCAATGAGAAGCTTTATGATAACACTATTTTTTCGCCAATCGACCTCGTGAAGGCTTATCACCAGATACCCATGGCCGATGAAGATATTGCCAAGACAGCCGTATGTACACCGTTTGGATTGTTTGAGTACTTATACATGCCCTTCGGACTTCGAAATGCAACTCAAACATTTCAGCGATATATGGATTCAATTTTCCGAGACATTAATTTCGTTTATGTATACGTTGATGATATACTGGTTATGTCAAAAACGCACAATTGCGTATAATATTTTCCCTTTTGAAACAACATGGCCTACGCGTCAACCTTCATAAATGCAAATTCAGTCAATCTGAAGTAGAATTTTTGGGATACACTGTTAATGCTCAGGGCTGCAAGCCACCACATGATCGTATCTCTGCTATTGAAAAATATACAAAACCAGAAACAATAGCCGAGCTACGAAGGTTTCTTGGAATTTTAAATTATTATCGCCGGTGCATACCCCATGCTGCCAAACTCCAAGCTCCACTTCAGAAGTACTTTCGCGACTCTAAAAAAAATGACAAACGAAAAATTCTCTGGACGCCCGAATCAAGCAACGCATTCGCTGCATGTAAAAGAAGTATAACCGAAGCAGTTACTCTAGCGCATCCAATAAGCAATGTCCCTATTGCACTTATATGTGACGCCTCTGACGTAGCCATAGGTGCTGCACTTGAGCAAGAAGTAAATGGCATTTGGCGTCCTCTCGGTTTTTTCTCCCGAAGGTTATCACCAACTGAACAAAATTATAGCACTTATGATCGGGAGCTTCTTGCGATTCATGAGTCTATAAAACATTTTCGACATTTCCTAGAAGCCCAAAAGTTTGTCATCACAAACCATTAATGTACGTTTTTGCACAAAAGCTTGACAAAGCTTCACCCCGCCAACGACGCCAACTAAACTACATATCGCAGTTCTCAACGAGTATCGTACATCTTTCTGGTGACGAAAACGCTGTAGCAGATGCATTATCGAGGCTTTGTACGATTTCTATGCCAACCGCTGTTACTAATCAGCAACTTCAACATGCACAAGAAGTGGATACTGAGTTAAGAGAACTTTTAAAAGGCAAAAATTCTTTAATGCTGCGGCGTATAAATTTTGATGATAAACACACAAATTTATTGCGATATTTCTACAGGTCAAAACAGACTGTATATACCAAAATGTTTGCGGTTCAAGGTGTTTGCTTCAGTTCATGGGCAGTCACATCCAAGTTCAAGATCGACACTTCGTCAGATGCGAACTAAATATGTATGGCCAGCGATTAACAAGGACGTCGCCTGTTGGGCAAGAAGCTGCATTCATTGTTAGCGAGCGAAAGTCAACAGACACAACCAAATCAGACCAATACAAATTCAGATGCCTAACAATCGTTTTGATAATGTCCACATGGATATAGTTGTTATGCCACCTGACAGAGGTTATCGTTATTGCCTGACGATGATTGATAGATTTTCCAGATGGCCAGAGGCCGCACCCCTTCGAAACATGACCGCAGATGCAGTTGGGCAAGCCTTCTGGAACAATTGGATATCACGTTTCGGTTGCCCAAAGTCAATAACAACTGACCAGGGCACCCACTTCGAGTCTGCTCTATTCAACTCTTTGGCTAAGCTCATCGGCGCAGAGCACATCCATACTACAGCATATCATCCGCAATCCAACGGCATGATAGAACGTTGGCACAGATAATTCAAAACCGCTCTCATGTGCCATAATAACAATCGGTGGACTACATTGCTGCCGACCGTCCTCTTGGGCCTCAGAACAAGTTTTAAAGAGGATTTGAAGGCATCTGCAGCTGATTTCGTTTATGGGACCGGTCTTCGCTTACCCAATGAATTTTTCGACCATAAAGATAATCCAAATAGCCCACATGATTTTGTCAACAACATTAGAGAACAAATGAGATTGCTACGTCCAGTTCCAACGGCACATCATAGTAAAAAAAAACCATTTTTGGCAAAAGAAATGAATAAGTGTTCCCACGTATTTCTCCGAACGGATTCAGTGCGTGCACCATTGGAACTACCATATACGGGGCCTTATGAAGTAATAGCTCGACCTTCTGAACGTATATTCACCATTCGGATACATAACAAAGATGTCCACGTATCCGTAGAGCGGCTAAACCAGCTTTATTTTTTCCGAAAATTAAAGACGTGCCTTTTTACACCTTGGTTATCAGGAAGGGGGTGATGTGGCAACGCCAAACGAATCGATTCTCTGGCAACCAGTGATGTGTTGACATTTGATTCTCCATTTCTCTTTTATGATATATTCTGGCTTTCATTTTGTATCAAGATTATTCAATAAATATTCGCTGAGCAATTAACACGTGATTTTCCACAGATATTTCTGGAACAACCTTTGGGAATTTGTAACGTGACGTCTTTGTAATTAAAAGTCATAAAGGGATGCAATTTTGCACTAACAATAATATTTATATGCTTAGTTGGATGATTGATACAAATTTTGAAAATGGGCGTGGCTGCGACGCACTTTATGCAGCCCTCGCTTTATATTAAGTACACCGTGTTTCCATCAAACGTACACAAACAATGAAAGCATACAGCTGAGTATCTAATGTTCGATTCCAATCGAACATAGGCTTCCTTACTAGTTAAATGTTAATTTACATATCGTCCCTGTGAATAACAAAACAGTTATGTAAATTTTTAAGAAAGTGTTTTTATTGCATTTTTTACTAGCCCTATTCATTGCCCACATTTCTGCGTTTGCGGTTTTTTCATATCTGGTTTGGTTTAAAAGTTATCAAATAAAGTATGCGCGTGTAGTACTATAAATGTTCTGAGAAAAAGATATGGGCTTTCAGACATATAGGCAAAATGGCAACTGTTAGCTAATTAGTTAGATACTCAAATTTTTCACATACAAACTAGGCCTAGCGGTGTATTGTGTACAGATTGCGTACGATTTTACAAAAAAAAATTTGTGGAGTATAAAAAAACATGTGTGCATTAAAAAGGCGCAAATCTTTACCAATTCGCAATTGGTAAAAAAAGGAATTTTTTTTTCGTAAATCAATAACAAAGATATAGTACCATCCGTTCTGAATTAAAAGTTTGCTAAATTTTGCCAATGGACGCCAGGAATCAGTTTTTTTGCTCTCCTGCAAAGTTACTAAAAAATACATAACTGTTTTTTTATTCGCAGGGACGATATGTAATTTCACCAAAAACCAAAAAATATGCCTTTACCATTACCTTTACCTTTAAAATAATATAATACAATGGTGCTATTATAACTCTGACGAGTTTTATGGCCGAGCTTCTCTCCCAATTCGAGGTGTGCTCCTTTTGTTTTTCCTACTAATTGGGTGGACCTACAGTTTTATGCCGGCTCCGAACGGCGAATGCATTTTTTGTGAGGAGCTTTTTCATGGCAGAAATACACTCGGAGGGTATGCCGCCCACTGCCGAGAGGTGACCGCTGTTTCTTAAAAAAACCCAATAATTGGGTTTTAATTAATTAGAAATATTTTTTTGGTGTTTGTCCGGACTGGGGTTTGAACCCGAGACCTCTGGCTTGGCAGGCGAGCACTCTACCCACTGCACCACAGCGACCACCTTTACCTTTACCTTTACCTTTACCTTTACCTTTACCTTTACCTTTACCTTTACCTTTACCTTTACCTTCACCTTCACGAAATTAGTACACGAAGTGAGGGTCGATTGAATAGCTCAATGGCATATATAAGTGAAAAATCCAACAGCTCAGCAGGACCATCGGTAGCCGCGGTGCTCAGCGTTTCGCTAATATTCGACTACTGATGGTTGGAGCGTAGGTTCAAAGCCTGGTGTGCTCCCGAGAAGATGTCTGATGATGAAGAAAGTGGTTTTTCTTCGAAATAGCTATCACATCTACCATCGCTGTATGAGATAATTGGATATTTCCGCTTAGCATGAAGTATAAAAATTAAAATTAGCAGGTAAGGAAGCCTAAGTTCGAGTGGAATCGAACATTAGATACTCAGCTGTATGTTTTCATTGTTTGTTTGCGTTTGATGGATTTTATATAAAGCGAGTGCTGCATAAAGTGGGCGTAGCCACGCTCATTTTCAACATTTTTATCAGTCATCCAACTAAGCATATACTGCCTCATATAAATAAGAACTTGGGATAATTTTTCAAAAAACAGTTTCTCTGATTTTAAAACGTTATAACTTTTTTGTTTGGGAATAAAGGCTAGAATTTTTTTGGGGGATTCTTCATGGTTTTTTGAGAGCTTTGTATTAGTGATAAAAATAAAAAAATCTAGGGATAGTAACTCCAAAATTTTTAAAGGTAAAACTCAGGACAACCTTTGAGGACGAAACTTTATATGGGCCAAATATAGTGCTGAGCGAGACCTTTTCTGCGACATTAAGATCATAGATATCCGACATCAAATAAGGAAGTTATTACAAACAAGTAAGGAAGCCTAAGTTCGAGTGGAATCGAACATTAGATACTCAGCTGTATGCTTTCATTGTTTGTTTGCGTTTGTTCGATATAGGGTGTATTTTATATAAAGCGAGTGCCGCATAAAGTGGGCGTAGCCACGCCCATTTTCAACATTTTTATCAGTCATCCAACTAAGCATATGAATATTATTCTTTGTGCAAAATTTCATTCCTTTATGACTTCTAGTTACAAAGATGTCACGTTACAAATTCCCAAAGGGTGTTCCAGAAATATCTTTGTTAAAAAGTAGGCGTGGTCATAAACCGATTTCAATAAATTTTTGCGTGTCTATTAACACAAGTTATAAAAGTGTATAAACCAAGTTTCGTCATAATATCTTAGTTATTTGTCGAGTTATGGGCTCCGAAATCTCGTTGATTCCCTTGTCTGAAAAGAGGCGGTGCCATGCCCATTTTCCGAAATTTTTCTATTTTTGTTTCCGATCTATTGTAGAACTCATGCCACAAAATTTCAATGAATTATCTTTATATTTGACAAAGCTATCGCTTAAAATGTTTTTATTAGGCCACTTTATGATACCCATATATAAAAGTGGGCGTGGTCGTCAACCGATTTCACTAAAATTTTGAACATGTATTACTACAAGTAGTGAAAGTGTATAAACCAAGTTTCGTCATAATATATCGATTATTTGTCGAGTTATGGGCTCAGAAATCTCGTATATTCCTGCTTCTAAAAGGAGGCGGTGCCACGCCCATTTTCCCAAAATTTTTGTATTTTTTGTGGGCGTGGTCGTCAACCGATTTTGGCAAATTTTCGTCCAAACATTTGCCTAAGTAAGTATATCACGCCTACCAAATTTCATCGATATATCTTCAACGGTTTCTGAGTTATGACTCATAAAACTTTCAATGTTTGCCCCTTAATAAGTGGGCGTGGCACCGCCCATTTTCCAAAATTTCACTATATTTCTTCATAAGGGCCTGAGCTCAATACGTGTGTGAAATTTTATCACTCTAGCTCTATTAGTGACTAAGATACAAAATTTCCGATTTTTACTATATAGGGGAGGTGGGCGTGGTCATGGTCCGATTTCGCCCATTTTCAATACCATCCGTTCCTGTCTTGATACCAACTTACATTTCAAATTTCATCAAAATATCTCAATTTTTGCGCGAGTTATCGTGCGCACAGACGGACAGACGGACAGACGGACGGACATGGCTCAATCGATTTCTCTTTTCACCCTGATCATTTTGATATATATAAATCTATATCTATCTCGATTATTTCATTCTGTTACAATCCACCGTTAGGAAATCAAAACTATAATACTCTGTGTACTAGTACAGCTGAGTATAAAAACGGGATTTAGCTGTTTTTAACGCGGGCCTAAAAAAAATATTTTTTTTTGTCCATATAACGTGATACGGCTTATACCGGAATTCTGTAAGCAATCTCTAGTCACTAATAGAGACTTTTGGACACTTTTTCGTGGTGAGATTTGGTATTCTGTAAGCGAGCTCACGTCTCAAGTCTCAAAAAATACGTCACTAATTAGTGACCTGGTGGCGAGGAGGTCACAGAATAAATTAAACATTGAGGTGAACTAAATAAAGCGTCAAAATTTATAAAAACTTACAATTTGATTGCTCTTTGCTTGTTCGCTTGCTATTTTCTGTAATAAAACAAGCTTATTTGTTTGAAATTAGCAAAATAATAAAATTTTTCGGGTTTTGCTAACTTACTTTTTTCCGCCATTTCCATCAAGTGTAAATGGTGATGAGATACGATATTTATCGATGTTTCAATGTATTACGTTACATGATTTTTTTTTGCGAATCGGTTCAGGTAAAACACTCATAAAATATTATATTCATAACTATTTTTATAAGTGATAAGTAGAAATGATACGCTTTATTTTTTTAATGCAATATATTGCTCATAAATTCATTTCCAAAATCTATTTTCGTATGTAATCGATAAGTGAGTATTCGTTAAATTATTTTGTTATCTCAAACAGTCTCAGTACATTTTCACCACAGTCTTTGGTGAAATTTTTAGTGACTACCGGTTGCTGAATACCAAAATCGGCTCAAGTCACTAAAAATGTCTCATGTCTTAAATCTCAAATTTAGTGACTTGAGATGAGACGGAGTTACAGAATTCGCCTATTAATGTACATATGTATACGTGTAAGTACATAAGAAATTCTAACCAGAACAGCGCTGTGGTGAAATAAGCGAGGTGAGAATGTTAATAACACAAGAAGAAATTAGAGTACACCGTTTGACACAACTCACGTAACTAGCGCGGTAGCTCAGCTGTAAGATGCTATGCTTCCGATTCAAATGAAGCTGGTTCAAGTCCAGGTCGAGTCAGTTTTTTTGTTGCTTTTTTTATACTCAGCTGTACTAGTACACAGAGTATTATAGTTTTAATCACATAACGGTGGATTGTAACAGAATGAAATAACCGAGATAGATATAGACTTATATATATCAAAATGATCAGGGTGAAAAGGGAAATCGATTGAGCCATGTCCGTCCGTCCGTCCGTCCGTCCGTCCGTCTGTCCGTCCGTCCGTCTGTAAACACTCTAACTCGCGCAAAAATTGAGATATTTTGATGAAATTTGGAATGCAAGTTGGTATCGAGACTGGGACGGTTGGTATTGAAAATGGGCGAAATCGCACCATGACCACGCCCACTTTTCCTATATAGAAAAAATCGGAAATTTGGTATCTCAGTCCCTAATATAGCTGGAGCGATAAAATTTTACCCACATGTTGAGCTCAGGCCCCTATGAAGAAATTTTATGAAATTTTGGAAAATGGGCGGTGCCACGCCCACTTATTAAGGGCCAAACATTGAAAGTTTTATGAGTCATAACTCAGAAACCGTTGAAGATATGTCGATGAAATTTGGTACGCGTGATTTACTTACTTAGGCAAATGTTTTGACGGAAAATTGTCAAAATCGGTTGACGGCCACGCCCACTTTTATATATGTGTATTATAAAGTGACCTAATAAAAACATTTTAAGCGATATCTCTGTCAAATATAAAGATCTATCACTGAAATTTTGTGGCATGATTCCAACTATGAACATAAAACGAAAACCACAAAAATTTTGGAAAATGGGCGGAGCCACGCCCACTTATTAAGGGGCAAACATTGAAAGTTTTATGAGTCATAACTCAGAAACCGTTGAAGATATATCGATGAAATTTGGTACGCATGATATATTTACTTAGGCAAATGTGTGGACGAAAAATTACCAAAATCGGTTGACGACCACGCCCACTTTTATATATGTGTATTATAAAGTGGCCTAATAAAAACATTGTAAGCGATATCTTTGTCAAATATAAAGATAATTCATTGAAATTTTGTGACATGAGTTCCACAATAGACCGGAAACATAAAATAGACAAATTTTGGAAAATGGGCGTGGCACCGCCTCCTTTTGGACAAAGGGATATACGAGATTTCTTAGCCTTTAACTCGACAAATAATTGACATATTATGACGAAACTTGGTTTATACACTTTTATAACTTGTGTTAATAGACACGCAAAAATTATGACCACGCCTACTTTTTAACAAAGATATTTCTGGAACACCCTTTGGGAATTTGTAACGTGGCATCTTTGTAACTAGAAGTCATAAAGGAATGAAATTTTGCACAAAGAATAATATTCATATGCTTAGTTGGATGACTGATAAAAATGTTGAAAATGGGCGTGGCTACGCCCACTTTATGCGGCACTCGCTTTATATAAAATACACCCTATATCGAACAAACGCAAACAAACAATGAAAGCATACAGCTGAGTATCTAATGTTCGATTCCACTCGAACTTAGGCTTCCTTACTTGTTTGTAATAACTTCCTTATTTGATGTCGGATATCTATGATCTTAATGTCGCAGAAAAGGTCTCGCTCAGCACTATATTTGGCCCATATAAAGTTTCGTCCTCAAAGGTTGTCCTGAGTTTTACCTTTAAAAATTTTGGAGTTACTATCCCTAGATTTTTTTATTTTTATCACTAATACAAAGCTCTCAAAAAACCATGAAGAATCCCCCAAAAAAATTCTAGCCTTTATTCCCAAACAAAAAAGTTATAACGTTTTAAAATCAGAGAAACTGTTTTTTGAAAAATTATCCCAAGTTCTTATTTATATGAGGCAGTATATGCTTAGTTGGATGACTGATAAAAATGTTGAAAATGAGCGTGGCTACGCCCACTTTATGCAGCACTCGCTTTATATAAAATCCATCAAACGCAAACAAACAATGAAAACATACAGCTGAGTATCTAATGTTCGATTCCACTCGAACTTAGGCTTCCTTACCTGCTAATTTTAATTTTTATACTTCATGCTAAGCGGAAATATCCAATTATCTCATACAGCGATGGTAGATGTGATAGCTATTTCGAAGAAAAACCACTTTCTTCATTATCAGACATCTTCTCGGGAGCACACCAGGCTTTGAACCTACGCTCCAACCATCAGTAGTCGAATATTAGCGAAACGCTGAGCACCGCGGCTACCGATGGTCCTGCTGAGCTGTTGGATTTTTCACTTATATATGCCATTGAGCTATTCAATCGACCCTCACTTCGTGTACTAATTTCGTGAAGGTGAAGGTAAAGGTAAAGGTAAAGGTAAAGGTAAAGGTAAAGGTAAAGGTAAAGGTAAAGGTAAAGGTAAAGGTAAAGGTAAAGGTGGTCGCTGTGGTGCAGTGGGTAGAGTGCTCGCCTGCCAAGCCAGAGGTCTCGGGTTCAAACCCCAGTCCGGACAAACACCAAAAAAATATTTCTAATTAATTAAAACCCAATTATTGGGTTTTTTTAAGAAACAGCGGTCACCTCTCGGCAGTGGGCGGCATACCCTCCGAGTGTATTTCTGCCATGAAAAAGCTCCTCACAAAAAATGCATTCGCCGTTCGGAGCCGGCATAAAACTGTAGGTCCACCCAATTAGTAGGAAAAACAAAAGGAGCACACCTCGAATTGGGAGAGAAGCTCGGCCATAAAACTCGTCAGAGTTATAATAGCACCATTGTATTATATTATTTTAAAGGTAAAGGTAATGGTAAAGGCATATTTTTTGGTTTTTGGTGAAATTACATATCGTCCCTGCGAATAAAAAAACAGTTATGTATTTTTTAGTAACTTTGCAGGAGAGCAAAAAAACTGATTCCTGGCGTCCATTGGCAAAATTTAGCAAACTTTTAATTCAGAACGGATGGTACTATATCTTTGTTATTGATTTACGAAAAAATAAATTCCTTTTTTTACCAATTGCGAATTGGTAAAGATTTGCGCCTTTTTAATGCACACATGTTTTTTTATACTCCACAAATTTTTTTTTGTAAAATCGTACGCAATCTGTACACAATACACCGCTAGGCCTAGTTTGTATGTGAAAAATTTGAGTATCTAACTAATTAGCTAACAGTTGCCATTTTGCCTATATGTCTGAAAGCCCATATCTTTTTCTCAGAACATTTATAGTACTACACGCGCATACTTTATTTGATAACTTTTAAACCAAACCAGATATGAAAAAACCGCAAACGCAGAAATGTGGGCAATGAATAGGGCTAGTAAAAAATGCAATAAAAACACTTTCTTAAAAATTTACATAACTGTTTTGTTATTCACAGGGACGATATGTAAATTAACATTTAACTAGTAAGGAAGCCTATGTTCGATTGGAATCGAACATTAGATACTCAGCTGTATGCTTTCATTGTTTGTGTACGTTTGATGGAAACACGGTGTACTTAATATAAAGCGAGGGCTGCATAAAGTGCGTCGCAGCCACGCCCATTTTCAAAATTTGTATCAATCATCCAACTAAGCATATAAATATTATTGTTAGTGCAAAATTGCATCCCTTTATGACTTTTAATTACAAAGACGTCACGTTACAAATTCCCAAAGGTTGTTCCAGAAATATCTGTGGAAAATCACGTGTTAATTGCTCAGCGAATATTTATTGAATAATCTTGATACAAAATGAAAGCCAGAATATATCATAAAAGAGAAATGGAGAATCAAATGTCAACACATCACTGGTTGCCAGAGAATCGATTCGTTTGGCGTTGCCACATCACCCCCTTCCTGATAACCAAGGTGTAAAAAGGCACGTCTTTAATTTTCGGAAAAAATAAAGCTGGTTTAGCCGCTCTACGGATACGTGGACATCTTTGTTATGTATCCGAATGGTGAATATACGTTCAGAAGGTCGAGCTATTACTTCATAAGGCCCCGTATATGGTAGTTCCAATGGTGCACGCACTGAATCCGTTCGGAGAAATACGTGGGAACACTTATTCATTTCTTTTGCCAAAAATGGTTTTTTTTTACTATGATGTGCCGTTGGAACTGGACGTAGCAATCTCATTTGTTCTCTAATGTTGTTGACAAAATCATGTGGGCTATTTGGATTATCTTTATGGTCGAAAAATTCATTGGGTAAGCGAAGACCGGTCCCATAAACGAAATCAGCTGCAGATGCCTTCAAATCCTCTTTAAAACTTGTTCTGAGGCCCAAGAGGACGGTCGGCAGCAATGTAGTCCACCGATTGTTATTATGGCACATGAGAGCGGTTTTGAATTATCTGTGCCAACGTTCTATCATGCCGTTGGATTGCGGATGATATGCTGTAGTATGGATGTGCTCTGCGCCGATGAGCTTAGCCAAAGAGTTGAATAGAGCAGACTCGAAGTGGGTGCCCTGGTCAGTTGTTATTGACTTTGGGCAACCGAAACGTGATATCCAATTGTTCCAGAAGGCTTGCCCAACTGCATCTGCGGTCATGTTTCGAAGGGGTGCGGCCTCTGGCCATCTGGAAAATCTATCAATCATCGTCAGGCAATAACGATAACCTCTGTCAGGTGGCATAACAACTATATCCATGTGGACATTATCAAAACGATTGTTAGGCATCTGAATTTGTATTGGTCTGATTTGGTTGTGTCTGTTGACTTTCGCTCGCTAACAATGAATGCAGCTTCTTGCCCAACAGGCGACGTCCTTGTTAATCGCTGGCCATACATATTTAGTTCGCATCTGACGAAGTGTCGATCTTGAACTTGGATGTGACTGCCCATGAACTGAAGCAAACACCTTGAACCGCAAACATTTTGGTATATACAGTCTGTTTTGACCTGTAGAAATATCGCAATAAATTTGTGTGTTTATCATCAAAATTTATACGCCGCAGCATTAAAGAATTTTTGCCTTTTAAAAGTTCTCTTAACTCAGTATCCACTTCTTGTGCATGTTGAAGTTGCTGATTAGTAACAGCGGTTGGCATAGAAATCGTACAAAGCCTCGATAATGCATCTGCTACAGCGTTTTCGTCACCAGAAAGATGTACGATACTCGTTGAGAACTGCGATATGTAGTTTAGTTGGCGTCGTTGGCGGGGTGAAGCTTTGTCAAGCTTTTGTGCAAAAACGTACATTAATGGTTTGTGATGACAAACTTTTGGGCTTCTAGGAAATGTCGAAAATGTTTTATAGACTCATGAATCGCAAGAAGCTCCCGATCATAAGTGCTATAATTTTGTTCAGTTGGTGATAACCTTCGGGAGAAAAAACCGAGAGGACGCCAAATGCCATTTACTTCTTGCTCAAGTGCAGCACCTATGGCTACGTCAGAGGCGTCACATATAAGTGCAATAGGGACATTGCTTATTGGATGCGCTAGAGTAACTGCTTCGGTTATACTTCTTTTACATGCAGCGAATGCGTTGCTTGATTCGGGCGTCCAGAGAATTTTTCGTTTGTCATTTTTTTTAGAGTCGCGAAAGTACTTCTGAAGTGGAGCTTGGAGTTTGGCAGCATGGGGTATGCACCGGCGATAATAATTTAAAATTCCAAGAAACCTTCGTAGCTCGGCTATTGTTTCTGGTTTTGTATATTTTTCAATAGCAGAGATACGATCATGTGGTGGCTTGCAGCCCTGAGCATTAACAGTGTATCCCAAAAATTCTACTTCAGATTGACTGAATTTGCATTTATGAAGGTTGACGCGTAGGCCATGTTGTTTCAAAAGGGAAAATATTATACGCAATTGTGCGTTTTTGACATAACCAGTATATCATCAACGTATACATAAACGAAATTAATGTCTCGGAAAATTGAATCCATATATCGCTGAAATGTTTGAGTTGCATTTCGAAGTCCGAAGGGCATGTATAAGTACTCAAACAATCCAAACGGTGTACATACGGCTGTCTTGGCAATATCTTCATCGGCCATGGGTATCTGGTGATAAGCCTTCACGAGGTCGATTGGCGAAAAAATAGTGTTACCATAAAGCTTCTCATTGAATTCGTGGATGTGAGCGATGGGGTACCGGTCAGGCGTCGTTTGTGCATTGAGCCTTCTATAGTCTCCACAAATGCGCCACTCACCATTCTTCTTTGCAACCATATGTAGCGGGCTCGCCCATGAGCTTTTCGATTCGCGACATATGCCATTTTCAATGAGAGTTTTAAATTCTGTCTTTGCTGCCACTAATTTTTCGCCACTGAGATGTCTAGGTTTTTCTGCAACCGGTGGTCCGGTTGTTTCTATATGGTGTTGCACAGCAGTACCTGTCTGCCTCTGAAACTTTTTAGCTGGACGAAAAATACATTCATATTCACTTAGTAATGTTTGGGGAAGATTCGGTGTATCTAGAATGGCAATGTCCTGATCTGTCGCGTAAGAGCAAAAACCTTTTATTGTATTGCCCGTTTGGTGGTCAACGAGACATTTGTTTGTTAGATCAAGTACAAGGTGAAAATGTGAAAGAAAGTCAGCACCAAAAATAGGCGTCTGCACATCAGCTATAATAAAGTTCCATTCAACACTAAAAGGCAAACCGATGTCAACTTTAAGTATTTTGCTGCCGAAAGTACGAACGGGGGTGTGGTTGGCGGCAGTTAATTGCAGATCGTTTTCCGCAAGGGTTGTTTTTATTAAAACCCGTGGAAATACTGACACTACGGACCCACTGTCAACCAGAAAACGATGTCGAGAAATGCGATCAAACACATGGAGACGATTTTCCGTAATAAGTTTGTTTTTGGCGTTTGGTCGTCGTGAGGTAGTGACAGCGCCGATCATTATATTCGTGTTGTTGGTTTTGACGCTGCTGCCGCCAGCAGAATATGCCGACGACAGCCTAGCTAGTTTCCCGAATTTGACCAATGAACGCACCCATGTCTACATCTTTTTGCAGAGTTTCCAAATTTTTTGTGAAAATAGCATAAGTTCGATGTGTTTGTATTATTGCTGTTTGAATTGATGTTCAATTTCTTAAGCTCAGCCTGCATAGAGTTGACTTTGCTAATCAGGGTATTTATTGTGGTGTGAATGTCGGATATTTTTGACTTATTTTGTGAATACGCTCTAAGAGCCAAAACGGAGTCGTCTTCCAGCGGAGATTCAATAGCTGATACATTACTGGGGGAGTTTTTCAGGGTCTCCAACATCCTGTCTGCCGATGTGGCTAGTTGGTCCAAATTTTCCCCTGATAGTACTAGTGCCGGTCTAATAGATGCTGGCATTTGACGAAGGAATAGCATACGTATAAGATCGATATTGCTATTATCTGGTGCCAACCGACCCATTTGTGTCATCATATCGGAGGGTTTTAAGCCGGAAAATTCATTGCGCTGTAGAAACTTATGAAGTTTTGTTTCTGGGGAGTCGGTGAACTTTTTAATTATGTGCTGCTTCAAGGTAACGTACCTGTTGATGTCCGGAGGATGCAGTATAAGGTCTTCCGCGTGCAGTAAAACATCATCTTCTAGTTTGATTGACGTTATATCAAATTTGTCGTTGTCTGCTGTGATGTTGTTCAGACGAAAAGCACGTTCCAGTTGAGCGAACCAAAGAAGTGGACTGCTTCGATTGAATGTTGGAATAGACACGTGTCGCAAATTAGCATTAGTGCTTGGTAACTGGCTGATACGGGTATATTCAACCTGTAGGTCATCCAGCTGTTTTTTAATGGTTTCCAATTCAGTCATTGTGAAATCTGCAGCTTTTGAGCGAAGATTGTATTCCGTTTTTTTCATTTACTGTCTAGGGGTCACCAATGTGGAAATTCACGTGTTAATTGCTCAGCGAATATTTATTGAATAATCTTGATACAAAATGAAAGCCAGAATATAACATAAAAGAGAAATGGAGAATCAAATGTCAACACATCAGTGGTTGCCAGAGAATCGATTCGTTTCGTCATAATATCTCCATTATTTTTCGAGTTATGGGCTCCGAAATCTCGTAGATTCGTTTCTCTAAAAAGAGGCGGTGCCACGCTCATTTTCCAAAATTTTTCTGTTTTTTTGTTTCCGGTCTATTGTGGAACTCATGCCACAAAATTTCAATGCATTATCTTTATATTTGACAAAGATATCGCTTAAAATGTTTTTATTGGGCCACTTTATAGTTCCCATATATAAAATTGGGCGTGCCCGTCAACCGAATTCGCTAAAATTTGGAACATGTATTATCACACACGGTGGGCAGGAAGCGACGATAGGTTGCATGAAAATGTCGACAAAAAAGGAAAGTGGGGTTGTGTTATGTGATGTTTATAGATGAAACATCCGTTGAAATTAAAATCCGAGCTGCTCCTTTTTCAAGGATATCCACATTTTTTGTTATTTTTGAAAGGATCAAATAATGACGAAATCGAAAATTCGCCAAAGTCCAAATTTTTCCGATTTCAGAAGATTATCTGGTAGCTAAAGGATACAAAAAAAGGTATTAAAAAGAAAACAGGACACCTGTAGTGGAAAAATCCAATGTGAAAAGGACCTAAAGGATAACCACTGAAATATAAAATAACACAAAAAGTACCCACTTTAATTTGCGTATACCTCCCATGATCCGATTTCGCCCATTTTCAATTCCAACCGTCCCAGTCTGGATACCAACTTACATTTCAAATTTCATTAAAATATCTCAATTTTTGAGCGAGTAAGGGTGCGTAAGGACGGACGGACATGGCTCAATCGATTTCTCTTTTCACCCTGATTATTTCATTCTGTTACAATCCACCGTTATGAAATCAAAATTATAATACTCTGTGGGCCTGTTGTACAAGTTGGACAAACGGTTGGATGAAGATCAAACGATTTTGATATTTTGTCGCGTTGTACAACAAACTGGAAGGTTAGTGGATACTTCATTATTTTTGAAGTTAACTTGTTAGGCGGCGATACAGAGTTTTTATGGAGAGTGAAATTTGAAATTTGATGAAACGGAAGTTGCCCCCGGAAATAGCAGCCATTTTAGTTGATTTTTAATTTAAAAAAAATCAACCTTGATATCGCGCGGTTCGAACTCACAACCCCTCGCTTCCAGACCAGACGCAAAACCTCTGCGCCACCACACCACTTGCGTTGAGTATGTCAAATGCTGCACTTAAATTGAACTAACAAGTACAACTCACTCACCTATTGAAAGCAACAAGTAACAAGTTTGATATTTGCAAATACATATGTACATATTACAATGAAAGCAACCACCCGTTTCGTTAGTTCAGTTTAAGTGCAGCATTTGACATTCTCAACGCAAGTGGTGTGGTGGCGTAGAAGTAGTGTGTCTGCTCTTGAAGCTAAGGGAGGTAGGTTCGAATCAAAATAAATAAATAATTTGGTTATAATTCTAAAAAAAAAGTGGTCACCAATGGGTTAATTCATGAGCGTTATGGGTTAAGATTCCAAAGATTACTCGTTTTAGTGTAGATAAAACTAATATGATGTAAATATTTTGATCTAAGAATGAAGTGAAAAAATTTGGGTTAAAAATGGGTTGATACGTGGTCGTTAAGGGGTTAAAATTCTTGTGATTGACTATTTTAGTATCGACATACCGATACTGATTCAAGAAAATTAAACTCGAAACTAAAATAAAAAACATAGGTCACCAACGGGTTAACTCAAGACCATCAATGGGTTAAGATGCTATAGATTAACTGCTTTAGTGCAGATAAAGCGATTCTGATGTAAAAAAGTTGATTTAAGAATTTTGAGCGTCCCCATATATATAAGTGTCCCCAGTGTGTGGCGCTATTATAACTCTAACGGGTTTTGTGGCCGAGCTTTTCTCCCAATTCAAGGTGTGCTCCTTTTGTTTTTCCTACTAATTGGGTGGTATATATGCATATGTGGCCGCTGTGGTGCAGTGGGTAGAGTGCTCGCCTGCTATGCCAGAGGTCTCGGGTTCAAACCACGGTCCGAGCCAAACAAATTTTTCTAATTAGTAAAAATCCAATTATTGGGTTTTTTAAGAGCAGCGGTCACCTCTCGGCAGTGGGCGGCATACCCTCCGAGAGTATTTCTGCCATGAAAAAGCTTCTCACAAAAAATGCATTCGCCGTTCGGAGCCGGCATAAAACTGTAGGTCCACCCAATTAGTAGGAAAAACAAAAAGGAGCACACCTCGAATTGGGAGAGAAGCTCGGCCACAAAACTCGTCAGAGTTATAATATCGCCATTGTATTATATATTATATATGCATACATATTGAAATAAAGCCATCGATGCTATTTATTAATTAAATGCTTTCGTCTTTTTTTAATTATCTCATATAATCTAATTATCTCATATGCTCTATTACAAATATTTCGAGATATATTCGTTATGGAAATTTCAGTTTGTATGGGAGGTGCCCATCCCTGTTTTCCTAATGCCTAGCATTTTTACTGTTGAATACATAATTATCTCGTGCCCATCCTTGCTTTACCAATGCCTAGCGTTCTTATCTGTTGATTACGTAATTATCTCATATGCCCTCACACCAATTTTCAGTACCCTACTATAGATATTTCAAGAGATATTCGCTATGAAAAGTTTAGCTTTTATGGGAGATGACCATCCTTGTTTTCTAATACCTAGCATTTTTACCCGTTGAGTGCATTATCTCGTGTCCATTCTTGCTGCTTTACCAATACCTAGCGTTCTTATCCGTTGATTACCCAATTATCTCATATGCCCTCACACCAATTTTCAGTATTCTACTACAGATATTTGAAGAGATATTCGCTGTGAAATTTTCAGTTTGTTTGGGAGTTGCCCATCCCTGATATACCAAGGCCTAGCGTTTTTATGCGTTGAGTACGTAACTATCTCATATGCCCTCACGCCAACGTCAACGTTAAAATTCCTTTGGGTTTTTCACAGACCAAAACAGGGCCGTAACGAGCTATTATGGCGCATGAGGCAGATTACAAATTTTTTTGATTCTTGATTAAAATATTTTCAAATAAAAGATAATTTTTATTTGTGATTCGTTTCACAAAGAATCAGAAATACCCTTTGATTCGTGATTCAAACTATTTTCAAATCAAAGATAAATTTGATTTGTGATTCATTTCTCAAAAGAATCAAAAATATTTTTTGATTCTTGATTCAAACTTGATTTCAAATCAAAATTATTTAGAATCAAAAATGTTTTTTGAATCTTGATTCTAAATAAATGTTTGATTCGAATCAATTTTTTTATTCGAATCCAAAAATAAAGGTGAAGGTAAAGGTAAAGGTGGTGCAGTGGGTAGAGTGCTCGCCTCCCAAGCCAGAGGTTTCGGGTTCAAACCCCAGTCCGGACAAACACCAAAAAAATGTGTCTAATTAATTAAAACCCAATTATTGCGTTTTTTTTAGAAACAGCGGTCACCTCTCGGCAGTGGGCGGCATACCCTCCGAGTGTATTTCTGCCATGAAAAAGCTCCTCACAAAAAATGCATTCGCCGTTCGGAGCCGGCATAAAACTGTAGGTCCACCCAATTAGTAGGAAAAACAAAAGGAGCACACCTCGAATTGGGAGAGAAGCTCGGCCATAAAACTCGTCAGAGTTATAATAGCACCATTGTATTATATTATTTTAAAGGTAAAGGTAATGGTAAAGGCATATTTTTTGGTTTTTGGTGAAATTACATATCGTCCCTGTGAATAAAAAAACAGTTATGTATTTTTTAGTAACTTTGCAGGAGAGCAAAAAAACTGATTCCTGGCGTCCATTGGCAAAATTTAGCAAACTTTTAATTCTGAAAGGATGGTACTATATCATTGTTATTGATTTATGAAAAAATAAATTCCTTTTTTTACCCATTGCGAATTGGTAAAGATTTGCGCCTTTTTAATGCACACATGTTTTTTTATACTCCACAAATTTTTTTTTGTAAAATCGTATGCAATCTGTACACAATACACCGCTAGGCCTAGTTTGTATGTGAAAAAGTTGAGTGTCTAACTAATTAGCTAACAGTTGCCATTTTGCCTATATGTCTGTAAGCCCATATCTTTTTCTCAGAACATTGATAACTTCTAAACCAAACCAGATATGAAAAAACTGCAAACGCAGAAATGTGGGCAATGAATAGGGCTAGTAAAAAATGCTATAAAAAAACTTTCTTAAAAATTTACATAACTGTTTTGTTATTCACAGGGACGATATGTAAATTAACATTTAACTAGTAAGGAAGCCTATGTTCGATTGGAATCGAACATTAGATACTCAGCTGTATGCTTTCATTGTTTGTGTACGTTTGATGGAAACACGGTGTACTTAATATAAAGCGAGTGCTGCATAAAGTGCGTCGCAGCCACGCCCATTTTCAAAATTTGTATCAATCATCCAACTAAGCATATAAATATTATTGTTAGTGCGAAATTGCATCCCTTTATGACTTTTAATTACAAAGACGTCACGTTACAAATTCCCAAAAGGGTGTTCCAGAAATATCTTTGCTAAAAAGTAGGCGGGGTCGTCAACCGATTTCACTAAAATTCAGAACGTTTATTACCACGTGTCATAAAAGTTTATGCATAAAGTTTCGTCATAATATCTCCATTATTTTTCGAGTTATGGGCTCCGAAATCTCGTAGATTCGTTTCTCTAAAAAGAGGCGGTGCCACGCTCATTTTCCAAAATTTTTCTGTTTTTAAACGGTTTTATTTAGCTCACCCCGTTTGTTTTATTTATTATTCTTGGGTCAAATTTAGTAATTCAAATTTCACCCTCTTCCTGTCAACCGATTAATCTGAAATTTTGTACGCATGTATAACCCCGATGACAATGCAATATTATGAAAAAAAATTCCGATAGGTGGCGCGTGGGTCGCTATATTTACAAAAATCGCATTTATGGTCCGATTTGGCTGAAATTCGGAACATGTATTACTACCTTGAAAAGAAATATTTTCTTTAAAAAAAATTCCGCTAGGTGGCGCGTGGGTCGCTATATTTACAAAAATCGCATTTATGGTCTGATTTGGCTGAAATTCGGAACATGTATTACTACCTTGAAAAGAAATATTTTCTTAAAAAAAAATTCCGCTAGGTGGAGCTGAGATCGGGGTAATTAAAACTGAAAATCTTAGGTGCGAAACTGTTTGAAGAAGGTCAAGCCTACGTGGCTCTTAGTAGAGTAAGAACTTTGCAGGGACTACGTATAGAGGCGTTGGACTGCAATAAACTAACGGGCAAGAAACCTTGCAATAATGAAGCACTAAATGAATTAAACAGAATGCGAAATAAAAACTAAAAACTAGAAAATAAAAATGGGTAAAAAAACTTTTTTAAGTTAAGCGGTTTTATGTTATACATACATTGCAATATTTAAGATAAATGTACTAAATACCAAAAAATAATAAAATAGATACAGTCGTGGGAATTATAAACATTTTCATAGACTAGACTAAAATAAAACCGTGGGGCACGTCAATTGTCTACAATCGTTGATTAAAATGTTTGTTTTGTAATGTTACACTATAATTAGGCAGTTGTTCAACCGACAACGATGGACGTGTGATAAGTAGGGCTAGAATGTGGAAAAAAGCTAGCAAGCTCGATTATAAGCGAGTTTTAGGGTTTCATAGTGGTGAGCGAGTAGTACTTTTATCATATGTTTTGTCGATTAAAGACAAACTACGAGAAGTGAAACGATTCCTCGTGTGAATGTCCAACGATAAACTAGTTGAAACATCTCTTTTATTAACGTGGAGTGTATAACTATTGGAATTTCCATGAGCAAGAAAATAGTAAGTAATTTCCTCACCGTCTGCGGGCCAACTGCCTAACGACGAATTAAACGATTCTTCTATCGCACATTAAGTCGATAATTTGTAGACAATTGACGTGCCCCCCGGTTTTGTTTTAGTCTAGTCTATGCAAATGTTTATAATTCCCACGACTATATCTATTTTATTATTTTTTGGTATTTAGTACATTTATCTTAAATATTGCAATGTATGTATAACATAAAACCGCTTAACTTAAAAAAGTTTTTTTACCCATTTTTATTAAACGGTTTTATTTAGCTCACCCCGTTTGTTTTATTATTTATTATTTATTCTTTATTCTTGGGTCAAATTTAGTAATTCAAATTTCACCCTCTTCCTGTCAACCGATTAATCTGAAATTTTGCACGCATGTATAACCCCGATGACAATGCAATATTATGAAAAAAAATTCCGATAGGTGGCGCGTGGGTCGCTATATTTACAAAAATCGCATTTATGGTCCTATTTGGCTGAAATTCGGAACATGTATTACTACCTTGAAAAGAAATATTTTCTTAAAAAAAAATTCCGCTAGGTGGCGCGTGGGTCGCTATATTTACAAAAATCGCATTTATGGTCCGATTTGGCTGAAATTCGGAACATGTATTACTACCTTGAAAAGAAATATTTTCTTAAAAAAAAAATTCCGCTAGGTGGCGCGTGGGTCGCTATATTTACAAAAATCGCATTTATGGTCCGATTTGGCTGAAATTCGGAACATGTATTACTACCTTGAAAAGAAATATTTTCTTAAAAAAAAATTCCGCTAGGTGGCGCGTGGGTCGCTATATTTACAAAAATCGCATTTATGGTCCGATTTGGCTGAAATTCGGAACATGTATTACTACCTTGAAAAGAAATATTTTCTTAAAAAAAAAAATTCCGCTAGGTGGCGCGTGGGTCGCTATATTTACAAAAATCGCATTTATGGTCCGATTTGGCTGAAATTCGGAACATGTATTACTACCTTGAAAAGAAATATTTTCTTAAAAAAAATTCCGCTAGGTGGCGCGTGGGTCGCTATATTTACAAAAATCGCATTTATGGTCCGATTTGGCTGAAATTCGGAACATGTATTACTACCTTGAAAAGAAATATTTTCTTAAAAAAAAAATTCCGCTAGGTGGCGCGTGGGTCGCTATATTTACAAAAATCGCATTTATGGTCCGATTTGGCTGAAATTCGGAACATGTATTACTACCTTGAAAGGAAATATTTTCCTAAAAAAAACTTCCGATAGGTGGCGCGTGGGTCGATATAGAGGCGTTGGACTGCAATAAACTAACGGGCAAGAAACCTTGCAATAATGAAGCACTAAATGAATTAAACAGAATGCGAAATAAAAACTAAAAACTAGAAAATAAAAATAGGTAAAAAAACTTTTTAAGTTAAACGGTTTTATGTTATACATACATTGCAATGTTTAAGATAAATGTACTAAAAACCAAAAAATAATAAAATAGATACAGTCGTGGGAATTATAAACATTTGCATAGACTAGACTAAAATAAAACCGTGGGGCACGTCAATTGTCTACAATCGTTGATTAAAATGTTTGTTTTGTAATGTTACACTATAATTAGGCAGTTGTTCAACCGACAACGATGGACGTGTGATAAGTAGGGCTAGAATGTGGAAAAAAGCTAGCAAGCTCGATTATAAGCGAGTTTTAGGGTTTCATAGTGGTGAGCGAGTAGTACTTTTATCATATGTTTTGTCGATTAAAGACAAACTACGAGCAGTGAAACGATTCCTCGTGTGAATGTCCAACGATAAACTAGTTGAAACATCTCTTTTATTAACATGGACTGTATAACTATTGGAATTTCCATGAGCAAGAAAATAGTAAGTAATTTCCTCACCGTCTGCGGGCCAACTGCCTAACGACGAATTAAACGATTCTTCTATCGCACATTAAGTCGATAATTTGTAGACAATTGACGTGCCCCCCGGTTTTATTTTAGTCTAGTCTATGCAAATGTTTATAATTCCCACGACTGTATCTATTTTATTATTTTTTTGTTTTTAGTACATTTATCTTAAACATTGCAATGTATGTATAACATAAAACCGTTCAGTAAATGTATAAATTTTTCAAACATACATACTTACTTTTAAAATATTGAGTTTGAAATTTTTCTTTTTCTCTTTTTTTTTGACAGGACAGAAAAAAGTTTCTTTTGTTGTTGTTTTCTGATTCGAGAATAGCTCGTAAATCGCAATGTTCGTAAAATGTACGGTACCTTGCTGGCTGGGTAGGTATACATAAATTCATATAAATATGTAGATATGTGTATCCGTTCGCAAGTAGGTATTAGGTATGTACTATCTAGGTGTCTGAGTTGGTAGGCCCGTTCTACAATATGCTCGACGAATGCACGCTGCTGGATTCGGATCCGGAGGAGGCCGACTTTGACTCCACAGTCATTGAGGTCTCCGAAGGAGCGGGTACAGTAGCGGCGGACGTCGAGATGCATTCCGACGACCAAAATGATGCAGGTACTGCAAATTAACCTGCATCACTCCAAAGCAGCTTCGGCTGCACTACTCTTACGTCTCAGCAAGACTGCTGAGGCGATCGTTCTGGTCCAGGAGCCAGGAACCTCGGATTTCAGGCCGATAAGCCTGACCTCTTTTCTACTCAAAGTTCTTGAGAGATTGCTGGGTGTCTATATCAGGCTCCGTGCGAATACTCTATCTCCTTTTCAACACGCTTATTCCAAAGGCAAGTCCGTAGAGACTGCTCTACACGCTATCACTTCCAAGATAGAAAAGGGGCTAGCCTTTAAGGAATTCACACTGGGCATCTTTCTCGACATAGAAGGAGCTTTCAACAATGTTCTACCGGGAGCCGTTACCACCGCCCTACGGGACTTGGAGGAGAGGAGGCTCTCGTGAGGTTTGTCGAACTTCTTCTTAGTAGAAGAGCCATTATTTCTGAAATGGGTAATTCATCGATAACTAGGTATGCCAACAGGGGAACACCCCAGGGTGGAGTTTTGTCTCCTCTGCTTTGGAACCTAACGGTGAACACCCTGCTCTCTAAACTTCAGCACACGGGCTGCCAGGTCATTGCGTACGCCGATGACATCGCCCTGACAGCGACTGGCAAGCATATACCGGTGCTGAGCGACCTTTTGCAAAATGCACTCAACATTGTAAAAACCTGGTCTCTGAAATGCGGGCTCAGTGTCAGCTCTGAGAAAACGGAAATGGTTCTGTTTACCCGCAAACATAAGATACCTGAATTCAAACCTCCGTCCATAAATGGGAAGGAGATTAAACTCTCTACCGAGGTTAAATACCTTGGTGTTATTCTAGACAGAAAACTAAACTGGAAACGGAACGTAGAAGTACGATCCCAAAAAGCCATGTTAGCACTTTACGCATGTAAATCAGCGATAGGCAAGAGATGGGGACTTAACCCCCAAATCGTCCATTGGCTGTACACAGCGGTAGTGCGACCTATTTTCTTCTATGCAGTCACCATATGGTGGCCAGCACTGGAACTCGAAACCAATAAGAGCAAATTAAATAGAGTGCAGCGAATGGCTTCCATGCTTATTAGCGGAGCCCTTCCCTCCACCCCAACTAAAGCTCTCGAAACCATCCTATTTCTTCTCCCCACGGATATACAGGGGAAACTCATTGCCAGCTGCAACGCGGCAAGGCTCAATGCAACCGAACCCTGGAGGGACACCAGATTCGGGCACGCTCAAATTCTTAGTAACGTCCCTGCCAATTTTCTAAAGCTGGACTATGCAATACCAGCCTTCTGTTGGGATAACAAATTCTCCACAAGGATCCCGGAGAGGAGCGAGTGGAAGAACTTAGGGGATCCCGACCCTAATACACTGCACCTTTACACGGACGGCTCTAAATTGAACAATATAGTTGGAAGTGGGTTTTTCTGCGAAAAGCTTCATCTGAAAGAAAGTTTGCGCCTACCTGATCACTGCAGCGTCTATCAGGCTGAGCTCATAGCCATATGGGAAGCAGCTCGTCGCCTGACAGATCTGCCAGACATAAATTCTATCAAAATCTTCTCTGACAGCCAAGCTGCCATAAAATCCTTACAGAGTAATAATACTACATCTATAGTTGCAATGAAAAGTAGGGAGTCTTTGAACAAACTAGCCGAAAGGTGCGACCTGAACGTCATTTGGGTTCCAGGCCATAGCAACGTTCGGGGCAACTGCATTGCAGATGAGTTAGCAAGGGAAGGCACAAGCTTGCAGGATATCACATCTGCGACATGGGTTGGCCCCCCGCTTAACTCATGCAAGCATTGGTTGAGATCTCGCTCCATTGAACAGGCTAACGCTAGATGGGCCAAGGAGTCAACTTGTGTGATTCTAGGCAAATCTGGCCTAGACTGGATGAGGCTAGGTCTGTATCGGTGCTGCATCTGAATCGGCTCTCTATATGTCCGCTGGTGGGACTTCTAACAGGCCATTGTCTTATGGGCACTCACGCCTCTCGCATGGGCCTATATAAAAACGACTTCTGCCGCAGCTGTAGGGACGTGGAGGAAATAGAGAGTGTTGAGCACTATCTATGCCACTGCCCCGCACTGTCGCTATCCAGGTACCGCTTCCTCCATAAACACTTTTTCGAGTGCCTGGCGGAGATGGAAAATGCAAGGACACTAGATTTTCTGCGCTTCATGAAACAAACGCGCTGGTTTAGCTTCACGGGCATCTAATCTTATCATACTTTTGAATCTAATTTTTCCGGAAAGGTTTGTAAATAGGGATAAGGAAGCTAGGGCTCCCGTGTGGTATCACAATGGGCCACCTCGGCCTAAGTGTGTCCCCGCTTTCATGAATTGCGGAGACAGCCACCTCAACCTAACCTAACCTAACCTATAATAGCGCCATTGTGTTATTATTATTAATAGACACGCAAAAATTTATTGAAATCGGTTTATGACCACGCCTACTTTTTAGCAAAGATATTTCTGGAACACGCTTTGGAAATTTGTAACGTGACATCTTTGTAACTGGAAGTCATAAAGGAATGAAGTTTTGCACAAAGAATAATATTCATATGCCTAGTTGGATGGCTGATAAAAATTTTGAAAATGGGCGTGGCTACGCCCACTTTATCTAGCACTCCCTTAATATAAAATACACCGTGTTTCCATCAAACGCAAACAAACTATGAAAGAATACAGATTCCAATCGAACTTAGGCTTCCTTATTTGTTATTATTATTATTATTACAAGCTTTTATTTAACTTCACTTTTTGTATGTATGTATGGGTGTATGTCGTGGAAGTTTGCAACGAATATTTAAGATACTTCTAGTTAAGCTAGGTACTTGAAACTTGGAACATAGTTCAGGACCCGAAGACAATGCAATGTGAAATAAAAAAAATCCGATAGATGGCGCTGATATCGAGATATTTGTAAAATTCGTATTTACCGACCGAATTTGTTCATATTCGGTAGATATATTGCCTATGAGAAAGTAAATATATCCGTGGAAAAAAATCCCCGCTATGTGGCGCTGGTGTCAATATATTTGTAAAATTCGTATTTACCGACCGAATTTGTTCATATTCGGTATATATATTGCCTATGAGAAAGTAAATACATCCGTGGAAAAAAATCGCAGCTAGGTGGCGCCGGTGTCAATATATTTGTAAAATTCGTATTTACCGACCGAATTTGTTCATATTCGGTATATATATTGCCTATGAGAAAGTATATACATCCGTGGAAAAAATCGCCGCTAGGTGGCGCTGGTGTCAAGATATTTGTAAAATTCGTATTTACCGACCGAATTTGTTCATATTCGGTACATATATTGCCTATGAGAAAGTAAATAAATCCGTGGAAATAAATCGCCGCTAGGTGGCGCTAGTGTAAAGATATTTAGAAAATTAGTATTTATAAACCAATTCTGTTCCTATTTTGAACACGCATTACCTACAAAAAATAGAGAAAATCCGTAATAAAATTTTGCCGATAAATGACGCAGGTGTTGACAATTTGATGCAAGTTTTATGAATAATGGAACAGTAGCAGAAAAAACTATAAACACGGAAAAATTCCGACAATCTTGAAACATTGGAAGCGTTAGCAATAAACAAAGTTATAAGGCCGGTCTATTGATTAAGATTAATCTGCGAAAGTAAAAAAACTAACAAGAGAGATTCTAAAAAACACAGATACAACGCCAACATACATATGTAGGTAAGATTGCACGAAGTTATCTGTTCACAAAAGAGTATAGTAAAACCACTAAAAAGACTCCACAGGAATTGGATAATAAGAAAAAAAGGAACCATTAAAATTTAAACATAGTGCACTTCATTTTAAAAACTGTTGGACTATATTGATAGTAGGAGTGTTGACAAATATTAGATATAATATGCATTGTAAAACTAAAAAGGCAAAAATAAAACAAAGTAAAAAAAAATTTTTAAACAGCTTTTATTTAATATTAATATAAAAATTTACTAAAAAGGAAAAAAATAATTTTTTTATATTTTTGAACAAGATTTATATTAGTCCTTAGTTCATTTGGATCTTAATTTCAATCTAATCATACATTTAACGTATTTCTTCAAAGCATTTCTGTATATGTATCAACTTAACCCTCTCAACATAAGCTTCAAATTAGGGGCGGTCTTTTATAACTTTTTTATTTCGTAAGGGAACCAAACCAGTCTCATGTATATCCTTTAATATTATTAAAAAAAACAATATACAAGGCATAATATTGGTAACATAATACATTTTAATTACATAAAAAGAGGTAAATGCATATGTCATTCTTTGCAACGAATAAGCTGTTAAAGTGAAAATAATTTTTCATGTAAAAGTGACATTCTGGAAATTTCTTACATATTGTTTTTTGTTTTTTTTTTTTACAGCCTATTTATTGCAACATACACAAAAGGATATCATCAAGAATCTTTTAAAGAATCAATCAAAATTTTGATTAATTCCACTTTTAATATTTTTGTCGCAAAAAAGCCGCGTGACATTCCGGAAAAATGTAGTATATATATATATTTAGTAGTATATAATAAATCTACTTAAATTCACAAAATAACTTCCTTTACGAAAACGCTTCTATTGCAGATCGGCTGTCAATTTGCCGTAGTTTTTATTTGCTACTGACTTTTAGAAAACGAAATGGTAAATATTAATTCAACGCTAAAATTATAAAAATATGACACTGTGGAAAATTTGGGGGGACAACATTATAATAGCAAAAAAACCTGTATTTATTGAACTTTTCCAGACAAAGATTACAAAAACACTGAAAGCGAATGTAGTCATCGTCAAGCTGCCAAATTTTCTTCCACTGATCCCTTGTTTTTAACGATTTTCTCATTTTGAATATCGAAAAGTGAAATGGGGGACACAAATTTTTGTATGAAAATCATGTAGTTTATCAAATAAAAACCGCTCTCACAAGTAAACAAACCGACTTTAAAGAGTAAAAAATACCTTTATATGTTGCTCAATAAATGGGGTGCTGCTTCTCATTTGAAGTTTTTCTGACAGTAACCTAATTTAAATTAGGGGGAACAAAAAAATAGCGTTTTGTTTGAGAATGACCCTTATATGTCTTGTTCACATCCTTAACGACAGACATAGGCATACTCAATTACATTTTGTAATTGAAAATACACCACAATTACAATTACAGGAAATTGTAATGGGAAATTTTTGTAATTGTAATTGAAAAATTACATGTAATTCTAACACAGTAGTAATAAATTACATGTAATTGTAACAGTAGTGTTCAATTACATTGTTTTCTATTGAATTAGTTAATTTTTTTGGGTGTTGGCGCATTCCTAAGCTAATACATACTTAGATCTAAGTGCATACATAGTTATATTTAATAATAATAATAATAACCCTCGCCCTCCAATCCCGCCCGACCGCACGAGAGGCGCACCCGCATGACGTACGGATATTTTTTATTTACATAAAACGCCGAGGTGTTGAGTGGCAGGAGTTTGTAAAGCGTCGAAATCTTAAACTGCTCAGCTACAGAGAAATAAAATCATCAGCTGAGTATAGTACATTTGAAGTTAGTCTTGAGAATTATTTATTTATTTATTTATTTCTTTTTTCGTCTATGAAAGTTACAGTTCTTACAGACTACGTACAATATGAAGGTAACAGTAATTACAGAATACAGTTCCTACTTAGCAATATTTTTATTTGCGCATTAAAACACGATTTGGTAATAGAGAGATCAAGGTCTAAAGAAGCAAAGAGCTTGTTTAACTCCAAAAGAGTTCTATTAAGCGGTGCATTTAGGCTGTACAGAGTTTTACTTGCAGCCACGTAAAAGAAATCAAAATGTCGTAAAGGCCTACACGGCACATTGAAATTTATTTTATTCAAAATGGCTGGACAGTTAACGTTCCCGGAAATTATATCAAACATGAAAGTGGCTGATAGAAGCGTTCGTCTATTCTGCAGTGTCATAAGATTTATCAACTGGCAGCGAGAGCAATATGGTGGCTTAGGTTCAGAAAAACGCAAAGAGCGTAATGCAAATCTGATGAATGATTTCTGCACAGATTCTAACCGGTCAATATGAATCTGATGAAAAGGTCTCCAAATGAAAACAGCATATTCTAAAGTCGATCGGACATACGACGAGTACAGTAATTTTAGGGTATATGGATCCGAAAATGCTGAACCATTACGTCTGATAAATGCAAGCAAAGACGAGGATTTGGCAACGACATAGTTAACGTGTGTAACAAAACAGAATTTATCATCGAAATAGACTCCCAAGTCCTTAATCTCCTTTAGCATGACAAGCGATGTAGAATCAATATAATATGATGATTTTATAGGTCTATGTAATTTGGTGAATGTCATGTGGTGACACTTCTTTACATTAAGAGGCAAACGGTTTTTTAAGCACCAATGGTTCAACTTGTTAATTTCTTCCTGCAGAACGCCCGTGTCTCTCTCATTTTGTATTACCGAGTAGACTTTTAGGCCATCAGCATACATAAGGTATCTAGCTGACGTAAAGCAAGACCCTATATCGTTCACAAACAATATAAACAATAGCGGGCCTAATATACTCCCTTGAGGAATCCCAGAGGTAGGCACAAATATATTTGACGAAGTATTTTCGATGACAACAAAGCTTTGTCTTCCGTGCAGGTAAGATCTAATCCATTGAAGTAGGGTGGAATGAAAACCCATGTTAAGAAGTTTAATTAAAAGTATTTTGTGTGAAACTCTGTCGAATGCTTTGGAGAAATCTGTATAGATCGTATCTACTTGAAACCCCTTTTGAAATGCGGAAAAGCAATCATCTACAAAAACTGCAAGATTGGTTACAGTCGATCTACCAGACACAAAACCATGTTGGTTTGTGCATATTAATTGTTTTAAATCGAAAGAGACTTTATGTTTAATGATACATTCCAGTAATTTCGGGACCGTAGATAATTTAGAGACAGGCCTATAGTTTTTTACATCACATTTATTACCACTTTTGTACATTGGGGTGATTGAAGTTATTTTCCAGTCATCAATAAATGTACCCGACAACAGTGACTTATTAAATAATATTGTCAACGGTTCAACAAGCGAAGGACAATTTTTGAGAAGCGTGACAGATAATCCATCAATGTCTGTCCGCGAAGACAGTTTTAATTTGTTAATACCCTCATGTATATCATTCTCATTTAAATGAATCGATCCCAGGTTGAGAGATGGACTCCTGTATCCTAAGTCAGAAAAGTCTTCGTCCAACATACTGTTATCATCCTGAGTAAAGTTCGACGCAAAGAACTCAGCGAACAGGCCCGTAGCTTCTAACATTGAATTTGCCCTTTTATTATTATAAAATAATGATGATGGGATACTAGAAGCCCCTTGTTTTGATTTTATGAAGCGCCAAAAATTTTTAGGATTATTTTTAATATTCCCTTCCATTTTTTCCACATAATTTCTATAATTCGCCTTATTCAACTTTAAGAAGTTGTACTTGTAAGAAGTATATAATATATAATGATTTGGATCATTCGATTGCGAGAACCTTTTGAAGAATTTATTTTTAAGATTCTTTAGACGCTTAAGCTCTCTTGAGAACCAGGGACGTTTAAATTGTTTCATTACTCTAAGGGGCACATGTTGTTTACAAATATCAAGAACCTTATATTTAAAAATACTGAAGCATTCAGCAACATCTCCCCGCTGAAAGAGGTGACTCCAATCTAATCCGGTCAAACTATTATTTAAAATCCGGAAGTTACATTTATTATAATTAAAATTTTTAAAATTAAAGAGGTCATCAGAAGACACTCCAGGAAGCTCAAAAAAATCCAGATATTTAATTTCTAAAATAATAGGAACATGATGTAGATTAGATGGGGAGACGGCTGACGGCGGTGAGTATAATTTAAAACTAATATCTTTACTTAGAAAAATAAGGTCTAATAAGCGATTTAAACTATTATGAAGACTATTGACTTGTACCAAGTCCGTACCCGAAAGGTTATCAACTACATAAGCCTCTAATGAATTCGTTACATTTATAGGCGTTAAGAATAGCTCATCATCTAAAACGGCCCAATTGAGACTATTAAGATTAAAATCACCTAACACACACATATTGTTGGCTCCAACCTCACTGCGGATGGCAACTACGTTATCAATATGAACTTTGTATATAGGTAGTGCACTGGCCGGCGGTATATATGCCACATAAATATGTAGAGATCCAGAGATTTTATTGAGACGAATACAAAGTTGATCAAATTGGGAGTTATCATTTTTCAGCGACACTAAGGAGGCGCGTTTGGATCAAAAAACTCTGCATCAAAAAATTTAGAGTTAAGCCAACTTTCAGTAATAACGAATACATCATATTTACAAAGTGAACTAAATAAAAGAACTTCTTCTGATTTCGTTCTAAGGCCTGACACATTATGATAATAAATTTTAATATTTTTATTTCTGTGGAAATTACTCTGGATATTAGCTAATTTGCCAGCTTTTGGCGAACCCCTTTTCGAAAAAACCGAAAAGGTCGAACCGAGACGTCAACTGGCCAAATGTTAGGATTTAGCAACTTGTCGTATGCACTTGCAATAATACTCAATTTAAAATTTATCCTACTTAACGTATCGACCGGCACATCACTTTTTATTAACCTAAAACATGAAAGCCGCCTTTTTTCCACGCCTGTGTGTTTAACGACGTAATCCATAATATGATCTTCCGTGACCGTAGGCGAAAATGAGGACAGATGCACCCACATTCGTTGTTCATTGAAATCCCGAGCAGCGACCACTAACTCAGAATTCGCTGTTGCATTAGTGCCCATAACATGAAAATGCGGCCCTTTATTTTTAGGAAGTAATGCATTTTGTGTTTGTTTAGTTATATCAGCATCAGCATTAGCATTGCGCGCAGTAGCAGACGAACTTCGCTGATTGCGAGTTACATGAGCATAAGTAACCGCCCCTACATTATTTTCAGTAACAGCCATAGGCGAATCCACAGTCAGTGTAGGTTCTGAACCAGTCTTCTTACTTTGCTTATTCTTCATAGCATCAGTCCCATTATTAGTATTTGTGATTAATTTTTTTACTGGGAGCACCTGCTGAGCATTAACTTCTTCTGTGGTTTTCGTACATGCAGTAACGCCAGTAGCTAAAGAGCCGGTGGATGCTGAGTAAGAGTGACGAGAATTGCGATCAGCTGATAAAGAGACAACAGGCTGTAGCGTGGATGTCGGCGTAGAATTAGTCACATTATTCGCAGCCGTATTAGGCGCAGCAGCAGAGACATCAGACTGAGGCGTTGGAGTCGGCGTAGAAATAGTCACAGCCGCATTAGGTGGAGCAGCAGGAATGCTCTGCTTTATATTCTTAGCGTATTTGTTTACACAGCGCCGAAGCTCTTTAACCTCGGATGTGAGCGCACCGAGAGAAGAGGCCACAACTTCATTGTAGAGTTTATGAATGTTCGTAAGCTCAGATTGCAGAGCATCAACTTTCTCAAATAGCAATTTTTTATCATTATTAAGAGACAGAATTGTGTGGCCGCTGTGGTGCAGTGGGTAGAGTGCTCGCCTGCTATGCCAGAGGTCTCGGGGTCAAACCACGGTCCGAGCCAAACAAAATTTTCTAATTAGTAAAAATCCAATTATTGGGTTTTTTAAGAGCAGCGGTCACCTCTCGGCAGTGGGCGGCATACCCTCCGAGAGTATTTCTGCCATGAAAAAAGCTTCTCACAAATAATGCATTCGCCGTTCGGAGCCGGCATAAAACTGTAGGTCCACCCAATTAGTAGGAAAAACAAAAAGGAGCACACCTCGAATTGGGAGAGAAGCTCGGCCATAAAACTCGTCAGAGTTATAATAGCGCCATTGTATTATATTATTATATTATAAGAGACAGAATCACTGCAGCGGTGCATTTTTGCTCGGCACGCATCTCTTTAATCTCATTAAAAATGACAGACAAAGCGTGTTGTTGGAGAACGGGCGAATTAGGAAGTGAAGAAGTTTGCACACCCCCCTTCTCCGCACACCTCCCGCAAACATAAATATTGCCCGAAACGGCAAAAAAATCAAGTTCAGCAAGTTGAACACCAACACAATCCAGATGATAAAGTTCATTACACTTGTCACATTGGACTTTGTTATGGACGCGATCAACTTTTTTACCGCAAACACAAGGCATGATGTATGTATAAACGAAACAAATTGTATATATGTATACATATATATACAAATATATTTCTTTCTGATATTTTATTTGTGCACTTTTATTGATTCAAATATGCATATTGCATTCTAGATTAAACAGAGTCACTATCTCCAGCACAACTATATGTACTTTAAAAATTAAATCAAAGAAAAACTAGTCAGACTAGGGATGGGCAAATTGGAAAAATATATCGATATATATTGTATCGATATTTAAAAAAACATCGATTTATGCCGTGTAAAAACATCGATATATCAATATATCGAAAGGGCTGGCTTCACATTAAGGAACCACGTCCCGCGAAAAACCACTTCTCAAAACTGGAATCCAAACTTGCCGCAGACTTATAGTTTACTAGATATTTGTTGTTAAAGTTGGATGGATCTACATATATTCTACGAATCCTGAAGTATAAACATAAAAATCATTAATAATTGCTTGAAGAAGAAAGTAATGTAAATTCAAGCACCCGGACATTATGGTTATACCACTTCTTAAAAAATGTTCTGCTGTTAAATTCGAAGCGAATCAGAAATGTATGAAAAATATCGAACTTGGCTCGAAATGGCAAAAAATTATCGATTATCGATGCACGGTAGTTCAAAATATCGTCGATATTATCGGCTGTACTATTTTAAAAATATCGATATATTCATATATCGATATATATCGCCCAACCCTAAGTCAGACGACCACAGAGCGCAAACAAAAACACGTCCGCACTCATTCGCTTCTCAAATAGTATTATAACAGAATAATCGCTACTATGTGTTAAGATAAGACAGTATTTTTTCCCTTATAATGAAAAGTGAGTCCGAAATATCTAAAAAGCTGGAATAGGAATTAAAGCTCTTACATAAACCCCGGAAAGGTTCATTTAATTCAAAGTTTGATTTGATAGGGTTGAAGTGTCTTGTTGAACGAGAAGGAATGTTAAAGTTTATTTCAGCTAGCAAGAAAGGAGAAAGAATTAAGCCATTCAAAAGCTTAACGATAAATATTACCCCTAACATTTCTCGTCGACTTGCAAGAGTCGGAAGATTAAGGAGTTTTAAACGGCTAGTATACGGTGGAAGATTGTAACCAGAATCCCAAGGCAAATTTCTTAAAGCAAAAAGCAAAAACTGTTTTTGGACTGACTCTAAGCGATCAGAGTGAATCTGATAGTATGGATTCCAAACTATGGAACCATATTCCAATATAGGTCTTACTAAAGTTGTAAAGAGTGTTTTAGTTATGTATGGGTCGCTGAATTCCTTTGACCAACGTTTTACAAACGCTAAGACACCTCTTGCCTTATTTGCTGTAGCATTAATATGAATGTTAAAACTAAGTTTGCAGTCCATTATTACACCTAAATCCACAAACTCATTTACTTGTTCGAGACCTAAGCCATTTATTGCATAAGAAGCTGGCTGTACGGTTTTCCGGGAAAAGCGCATGAATTTACATTTATTGAGGTTAAGTGGCATTAAGTTAGTGTCACACCAAGAAACTAAGGAATTTAAATCTTCCTGAAGGAAAGTTCTATCATCAAATGAAGAGATTGATCTAAAAATCTTTACGTCGTCCGCATACAATGAAATTTTTGAGTGTTGAATTGTAGTAGTTATATCGTTAATGAATAGCAAAAACAGAATCGGGCCAAGGTGACTGCCTTGAGGAACTTCTGAAGTAACATTAATAATAGACGAGTAAGCATTTTTGAAAATCACCCTTTGTGTTCTATTTAAAAGATATGAAGATATCCATTGCAAAAGGCTGGGCTGAAAGCGAAGAAGATCAAGTTTAAGAATCAGCAAGGAGTGATTGACTTTGTTTTGAGAAAATCCATTAGAAACACTAGTGGTAAACTCCAGTAGGTTTGTGACCGTTGATTTACCCTTACAGAAACCGTGTTGGGAATCACAAATTAATGAGGACGTTGAATGAGACAATCTATTGGTAACTATTGCTTCAAATAATTTAGGAATAGCCGAAATATTTGCTATACCTCGATAATTTTCTATGGAGGACCTACTCCCGCTTTTATGAAGGGGGATAATGAATGACTCTTTCCAGAGCATAGGGAAAATGCCTTGTTCTAAGGAACTATTGAATAGTGCAGTTAGTGATTTAAACAGGTTTATGGCACATTTTTTTAGAAAGCATGTTGGTATCTGGGCCCTATTCGACAAATAAACTTATCAACTTTGCACTTTGCACTTTGCATTATCGATTTTATTGCAAAGTGAAAAGTGTTTCTGTTCCACAATATTCTTTGCAAATCTCATTATGCGTTGCGCTTAGTTTTGCAAAGTCTTTGCTAACGGAACATATTTTTGCAAAGACTTTTCACTTTCTGCAAAGCCTTTGCGTTCTATTGAAAAGTGAGCGTGCAAGGTGTTCCACAAAACATTGAAACGTCTTTGCATTTGTTTTGATTCTTTTCACTTTGCATTGTGTGATTATGAGCCGAAAAATAAAAATAGAGGAAAAAAATTAGCCATACTAAAGCTAATTAAAAAAAAAAGATTTTTATTTGCTAGCTTTCAAAAGTATGTTTTTATAAAATTATTGTATTTAGAACATATTTAAGCTTATATTTCATTTTGAAGGTTAATAAATTAGGTAAGCAGGCAGCGTGGGAGGAAGTTTTTAATAAAGCCCATTCACTGCAACTGGCGTCGGCCCAAGAAACATGGCCTTATGCGAGGGGTAGCTTCACTGTTATAAATATTGGAATAATTTTAAAATTTTGATTTGGTTTGAAAGAAATGTAAAACTTTTTTTGGGTTAAATTTTGAACATTCGAAAGCTTAAAAGTTTCTTATACTTTTTTGGTTTAAAATTCAAACTTACAAAAGTTTAAATACTTCTTTTTTTGAAATAAATTTCATATTTTTTGGTCTAAATCTTACATTTTTTCTCATTTAAACTTTTAAGGTTTAAATTTTAAACTTTTATTGGTCGTAAGATATTATTTCAATGAAAAATTGTAATTTTTGATTTGAAATTCCAACTTGCTTTTTCGAGAAATAAACAATATAAAAGGCTCACTTATAGTTATTATACGATTTGAATGAACGACTGTGTGGCGTTGTTTGAATGGAGAAAAAACAAACACAAAATAATTATGGAAACAGATAAAATGAAGAAGGAAGAAATGGAGAAAAGGAGGATAGGAAAAAGATGAAATATGGAAAAGGATGAAGGGGATGTTGGGGGGAGAACAATATGGAAGAAAACGAGAAAATAAGGTAGGAAAGAAGACACAATAGGGAAAAGCATGAAGAGGATTTGGGAGCAGACATTTTTTTTAATTTAAACCAAAAAAAGGTTTAAATTTTAAACTTTTGAAAGTCTTAAAATAAATCTTAATTTGGAATAAAATATAAACCTTAAATGTTTAAAAATATTTTAAACATTTCAAAGTTTACATTTTAAGAATTTATCGGTCGCGTCCTATATATCGACCGAAAAAGTTTAAAATTTATACCAAAATTTATTTCAGTGTTGTTTGGGCTATGGAAGAGTCGAACATTCGTAAGCAAAACAATTTATTGCCTATACATGCAAATAATTTTATTTGTATCACTTGCGATTTTGTTTATTATTTTCGTAAATAAACATTAAGTGAACTTCATATCGACGGCTGAGAATAAGATCGCCCTATTTCAAAAATTGTTTCAAAAACGCCCCATTTGAAAAATTGTTTCAATAACGTCCTATTTCGGATTTTGCTTCAAAAACGCCCTATTTCAGAGAAAGTTCCATATATATTTTTCTGAAATAGGGCGCTTTTGAATAACTGTCTGAAATAGGACGTTATTGAAACAGGGCGTTTTTGAAGCAAAATCTGAAATAGGACGTTATTCAAACAATTTTTGGAATAGGGCATTTTTGAAACAATTTTTGAAATAGGGTGATCTTATTCTCAGCCGTCGATATATTTGCTTTTTTTTCGTATTCACCAACTTTATTTAAAACGAAATTAACTTGTGTTTGGTTTAAACGGAAGCACTCTTTAAAATTAAAGCTTTGTAGTCCCGAAAAATTAATTCGGTCTCTATAATTTCTTCCTATAACCGCGTCTTCAGTATCGTCGAACAAAAACTCACGTCTTAACATTTTGAAAAACTTCACTAGTAATAAGCATGTGAATTTGCAAAGCGATCGTTTACCTTGCAAATTTTTGACAAACTTATCAAAATTGGCTTTGCAAACATAGAATTTACAGTTTTTGAGGAACAAAAGAGCGCATTTATTTGCAAAGTCTTTGCAAATTACACTTTTCAACATTAACTTTGCACTTTGCACAAGAGAACGTACGTGGAACAGAAATCGAAAAGGGAGTACAAAAACTGCAAAGACTTTTCAAATTACACTTTTCAAATTCAGCTTATAACTTATCAAATTTTACAATTCAGAGGAACACAAAGTTTTGCAAATTGACGAAAAATTTGCAAAGTGCAAAGTGAAAAGTTGATAAGTTGTTTTGTGGAATAGGGCCCTGGTCAGGACCATAACTAAATGACTCTTTTAATGATAATAAAGCTGATAACACGTCATCTGCAGATATATATGGTTTGTAAATTGATGTATTAGGAGATAATCGATATGGAAGTTCTTCTATGTTGGAATAATTATGTTTGAAAAATTGTGCAAAAAGATTGGAAATTTCTTGACTATCACTTGAAGTGTTGTCTTGATATCTCATAGCAGACGGAAACCCATTAACTTTTCTCTTGGAGTTTACGAAACTGTAAAACGATTTTGGATTACGAATAAAATTAGACTTAATTTTACGTATATAAGCTCTATAGCATTTTTATACTCAGCTGTACTAGTACACAGAGTATTATAGTTTTAATCACATAACGGTGGATTGTAACAGAATGAAATAATCGAGATAGATATAGACTTATATATATCAAAATGATCAGGGTGAAAAGAGAAATCGATTGAGCCGTCTGTCCGTCCGTCCGTCCGTCTGTCCGTCCGTCTGTAAACACTCTAACTCGCGCAAAAATTTAGATATTTTGATGAAATTTGAAATGCAAGTTGGCATCGACACTGGGACGGTTGGTATTGAAAATAGGCGAAATCGGACCATGACCACGCCCACTTTTCCTATATAGAAAAAATCGGAAATTTGGTATCTCAGTCACTATTAAAGCTAGAGTGATGAAATTTTACCCACGTGTTGAGCTCAGGCCCCTATGAAGAAATTTGATGAAATTTTGGAAAATGGGCGGTGCCACGCCCACTTATTAAGGGTCAAACATGGAAAGTTTTATATGGCATAACTCAGAAACCATTGGAGATATATAGATGAAAATTGGTATGCGTAATTTACTTACTTAGGCAAACATTTTGATGGAAAATTGTTAAAATCGGTTGACGGCCACGCCCACTTTTATATATGTGAACTATAAAGGGGCCTAATAAAATTTTGAAAAATGGGCGGTGCCACGCCCACTTATTAAGGGGCAAATATTGAAAGTTTTATAAGCTATAACTCAGAAACCGTTAAAGATATATCTATGAAATTTGGTACGCATGATACATTTACTTAGGCAAATGTGTGGACGAAAAATTACCAAAATCGGTTGACGACAACGCCCACTTTTATATATGGGTCTTAAAAATTGACCTAATAAAAACGTTTTAAGCGATATCTTTGTCAAATATAAAGATAATTCATTGAAATTTTGTGACATGAGTTCCACAATAGACCGGAAACATAAAATAGACAAATTTTGGAAAATGGGCGTGGCACCGCCTCCTTTTGGACAAAGGGATATACGAGATTTCTTAGCCTTTAACTCGACAAATAATTGACATATTATGACGAAACTTGGTTTATACACTTTTATAACTTGTGTTAATAGACACGCAAAAATTTATTGAAATCGGTTTATGACCACGCCTACTTTTTAACAGATATTTCTGGAACACTCTTTGGGAATGTGTAACGTGACATCTTTGTAACTAGAAGTCATAAAGGAATGAATTTTTGCACAAAGAATAATATTGATATGCTTAGTTGGATGACTGATAAAAATTTAGAAAATGGGCGTGGCTACGCCCACTTTATGCAGCACTCGCGTTATATAAAGTACACCGTGTTTCCATCAAACGCAAACAAACAATGAAAGCATACAGCTGAGTATCTAATGTTCGATTCCACTCGAACTTAGGCTTCCTTACTTGTTTATTTAACACAAAGTATTGGCGTCTAAGCTCAGCATACTTTAAGTAGTCGGCATGCAAGCCCGATTTCTTGTATGATTTGAAAACTCGGGATTTCTTATTTTTTAAAGTTTTAAGCTCTTTTGTGAACCAAGGTTGTAATGGCTCACTGTACTCACGAACACGTTTAGGCACAAGTTTTTCAAATAGGCAATGAATAATTTTATTAAAAAGTAAAACGTTTTGCTCGACATCGTTATTAAATTTTGGCCATGTTAAATTAGCTAACTCATTATTAAGTTTTTTAAAGTTGGCCTTGGAAAAATTATAATACGTACTTGTGTTTGCTGGACTAGGAATGCAGCCACTAATATTGTTTACAATTTCGTATGTAATCTCTAGAGAAGGGTGGTATAAGTCCTCCGGTAGAACAAGAGGGTCACAGCGGTGAAGGACATACTTAGAGCTATCATCTACAAAAACTAGGTCTAAGATTTTCCCGAACGCATTCTGAAATATGTTCACGTGGTTGAGGGAAAGATCCGCAATCTGATCGAAAAAGCTATTCATGTCCGATCTCGATGAGTTCGGAATAATATTCTCCTCTGAAACGCTCCAAGAAATGCACGGAAGATTAAAATCGCCTAACACAAGCATAGAGTCAGAGGAGTTCATCAGCGCGTGTACATCTTTAAGCACAGATGCTAATTCCATATACACGCTTATATTGCAGGCTGGCGGGATATACACTCAAAAAAAAAATTACTCAGATTATGGAAAAATGGGAATGATTCGGCGCTAAAGACATACTTCCATATTTTGATGTACAATTTTCTTTAAAACGTGGTTTTTATTCCTTGATTTGAAGAAAATCGTACATCAAAATATGGAAATATGTCTTTAGCGCCGAATCATTCCCACTTTTCCATAATCTGAGTAAGTTGTTTTTTCAGTGTAGCAAGCAAATAAATAAATCCAATCCTTAGCTTGCTTAATTCGAATGCAAATCGACTCCACACCACCAATATTAGGTGTACTGACCACCTCAGAATGTAATGAGGACTTTACAGCAAATAAGACACCACCGCCGATTCTGTTTACGCGATCATTTCTATACACCTGATAATGGTTACAAAAGATTTCAGAATCAAAAACATGGGGCTTAAGCCATGTTTCGGTAAAAGAAATTACATTATAGACGCAGTCAATCGTTTTTAAATAAAAATCACTTAATTTGGTGTTCAGGCCCCTGACATTTTGATAGAAAATATTTAATGCGGAATTTAAGGTTATACTCAGTTTTTTCAAAAGCACCAGGTGGCCAAAATGAACTGTTCAGTAAAGTTTGATAATCTTGAGGAGATACATCAATTTTAAAAGAAGAAATGTCTCTTGTGTATGAAAAGTTGAATTTTTTGATAAAAATATTTCCAGTAGAGATTTTGGACGAAATATAGCCCTTTAGATCATCCGCGGTTGTGTCTTTATCAACCCTAGATACGAATATTGATTTCTTCGGAGGAACGACAACCAACTTATTAACAATTGGTTCAGTCGTTTCGGGCATAGTTGATTGCACCGAAATACTTTCGAGAGGTGCATTAGAAGACCTAGAATTTGAAGATGAGTACTTTGTAGAACAAGACTCCACAGAATGTGGATTCGGTGAAGCTAAGTCAATAAGTTCCTCCTGTGGTTGTACAGGATTTAACTGAAGATTTTTCAACACTGGCACATTACGTGGTGCAGCAGTGGAATCACCCGTCGTACCAAGTAAAGAAGGTAAAGATGCCGATGATGAAGAAGAGAGTTCTAGGCATTTAAATGAATTAAACAGATTTTCGTAGTGCTTGAATTTTTCAGTCAAAGAAAGTAGCTCCTTTCCAATCTCAGAGAAACCACTTCTCGTTTGGCTGAAAAGTTTAGAAAGATCTACTTCGGTCGACCTACAATTCACACATGACCAACGCAAGCCCTTTCTGTCATTTATCAAATCCAGCATTCTGCCTGTTATGCCTGCACATTTTATATGAGCTAACCCATCACACAGCCAACAAGACACGAAACGCTCGGACTCACTTTTAACAGAACAGTTTTTATATATGCAAGACATGTTTAGAGTATAAAATTCTATTACAGATAATATAAAGTAAACAGTCAGAGAGAAATTAAATAAGTGTCAAAACGAATGATAGAACCGAAAGGGTTAATAGCTACGAATAGTTTGAAAGACTGTAAAGTTAGTAAGTTAGTGACAGTTTGGAAAGTAGTGTAGTGTATAGGACAGTGAGCAGTTTGAGATGCACAGCAAGACGCTTAAAAAGCAGACGCAAACAGCTGTGACAAGAGAAAGAGAATATAAAAATGAAAATGAAAAAGTGCAAAATAAAGAACGCAAAAAACACAAAAACAATTTATGTTAGCCACACTACTGCAACAACAATATGCAAAATGACTCGGCAATCACACTTGAAATTTTAAATTAAAAATATTCAATAAATAATTAACCAAAATCTGTTTAACTTTATTGCTTTTGTAGTGCACTAAATTAGTCACTTTTTCGCAATGGACTTTTAAATTAAAGTAAATTATTATACAATATTAAAGCACAAAATTAAGGAGCAAAATAATTATTGATCACACAGCTTTGACGTTTGCGTATAGCAAATTGTAATTGCAGATGCCCATGTCTGCTTAACGACCATAATATAATTTCCCAGATATCTAAACAATATTACAGAATGTTAATTATGTGTTTTTAAACGTGTGCCAGTTAGGCAAATTGTGCTCTAACTCCTCACAAACTTTTTTCCAAAATTAATACATTAAATAAAATATTAATAAATAACACTACTCGACACCAAAAATCACCAAGAATAAAATAATACTTTTCTAAAGCGAAATTTTACGCTGATTCCGAATATCATCTCCATTTTTTTTGTGGCAGACCCAGTTTTTGAGATATTGGTAAAAATGTGGAAAAAGCCATATATGCAAGACATTGCATCACATAAGTGCATCAAAAATCTGCCTGTAGCACAGTACACGTGATAGAAGTTAACTTCTTATACCATGTCTCCACATAACGCGTTTCGCTCTTTTTTTCTGCATTTTCTCTCTCAATCTTGTTTCGACACGGAAACCAGTGCTGAAACTCGCCAATTTCCATACAAATTTCTGAGAGTGAGTGAAGATTGAAACACTGTTTCATTCTGAATCATCTTGTCAATCTCGATGATATCGATGTCTTCTCTAATTTTGTATCGAAAATCTATCGCGATCTCACACAGACCAAAACAAAAACGCAAAATATAAGCAAACGTACAAACATTTAAGAAGAGCAAGAAAGAGAAATGTTAAATTGAATCACGATCAGCCACGTGGAGACGGGTTATTGAGCGAGATGTTTTGCTACATGTTTCTCTGGTGAATCAAGTTATGTGGAGACGGGCTTTTAGTAAATTTAATTACAATTGATAATTCGATAAAAAAAACTCACCAGTTTCATCTAATTTGTGCTTCGTTGTGTACACACGAACATCTTATTTAATAATTTTTTAGTGTAGATAATGCTGGGGGTTGTGGGTTCGAGTCCCAGCAAAGTCACTTTGAAAGTTCTTTAAAGAAATTTTTTTTGTTTTTTTTTAATTCCTATATTAAAATTCGATAGGAAAATTTTGAAAATATGTATCGGTTGTACGGAATTGGGGCATCGATGGCATCGGTGCATTGCATATAAAACTGAATAAATTCGCGAACAAACTCCCCACGAACAAACTCTCCGAACTTATACATACATATGTATGTATGTATGTATGTATGTACATACATATATATGTAGGTAGGTATATGCACAGGTTTCTTATTTTACATTAATTTAATTTTGTAACACTGTATACGTAAAACGTACCAACATGCATAAGTATACTCTAGTGTGGCATCTCAATTGACCGACACTCATAATACAATACACAAAAGCTAATCAGCTGATTTACAATCCACATGTTCTAAGCACTGACGTTTGCGTATGCACATGTTTTACATATTCTCCTTCTTCTGTGCTCAGCCGCCAAAATTGTAAGTTCAACTTTTAAGCAATAAATACATATGTATATTTACGGTGACCATCCGTTCTGTTTTTAGCAGAACAGTTCTGTTTTTCAGGCGCACAAATTGTTCTGTTTTTTTAAAATGTTCTGTTTTTTTTCTGTTTTTATCCACTATGCAAATCAAAAATTGTTTTACAGCGGCAACCATTTTCTTATCAAAATGTAGGTTCCTATCGATATCACTTAGCAATCACTATTAATCAGCTGGTTCAGAAGCATGTTCACTAGATAGGGTCGAAAAAAAAGTTGTAAAAGTCCGCCCCTAAATTTGAAGCTTATGTTGAGAGAGTTAAGGCACACAAAAATTTTTTGTTTGATCCCGCGAAATACCGCCGAAATTGTTTTTTTCTTGTAACTTTATTATTTATCACCCGATTTTTAAAATTGATACGTCATTAGTTTCGTATTTTTAAGCTCTACACTTCCTTCTAATGTCCTTTTGAGCTCTGAATCCGTTTTCACATAGTTGGGTCAGCTAACTTATTTGTATGCCCATGAATTATCTTTGTTTTTCCAAATGAAAGTGCTTCAAAATTCATGACAATGTTGCCTTGAAACGGTTTTACTAAATTAATAAACAAAGAAGTTACGTCACGACGAATATTTAATGTAGCTATTATTTAACAAATTTTTTTTAAGCAATTTAGTATATGTATGTAAAGTTGGAAAAGTCCGACCCTAAATTTGAAGACAAAATTTTTATAATTTTCTGATCCCCCGAAATACCGCCGAAATATTTTTTTTATTGTAATTCATGACAATGTTGCCTTGAAACGGTTTTACTAAATTAATAAACAAAGAAGTTACGTCACGACGAATATTTAATGTAGCTATTATTTAACTAATTTTTTTTTAAGCAATTTAGTATATGTATGTAAAGTTGGAAAAGTCCGACCCTAAATTTGAAGCTTATATTGAGAGGATTAAAGACAAAATTTTTATTTTTTTCTGATCCCCCGAAATACCTCCGAAATAGTTTTTTTATTGTAACTTTGTTATTTGACATTACACAAATTGAATCGCAAAATATTTGTATGGTAGGAGTTGCTTTACTAATAAAAGACCTTAAATTAAAAATCGCAGAACGAAGAGATGAAATTTTTTACCGCTAATGATGAAGAAAATAGTTTCAGAGTTGGAAAAATCAGGAACTGTAGATTTAAGTAAAATAAAAGATCATGCAAAACGTTTTTACATTAATTGCGCTGATTATATAAATCAGTGGGACCAAGCGTATAAAGAGGTCGAAGTGATGGAATGGGTACTTTTGCGTACAGTTCCATCTTGGCATGATGTTGAAAGAAATTTTATTTATATTTCGGAAAAGAGAACCCAGACTAAAATTAATGACAGCGAATTATTTAATGAGTTGACATGTATTAAGAATTATGTAACTCCAAACAAACTAAAGGAATGGGTGAAAGGGTGAAATCTAGTCGATATGAAATGGGTTGAAATATTTCAACATTTTAACAAAAATGCTATACCTTTTAAAAATATTTTAAAAATATTTTAAAAATAGTAGAATTCAATTTATGTTTACCGGGTTCAAATGCCCCACTGAAAGGATATTTTCAATTTTAAACAATATATGGACTGATGAAAAATCAAAAATTCAAATTGAGACTGTGTTTAGACCACGAGTCTAAATATTTCGCCACCCCCTAATGCATATGCACATATACATACGCATATGCACTGTAACCTACGTATGTACACATAGATACATATGTATAAAGCCGTTGACTCGACGAAAGTTATAACTTTTCTGACGGTCAGCGCGCTTTCTCTTTTTCTTCTTAAAATTACTTGCGATTATCCAGCCACAGCGGTAAGTTCTTATATATATCCAATTATATATACAACTCCACTAACTATTCCATTTGCATATATTCCATGCTTATGTCCAACAAATCTAATAAATCCGTATTATACTTTATTAATTAAATCCTTTTACCGTTTTTGGTCTTTTTATTTACATATTAATTTCGCCTGAGCAATACCATTCCCCGGTGAAATATTCATGGTCCTTCGAGCCGAATTATCAAAAAGATGGAATCTTTAATTCGTGAGGCCGATATTATCACTGAATACAATCAGAAATTTCCAGAAGGTCCTATAGAAAATTATCCCAAGGCAAGTTTAACTCTTGAGCAGGACGAATTGAAGTCTTTATGGAAAAAGGTAAAAACAATCTATGATACCTTAACGAATTCAAAAGATCTTACAAAAAAGATCTTAGTGCTATTAAACGGAAATATAAGTCGGCCTTCGCAGACTATACTCAATGTATGTCTCTCATTATAACTGAATTGGAGAATAAGGCACCTCCACCTAATCCACCGAAACAATCTAATAATGATGATGATTTAGTTGCCCAAGAGAATAGTGTGCGTGTGCGCCCATGTGATTGCGACATTTTCCACGGCGACTACCTCACTTGGCCATCTTTTAGAGATCTATTTACTTCCATTTATGCCAATAATAAACGCCTCAGCCCGGTTGAGAAGCTTTTCCACCTCAACCAAAAAACCTCCGGGGAAGCTAAGGAAATAGTGAGGCGGTGCGCCCTAACAAATGAGGGGTTTGCCACTGCCTGGAAAAATCTGAGTGACAGATATGAAAACAAACGCATTCTAGTCAACTCACAGCTTAAGGTACTCTTTAATCTCAAAGCAGTGGAGTATGAATGTGGAGCATCCATTAAAATGTTACAAAGGGAGATTAATAATTGTATCGCATCCCTTCAGAGCAACCAAATCGACATCACAAATTGGGACGCTATTATTACATATCTATGCTCCGAAAAACTTCCTGAAAATACTCTGGCTTTATGGGAACAGAGTGTTGAAAACAACACTGAAATTTCCAAGTGGGTAGATATGGATAGTTTTTTGTCCCACAGGTTTCAAGCTTTAGAAATGGTTTCCGGTTTGAAAGATAACAAAAATCTAAAGTCCCATAAATTTCCTAGTGGGCACAATTCAAAAGAAAGTTCCAAACTAGGTAGTTACCAGGCCAGCATCCCCAAAAACGTATGCACGATGTGCAAAAGTAGAGAGCACACCGTTCGGAATTGCTCTAAATTTCATAAATTGTCCACTAAGGACAGAATTTCGTTCATTAAAAATAATAACAGTTGCCTGAATTGTCTTTCCAGTGCACATACAGTATCGAAATGTACGAGCGCATATAACTGCAGCTCATGCCATTCCCGGCACCATACTATGCTCCACCTCCATACCAGAGAGTACAGATCTTCAGACGACGAACCTTCAACTTCTCAGCAAGCACAGAGAAGAATAACGGAAAATTCCAATAATGTTACCTCCTTTCACGCGAATACAAGTGGAGGGATTTTACTAGGGACAGCGAGGGTTCATATCCATTATAATGGAAAAAACTTTCCGGCTAGAGCACTTATCGATTCTGGGTCAGAATGCTCATTCATGACAGAGCGACTCAGATGCCGAATCAATCTGCCAAGCAAAGGTGTTCATGTCCAAGTTTCGGGCATAAGTAACACATCGTCAGCGCAGGTACGAAAATCTTGTGATATTCAACTACGATCTCCAGTAGATCCAAAAGTGAATATCAGTACAAATGTCCTAATTCTGCCATAGCTAACTGGAAACCTTCCGACTAGCCAAGTAAGCGCAATGACTCGGAAAGCTTTCCCAAACTTAGTTTTAGCAGACAAAAGGTTCTTTACTAATCAACCAGTTGATTTGATTCTCGGTGGGGATATTTATGCGAAAGTCATACAAAATGGCATTCAAAAGAATTCGCAAAATAACCTTATAGCGCAAGAAACAGTGTTCGGTTGGATTCTCACCGGCCACGCCGAAAAGCAAAACTCAAACATTAAGCGGGTATCATTCTTTAATCGAATCCAACCAATTAAACCCAGGGTCCAATATATAAAAAATTATCATAAAGCTGGCGAAGAAATAAACAAAAAGGCAAATCAGAGAACGAAAATTATAAAAATCAAAAAACCCGTAAAAAAGGTGTCGACTGAATTAAATCATCAATTTAACAAAATTTCATCACAAATTGATAAGAACTAAACCGAACAAAGATTTCTACACACATGCAAATAAAGCTAATCTACAGAAAAATGCACATAAAAAGCGATCAGACGTGCCCAGCAGATTTCCGCAGTTGGTACCATCGAATACCAACTCTTTCCGAAATTACTCCCCGAAGACCAGCTCATGCAGAGAGCAAAAAAGTTCACCAGTCATACAAGACCAAAAAATTCATACATATATCTGTACACGCAAGTTTTACACAGCACCCTCTTCCGTGTTATCAAACAGAACACACAATCCAATACAAAATTATACATAATGATCTATACATACATATGTATACATATCCATACATATGTATAATGTACACGCAAGTTGTACACCACGCACCTTTTCAAATCAACAAAGTAACAAATTCATGCATTAACGTAAATACATACATATGTACACGCAAGTTGTACAAACATACATACAAAGTTACACATTCGAATTTGTGTACAAAGTGCTCACGACCTATCTTTCCTTCCCACAGTAAAACCCAGAGAGTAATCAAAACTGCAATTTCTACTATAAAACCCAAAAATTCCCCGCTTCATTACAGAAGCCACAGAATCTTAAACCTAGCTCCATTGGGAGCCCCAGAAGTTCCTAACGCTTCTGAAGAAGCCAAGTGAATTGAGGCTGAAGCCTCCCCCACTCCCAAAGAACCCAATTTACATATCCTGAAAATACCTACGAGAACCATACCTAACTACATATTGCTATTCATATACAAAAAATATACGCATACAAATGTCAACATGTTGTTCGAAGCAACTTACGAACGTACCAGTGAAGAAAAGCGTTGGAGTAGGTATTACCCATATTCGCCACATTATGTTCATTCATATTGGCAAACAACTGTATACCAAGCACCCATGCTGCCGCGGTAAGGTCTCTGGATGTGGGTGGGTTTAATATCGCCAGGTGTGACAATGGAAATGGCGATCCCGAAAGAAAAAACATCATTTTTAAGAAAAGCTATACCTACAGAACAATCTTCTAAAAACTTTATTAACTAGTTTTCAACTTAACATTAGGGTCAAACCAAACTTGTGGCATCAAGCAAAATATGAAATACATGAGAAAATGCATAAAACTATACACACAAAATCAATACCAAACAAAACAAAAACAAAACCAATTGAGAACAGGCGTAAGAGCACCTCTCGCGCTGACTTCAATGAACTCAGCCATGGCAGCCATAATATAGCAAATGTAGATAAAACAATGCCGGCTATAAGAGTTAATGTTGGCAATTTTTGTGAAAATCTTTTTGTTCCAAACATGTCCGTAACAAATAAATGAAGAATGGCAACGCATGATAAAGTTCCATTTGCTTATAATTCAAAGCGAGCGTATACAAAAAAAAAAGATGCCAACTTCAACTTGTTTTACCTTGTTGCGTGTGCTGTTCAAGCGATCCAAGCAGCAGTAAAGTACTGGCTCCGGGATGCAGATCATTATCGGCAAAACTTTTCTCCAAATCGTCATAATTATGGAATGTGACATTACCACCAAATTCGGTCGGACGACACACAGCAAAGCCTTCGCCTTCCTTAAATAGTGAGAATAACACATGCTTCACGAAAAATAAAAGTCCATTATATGCAATATTCCCAGGTGATAGCCTTTTAAGCTTCCTTTCTTCGGCTTTTAGCGCCACATCCACGACCAATTATATTTATGCTGCTAACCTCATGGCTAAACGGAAATAGAGTGGAGATTTTCCGCGAATGTTCTCCACTCCTTGACAATTCCAATCTTCAATCCAAAATTCATTGTCAATGAGGTTGCCAATTCAAAACAAACTCATTGACAATTTCACCATAAGAAAATGCACACATTCTATTATTTACTACGAAATATCAAATATTTGGCAGCCAATGGATATTTGTGTTTGCGGCGAATTTATTAGCAATGACACAAACCACATTAAAATCTCCACAACAAAATGCTTGCCAGTGTAGCCACTCTCAAAATCCCAAAATTGTGCGAGATTTTCCCAATATTAAAAAACATTTTTTATAGGTTGCAATTATCTTAATTTCTATTCATATTAAGCATAGGGTATTTGAAATTCGTAGCAGTATCTGCCCCCTCAACATTCTCAATGCATTCTCATTATATTGCAAACAAAAAATTTTCATATTCATTTCAAATCCAAAAAATTGCCAAAATAAAGCAAGAATGGCTACACCGGTTCAGTCGCAACCACCCCGATCAGTGGTGCTCAAACTGCTGACCTATATTTCTCAAACTGTGTTGCCTTACAGTTTGAAAAGTGTGGTGACATACCTTCCTCAAACGGTGTTGCCCGACATTTGATAAGTGTGGTGACGAGCGTTGCCGACTTTTTTGAAGCGTCATCGTCATTTTTGCGTACAAATCGTCAATTCGTCAACGCTGCCTACAATGCAGGGCTGGTCAGTGTAGCCACTTCCAAAAGTGCGCGAGGTCAAAGCCGTGAAAAATGTATGCGTCATTAAGCGTGTTTTCAATTACGCTGATCCGGAGCCAGATAAAATGCTTCCATGTAAATGCAACAACAACGTTTGTAGCCCTATAGAAACAGATAACATTACCAATTTTTTTTGTAAAGCTTGAGCTTGATCCAGAGCTCGATGTAATGATTGGAACACGCCAGTTTGTTACTGAATTTATAGGCAGTTGAGTCTTAGACATTCGTCATTAAAGATTCACAAAAAAGGGGGTGGAAGGACAAAATTATTGCAATCAAATTTTGAATTTTAGCGCGTCCATACAAAAAAAAAAAAAAAAATCAATTGTACAATGCTCGATTGTTGGTTCCTCCATACTAATTTGAAAATTCAATATAAATCAAACCAGTTGGCAACACGACGAATTGTGGAGAGTTTTTGCCAAGTTCATCATTCAATATGTCCAGTGTTGCCAAAACACTAAAATTACGCAAATTTCCGTAGCCGTAACCATTACGATATTCGTTAGTGATAAAAAGGAAAACGCTGAAAAATCTCCATTCAGCTTTTCCCACTCATCCAACCAGCCGCCCACCAAACCAAAAACAAAAAATGTGCGTACACCTACATATAAATACATATACTAATGCTAACAAATAATATGTATATACATAAATTCCGTACTTATGTACCTACAAAGGTCTATACAATGAAGTGAATGCAAACAATAGCCACGTACATATCCATTTTTATGTTCTAATTAGCAATAATTTCAAAGCAACAAAATGAGCTTATCTCTGTGGCGTAATTACCATCCTCATAACACCATTTAGACTTGCTTATCGCAAGGGGCCGGCATGTTTAGACCACGAGTCTAAATATTTCGCCACCCCCTAATGCATATGCACATATACATACGCATATGCACTGTAACCTACGTATGTACACATAGATACATATGTATAAAGCCGTTGACTCGACGAAAGTTATAACTTTTCTGACGGTCAGCGCGCTTTCTCTTTTTCTTCTTAAAATTACTTGCGATTATCCAGCCACAGCGGTAAGTTCTTATATATATCCCATTATATATACAACTCCACTAACTATTCCATTTGCATATATTCCATGCTTATGTCCAACAAATCTAATAAATCCGTATTATACTTTATTAATTAAATCCGTTTACCCTTTTTGGTCTTTTTATTTACATATTAATTTCGCCTGTGGAATACCATTCCCCGGTGAAATATTCAACTGTGAAATCTATTTTAATAACTAGGTAGATGTAACTATGATTTTAATTGCTTAGAATTTAAGAATTACTTACAAAATGAGGAAAGTATACTTAAACAAATTTATGCCTCAGAAAAATATCAGTAATTTGATATATTTATTAATTGCATATTATTATTTGTATATTATGTACCTAATACTTGATTGAAATCAAAGCCAGTGAAATGTGATTCATGTTTGTGAATATTTTTATACTCAGCTGTACTAGTACACAGAGTTTTGATTTCCTAACGGTGGATTGTAACAGAATGAAATAATCGAGATAGATATAGACTTATATATATCAAAATGATCAGGGTGAAAAGAGAAATCGATTGAGCCATGTCCGTCCGTCCGTCCGTCTGTCCGTCTGTCCGTCTGTACGCACGATAACTCGCGCAAAAATTGAGATATTTTGATGAAATTTGGAATGTAAGTTGGTATCAAGACAGGAACGGACGGTATTGAAAATGGGCGAAATCGGACCATGACCACGCCCACCTCCCCTATATAGTAAAAATCGGAAATTTTGTATCTCAGTAACTAATAGAGCTGGAGTGATAAAATTTCACCCACGTATTGACCTCAGGCCCTTATGAAGAAATGTGGTGAAATTTTGGAAAATGGGCGGTGCCACGCCCACTTATTAAGGGGCAAACATTGAAAGTTTTATGAGTCATAACTCAGAAACCGTTGAAGGTATATCGATGAAATTTGGTAGGCGTGATATACTTACTTAGACAAATGTTTGGACGAAAAATTGCCAAAATCGGTTGACGACCACGCCCACTTTTATATATGGGTATTATAAAGTGGCCTAATAAAAACATTTTAAGCCATATCTCTGTCAAATATAAAGATATATCATTGAAATTTTATGGCAGGAGTCCAACTATGGACATAAAACAAAAAACACAAAAATTTTGGAAAATGGGCGTGGCACCGCCTCTTTTTAGAAACAGGAATATACGAGATTTCTTAGCCCATAACTCGACAAATAATTTATATATAATGACGAAACTTGGTGTGTACACTTTTATTACTTGTAGTAATACATGTTCAAAATTTTAGCGAAATTGGAATCGAAAGCGACCACGCCCACTTTTATATATGGGAACTATAAAGGGGCCTAATGAAAACATTTTAAGCGATATTTTTGTCAAATATAAAGATAATTCATTGAAATTGTGTGGCATGAGTTCTACAGTACACCGGAAACAAAAAGTATAAAAATTTTGGAAAATGGGCATGGCACCGCCTCTTTTTAGACAACGGAATCTACGAGATTTCGGAGCCCATACCTCGACAACTAATTGAGATATTATGACGAAACTTGGTTTATACACTTTTATAACTTGTGTTAATAGACACGCAAAAATTTATTGAAATCGGTTTATGACCACGCCTACTTTTTAACAAAGATATTTCTGGAACACCCTTTGGAAATTTGTAACGTGACATCTTTGTAACTAGAAGTCATAAAGGAATTAAATTTTGCACAAAGAATATTCATATGCTTAGTTGGATGACTTTATGCAGCACTCGCTTATATAAAATACACCGTGTTTCCATCAAACGTAAACAACAATGAAAGCATACAGCTGAGTATCTAATGTTCGATTCCACTCGAACTTAGGCTTCCTTACTTGTTTCTTCCTATTAGAACTCTCGATTTTTTTTGAACATTTTCGAGTAGCCCGAACAATTTTTGTTCAAATTCTCGAACAGTCGTTTGTTTTTTTTTATTACCCGTATGTTTGTACGGGCATTCGAACAATTCGGGTATTTTGAAGTTTGTTTTTTTCTTTTGTTTATTACTATTATTTTTTTATTTTATTTTACATGTAGTTTTTTTTTATTTTTGTTTTTCCGATACACATTTTTTTGTTTGTAAGCTCGAATGCTGGAATGTTTGTACGGGCATTTGAACAACAAACGGGCTTCAAACAAAAAAGAGCAGATTGAATTGCTCGATACCCGGATATCTCGAGCCCTAGTTCCTATTAATACAAAAAAAATGTTCTGTTTTTTTAATACATATTTATGGCCACCGTATGTATATTAAAATGACGACGACGGAAAATATTATAATGGCACAAATAATTGGCACCGTACCACATTTTAAATATAACGAAAATAACTGGGAAGTGTTCATTACACAATTGCAACAGTTTTTCACTGGAAATAATATTTCCGAATCAGTAAGAAAGAAGGCGATTTTGTTAAACGCGCTGTCCGAAAAGTCTTACATTTTGCTGCAGAATTTACTTAACCCGCTGAAGCCAGAAGATGAATCTACGTCGTTTGCAGAGTGCGTAGAAGTTCTAAGCGAGTATTTTAAGCCTCCATCAACAGGCTTTGCAGAACGGCAAAAATTTTACAGTGCCAGCAAAGAATTCACGGAGAGCGTTAATGAGTGGGCTGTACGGGTAAGAGCTTTGGCAATTCATTGCAAATTCGGGAATTTCTTAGACACAGCTATGCGCGACAAATTTGTAATGGGCCTGGAAAAGGGGCCAGCAAGGGACAAGATTTTTCTCGAAGATATAGCGAAATGCAATATGCAACGTGTGGTGGAAATTGCTAATGCAGCAGAATACATTCGGAAGCAAAATGCAACGCCCGAGGTGAAACAAGCGAGTGGGGGCGGCTAAGCAAAAACAACAAAAGCAACAGCAACAGAAGCAGACGTGTGCAGTATGTGGGTATGCAAACCCTTTAAGTCGTGATTGCAAATTTAAGAATTATAAGTGTCATAAATGTAATAACAAAGGTCATCTAAAGAACATGTGCCCTAGTGAGAAAAAGAATGAAAAAGTTAACTATGTCGATAATTCCGATGTACCTTTATTTTCGATGAGAAGGGTTTCAGATGGCCCTATTAAGGTTAGAGTACAGGTAGACAATGCACCTTTAGACCTGGAATTGGATACGGGATCAGAGTACAGCGTATTATCTTGCGCTACATTTAAAACTTACTTTTTCATTACGTAGTCTAAAACCGTGTAATATAGTTTTGAAAACGTATAACGGCTTAGCAATTAATCCCGTTGGTGTTTGTGATATGATGGTTGCGTATATAATGGGTGTAGTCACTTGGTAACATTCGTGGTAATAGATAACAGGGGCCCGCCTTTGCTGGGTAGAAATTTCGTGCGAACATTTAAGTTGAATATTGCAGAGTTGAACTATGCCAAGGTCGATGTTGGGGCTAGGGAGCAAATATTTAACAAATTTCGTAATCTTTTTGACGGCAGCTTAGGCTGTTTTAATAAAGGCAAGGCAACATTGAAACTTAAAGAAAATTATACGCCGAAATTTTTTAAGCCACGAGTCGTTCCTCTTGCAATTAAGAGCAAGGTGGAAAATGAAGTTAACAAATTGATAGATCTAGGAGTTTTAGAGCCAGTTTCAATAGGCAATAGTGTCGGTGTTGAAGAAAACTGGCGACGTTAGAATTTGTGGCGATTTTAAAGTTACGCTAAACCCACAGTTGATGGTAGATAAGTACCCCCTGCATCGTATAGAGGATATTTTTGCAAAACTTCACGGTGGTGAGGAATTCAGCAAGCTTGATTTAACAATGGCTTATCAACAAATCCCTTTAGACGAGGTATCAAAAAGGCTTACAACGATCTCTACTCCAAAAGGCTTATAGTCCAACCATTGACCGATGGCGTCATATCTCTCAGTTACCTCACGCAATAGTTGAAAATCGACACCATTCACGCACGTAAACGCACGCATACCCAACGCAAGAATCAGTTGTTTTCCTTTGTTTACTTTCTGCATTGTTTTTGGTTTGTTTGGAATGAGTTGAATAACAGCGTTACCATTGTACAGCAAAGTATACATGCAGTTTTTGATTTCGTAGTAACTTGTGTTTGGTTTCGTAGTAATTTTTCTTGAAAATCGTATTATTCATAGAATTTATTAATAAATAAATTTTTAAATTGAAAATGTTGTATCATGATAATTTAAAACCAAATATTAATTGCAGTTTTGTTTACTTCTGACTCCGTGCTTCTACATTTTCTACTACTATTTCTTAAAGGCTTTTAAGAATATGTACATATGTATGTATGGGCACTAAGAAACCTAATTTTTGAAATTAATAAAATGCAGCAATTATATACAGATACTATTAGTTTTATTTTAATTTTTAGTAATAATATTCACCGCGGTTATTTTTTTAATTTATGTATTGCATATGTACGTATTTCGGTCTTTTTGTTGTTTATGCTTGTTGTCAAATTCACGAGTCTTGCCGGCTCACCAAATATTATTCACCTGACAGCTTTTAAAAATTTGCTATCCGGGGTAATTTTGCTAAATTGAACAGCCAAAAATATCCACAATAGTCAAATTTAGTAAAGAAAACACAGCAGAAAAAACTTCATTTTTGTTCTATTTAAATTTTTATCTCCATATAAAAACAAATACAAAGGATTGATACAATATGTAGTACAATTTAGTAAAAAAAAAAAAACGCCAGAAAACCTTCATTTTCTCTATTTACATTTTTATTTCCGTGTAAAAAAACGATTGCGGCAATAGCCAAATTTAGTAAAAAAAACGCAAGAAAAAACATAAATTTTTTTATTACATTTTTATCTCCATATTTAAAAAAAAATACACTTATGTTAACATAATTTTATAATCGGCAACATTCGGAATAGTTATTGAGGTACTTTGGGAGCATATTGAAAGATTGGTACAAATTTACTACAAAATAATCGCTGCGGCAATCCTGTTGCAAAGAAAGCAATCATGAGAGCATCAGCTGACACATTATTACGTGAAAAATCAAATTGAGCTAGGTTTCTACGATACGTGCGTCAAGAGGGCCGTCGTCATGCGTTGGTGAATGGGCATTTACACTACAACTCCATAAGACAGGTTGTGTCAGCTGACACGGGCTACGCGCGTGCGTCGTTGACTGGTTGGACTATTATTCCAATACACTAGGTTGATTAACGGGTTAGCTTCGGCACCAGCTATATTCCAAAAGATAATGGAGAGTTTGCTAATGAATTTAGAGGGAACGGTAGTGTTTTTGGATGATATTCTAATTACAGCTCCAAATAGGAAAACTCATATTGAACGAGTTGAAAAAGTACTGCAAGTATTAGAAAAGTCTGGGTTCAAGTTAGCATTGAACAAGTGTGAATTTCTTGCCAAAGAAATAACATACCTTGGGCATGTAGTCGACAAACACGGCTTGCATACGAATCCGGACAAGGTAATATCACAAATATGTGTGCGCCTTTGTATAAATTGCTGAAGGCAGATGAAACATTTAGCTTTACAGAGGAATGTAAATAAAAATAGGTAAACAACTTTTTAAGTTAAACGGTTTTATGTTATACATACATTGCAATGTTTAAGATAAATGTACTAAAAACCAAAAAATAATAAAATAGATACAGTTGTGGGAATTATAAACATTTGCATAGACTAGACTAAAATAAAACCGGGGGGCACGTCAATTGTCTACAAATTATCGACTTAATGTGCGATAGAAGAATCGTTTAATTCGTCGTTAGGCAGTTGGCCCGCAGACGGTGAGGAAATTACTTACTATTTTCTTGCTCATGGAAATTCCAATAGTTATACACTCCATGTTAATAAAAGAGATGTTTCAACTAGTTTATCGTTGGACATTCACACGAGGAATCGTTTCACTGCTCGTAGTTTGTCTTTAATCGACAAAACATATGATAAAAGTACTACTCGCTCACCACTATGAAACCCTAAAACTCGCTTATAATCGAGCTTGCTAGCTTTTTTCCACATTCTAGCCCTACTTATCACACGTCCATCGTTGTCGGTTGAACAACTGCCTAATTATAGTGTAACATTACAAAACAAACATTTTAATCAACGATTGTAGACAATTGACGTGCCCCACGGTTTTATTTTAGTCTAGTCTATGCAAATGTTTATAATTCCCACGACTGTATCTATTTTATTATTTTTTGGTTTTTAGTACATTTATCTTAAACATTGCAATGTATGTATAACATAAAACCGTTTAACTTAAAAAGTTTTTTTACCTATTTTTATTTTCTAGTTTTTAGTTTTTATTTCGCATTCTGTTTAATTCATTACCCCGATCTCAGCTCCACCTAGCGGAATTTTTTTTAAGAAAATATTTCTTTTCAAGGTAGTAATACATGTTCCGAATTTCAGCCAAATCGGATCATAAATGCGATTTTTGTAAATATAGCGACCCACGCGCCACCTATCGGAAGTTTTTTTAGGAAAATATTTCCTTTCAAGGTAGTAATACATGTTCCGAATTTCAGCCAAATCGGACCATAAATGCGATTTTTGTAAATATAGCGACCCACGCGCCACCTATCGGAAGTTTTTTTAGGAAAATATTTATTTTCAAGGTAGTAATACATGTTCCGAATTTCAGCCAAATCGGACCATAAATGCGATTTTTGTAAATATGGCGACCCACGCGCCACCTAGCGGAATTTTTTTTTAAAGAAATTATTTCTTTTCAAGGTAGTAATACATGTTCCGAATTTCAGCCAAATCGGACCATAAATGCGATTTTTGTAAATATAGCGACCCACGCGCCACCTAGCGGAATTTTTTTTTAAGAAAATATTTCTTTTCAAGGCAGTAATACATGTTCCGAATTTCAGCCAAATCGGACCATAAATGCGATTTTTGTAAATATAGCGACCCACGCGCCACCTAGCGGAATTTTTTTTTAAAGAAAATATTTATTTTCAAGGTAGTAATACATGTTCCTAATTTCAGCCAAATCGGACCATAAATGCGATTTTTGTAAATATAGCGACCCACGCGCCACCTATCGGATTTTTTTTTTTTCATAATATTGCATTGTCATCGGGGTTATACATGCGTACAAAATTTCAGATTTATCGGTTGACAGGAAGAGGGTGAAATTTGAATTACTAAATTTGACCCAAGAATAAATAATAAATAATAAAAACAAACGGGGTGAGCTAAATAAAACCGTTTAAAAATCTGTTGACCGCTTAAAAGCGGCATTGAAAGCAGATAAATGTCTAGCGCATTTCAACCCAGGTTACGAAACGAAGTTAACCGTCGATGCAAGTCCAATAGGACTTGGTGCAATTTTGTCGCAGGTAACTGCAGAAGGGTATGAGGTACCCATTGAATTCGCTTCACGGAAATTGTCCGCTGCGGAAATGCGCTACTCACAATTAGATAGGGAAGCCATAGCAATTTGTTTGGGGTTAAGAAATTTCATAATTACACTGGATCACAAAATGAAATTTTTTGTCTGTACTTTGGACGTGACCATCCTATCTATATGTAAAATCGGTCGCTGATTCCGAAAATCGGGCTCATTTTTAATTCTATGGGAAGGTTTTTGAGATATCGGCAATTTACCGTTATTTGGCCACTGGCTCCACTTAATCCTGTATACCTTTTTAACGCAGTGAGCTATCTTCCTTGGAGTGACACTCAACGAAAGAAAATTAAATTTCCTTTTCATCGCTGCTATAACATTTTTCTGTAACTCTTATAGTTTCTGAAATATTGACGATTCAATTTGAACTTTTTCGATTTTTTACGATTTTTTGAAGAAAAAATTGAATTTGTCAGGCAATATCTTTTAAACCAATGTCTTCACCTTCGGTTTTACTCCTTTACATGAAGCTCCATTCTATTGGGAAAAATATAAGCTATCAACGAAGAAAATCCATGGTAAAATGGAAAAGTTATAGGCGATCAAGTAAATACATCCAACTCGCGCAATGCCTCTGCACGGGTATATTCTATGCATGTTATACCCGTAAATGGGCTTTTATCTACTGCGCTGCCAATGTGCTGCTACTGCAGATGTGTAGGTATTGGTATAACATGCATAGAATATACCCGTGCAGAGGCATTGCGCGACTTGGATGTATTTACTTGATCGCCTATAACTTTTCTATTTTACCATGGATTTTCTTCGTTGATAGCTTATCTTTTTCCCAATAGAATGGAGCTTCACGTAAAGGAGTAAAACCGAAGGTGAAGACATTGGTTTAAAAGATATTGCCTGACAAAGTCAATTTTTTCTTCAAAAAATCGTAAAAAATCGAAAAAATTCAAATTGAATCGTCAATATTTCAGAAACTATAAGAGTTACAGAAAAATGTTGTAGCAGGGATGAAAAGGATATTTAATTTTCTTTCGTTGAGTGTCACTCCAAGGAAGATAGCTCACTGCGTTAAAGAGGTATACAGGATTAAGTGGAGCCATTGGCCAAATAACGGTAAATTGCCGATATCTCAAAAACCTTCCCATAGAATTAAAAATGAGCCCGATTTTCGGAATCAGCGACCGATTTTACATATAAATAGGATGGTCGCGTTCAGAGTATTTTTTGGCTGTAGAGCAGTGTTATCTATACGGTAGGCATTTTAAGCTGGTAACGGATAATAAGCCATTGCATCACATTTTTAACCCAAAGAAGGGGATTCCAGTTTATGCAGCTAACCGTTTACAACGCATAGCGATAACCTTGTCAGGATACGATTTTGAGATCAAGCACATCAGATCGAAGGAAAATGTAGCGGATTATTTTTCTAGAAATCCTTCGGGTATAATAAAAGAATCTGGTGATCTCCTTGATAACGTAGCTCTGAATTTCTTTAATGAAGTCAACTCTTCTCCAGTAAATGCAGAACTGATCAAGAAGGAATCTTTAGGAGATGAGTTTTTGCAGAAAGTGAGTAAATTCATCCAAACGAAGTGGCCAGATAAAATTACGGATTCCTTGTTAAAACCATTTTTTGTACGTAGGTTGGAGTTATCAGAAGAAAACGGGTGCGTTTTTTGGGGTTACAGAATCGTAATTCCGGAAACACTCAGAGTCAGGGTAGCTAATTTTCTGCATGATACGCACATGGGAATTTGTAAAATAAAATCCATGGCGAGAGAAAGCTGCTGGTGGCCAAATCAAAGTAAAGATTTGGAAAGGCTGGTTAGTGCTTGTGAACCCTGTTTAATGAACCGCGCTAATCCAAGAAAGAAAGAACTTATTTCGTGGAAATGGCCAAAGCAGCCATGGTATCGCATACACATTGACTTTTTTGGACCTTTTTGTAAACGGTGGTGTTTGGTAGTAGTTGATAGTTACAGTAAGTGGGCTGAGTGTTTGGACATGGGAAATAATACAACAAGTAGTGCAACGATTTTGGCATTGAAAGAGCTGTTTGCTAGATTCGGGTTACCGCAAGAAATCGTTTCAGATAATGGTACCGCGTTTATGTCAAAAGAATTCAAAAACTTCGTTAGCCAAAATTCAATCACTCATATCACAAGCCCAGTGGGGCATCCCGCTACAAACGGACAAGCAGAGAATATAGTAAAGACAATGAAAAACGCTTTAAAGAAGAGTTTGTACACATCGGATGTTTCACAGTTTCGGAATATTGTTTTAAGATTCCTGCTCGACTATCGAAATACGAAGCATACAAGCACCCTCTCCTGCTCAGCTTATGTTTGGTAGACAGCTGAAAACGCGGTTGGATCTCATAAATCCTAAACGACAAGCAGAAGAGACATCTAAAGCATGTGTGGAAAAGAAAATTTTAAAAAGTCAGGCCGACCAAAAGAAATTTTATTCCGGCGCTAAAAATACCGAACTCAAAATAGGAGAAATGGTTGTAACAAAAAACTATTCGGTTCCGGGCAAGGTTTCATGGTCTAAAGGTTCAATAATTAAACGACCTGGAAAGCAAACATATCTTGTAAAAGTTTGTAATGTAAGTAAACCTTGGAAAAGGCATATAAATCAAATGAAATCAAAGAAAATGAAAGTACAAGTTATGATTCTAGTTTGTTAGACGATTATACACTTAAGATTTCTCCTGAAAAGTCTAATTCGATACCTGAAGATCCGGGAATACAATCGGAACAAGAAATTGAAGAAAACATGGCCAAAGACTCGGGAAATGAGGCCTTAGGTAGCAAAGACATTCAGGAAAAATCTAATGAAAATAGAAGGGCTAATGAAACCGAAACAAAAACATACAATTTAAGAGCCAGAAACAAAATGTAAATTAAACATATATTTTATTTTATAAGAATGAAGTACAACGTTGAATTAAAGATTTGTACCTAGTTATGTAATACGAACACTAAAGAGGGGAAAGTGTAACACTGTATACGTAAAACGTACCAACATGCATAAGTATATTCTAGTGTGGCATCTCAATTGACCGACACTCATAATACAATACACAAAAGCTAATCATCTGATTTACAATCCACATGTCCTAAGCACTGATGTTTGTGTATGCACATGTTTTACATATTCTCCTTCTTCTGTGCTCAGCCGCCAAAATTGTAAGTTCAACTTTTAAGCAATAAATACATATATTACAAATTTAATTTAATTTAATTTAATTTAATTTAATTTAATTTAATTTAATTTAATTTAATTTAATTTAATTTAATTTAATTTAATTTAATTTAATTTAATTTAATTTAATTTAATTTAATTTAATTTAATTTAATTTAATTTAATTTAATTTAATTTAATTTAATTTAATTTAATTTAATTTAATTTAATTTAATTTAATTTAATTTAATTTAATTTAATTTAAT